>CM031237.1:348665995-348963903 GCA_018340775.1 Taxus wallichiana var. yunnanensis
GCTACGTATTGCTTGTCATATATTTAATGATTTAATCTTTAATTGATTTATTTTTCTCTAGTGAACTTGAGATGTTGACCTAGATGAAGCGAAAGTGAGACAGAAGGTGTGGCTATAAATGGATAATGTCTAGGATTTATTTAATCATTTTGATATTAAATTAGCTAATAAAATTAAATAAAGGGGATAGGGATGAGTAATAAGAGTGATAGGATTAATTAATTAATCTTAGGAATGGGATATGAGTGCAACAAGGTCCATAGTGTGAATATTTAATAATTCGATACCATGTGTACACGATATGAATGATCGTGGAGTTATTCGAGACAATGTCGAAGTAGAATGTAGTTAAAGGTCATATAATAGCGAATATATCGTAAGTGGTTGAAATGGTCAGAAAATGGTCATAATGCACCTGTGAAGTAATTACGTGGATGATTTCGGAGATTTAGAATGTGTAATGCCATATTTTAGGAGTGTCTACAAACCTACTACCATACTTGAGACAGCATAAATGGACCTTTAAGAGTCCATCATGAGGCGGAATTTTGAAAAAATGCAAGCAAAGGAAAAATCTAGTTCACAAATCTATGAGGCATGAAGAAATGATATGCTGACAAACTCTTGTTTTTAATGTGCTTGTTCTTTGTGTAGGCACAGAATAAAGAAGAAAGATCACCCGAATTTGTTATCCATCTAAGTATATGATAAAGAATATGGGACTGCAGCTGAAGATGCCATCATGGAGGATGGCAAGTTTGTGAGTGCAAAAGGTCTCAATTTTGCATAGGAAATGCAGGGTCCTCCAATACTTTGAATGGGAGTGAAACATAAAGGCTTTGAGGAAGGTACAACCCAAATCCTAGGATCAGAGGGAAGAGGGCAGCCGCGGAGGCCACTATGGGAAGGTAACTCTAGGTGTTTGGATCAATTTTGCATGTTGCTCAAGTTTTCTTTTCCAAGTTTGTTGTTGAGTGAAGAATGTAATCAAAAGTTGGGGAATGAGGGGTTGTATACCCCAAGTGAGAAGGGAAGTATTTCTATGGCAGCCATGACCCAAACTACCATCATTGGTACTGTTGTCATTATTTATATCAGCCTGCACCTAATTTCAGTTGCATTTGTATTTGGAAATATGGAGTTTTCTTCCACCTTAATTGACAAGGATGGAACGAAGAATGAGGATGCCACATTGGGACATGGACTAGCTTGTCAAGTTGCTGATTATTAATTAATTTCTTGCTTTATGATTGAGATTGCAGCAGTTTGGAAGGCTTTTTATACAGCTAAGTATGCAAAAGAACAAGTTGTTATTGTTGTTTTAGAAGTTGAAGATGAAGGGAACGTCAATGAAGAAGGGGGCAACAAGTGGCGTAGTTTGTTTGGGCAAAAGTTATTTCATTTGACAGGCACAAGATGTAGACTATGCGAATGCTACAACATGTTCCTTCGCCTTGGTATGATGGCACTTTGGCATGAAAGCTTGCAATTGCTTGAAGGCAATCAATTGCAAGAAGGGAGGACTGTAATGTCCCCTTTTTCAACTAATTCATTTCAAAGACTTCTAGCCCATTCCACTTCCTATGTAATGAAAGAAGGTGAACAAGGCAAGTATTTCTTTATATTTTAGTCCTTTTCCGTAAGCATTTACATTTTCTTTTAGAGTTTTCTTTTATAGGCAGTGTGAGACTGGGTTTGAGGAATTATAAAGCAAATTAGAAGATAAAGCAAGCCCCTTAAGAGGTCGGTTGGGTTGGAGAGCTCTCCAACATGAAACTAGAAGATAAAGCAAAGCTCTTAAAAGGTCAGTCTAGGGGTAATTCATCCCTTAGACCTTTGGCACCACGAAAGGGGTATAAAAGAGTCACATAAAGCTCATTTTGGATCAAGCCAAATTTGAAATATACACTTTTATACTTGGCTTTAGGACTAATTGCTCTAATTCCATTCCACTAAAAGGCGATAATCCATTAGTGTGGCATCTGAGAGGATGGAACCATTCCTTGTGGCATATCGGAGAGCAAAGTTCACCAAGTTGGTGGTGGTGAAATTGCCTTATTGAAGACCATCTTGTTGGTTTGCAACTAGGGCATCAAGGAGGAGTGATTTCAAGGTTTTTACATTATTTCGAGCCCCTCTCCTAGGGAGTGACTAGGGTTAGAGATCATTTAGGTGCCTTCTAGGCATAAAACTTCATTATTATTTGATATTCCATCTCATTTATCATAATTTATAAGGCTAGTATCTTTTGCATTTTGTAATTGTTGGGGTTTGGAGACCTCATTTTTAGCTATTTTTCTGACTGCACTTTTGTTGTCCTCAACATAAATTGTAGTTTGTTAATATTTCAAATTCAGCACATGATTTGGCTTGGTAATGGTCCATTAATTGTATATAAATTTGAGAAGCATTGATATATTTAATTTCAGCTTGTTTGACGGGTGTTTGACGCCTCTAACATGCAAATTTCAGTTCACTGTTAGGATTTCAAGGAATATTGGATCTGCTCTTCTAAAAATCGGATTTATTCAGTTTGGGGTTTGTGTGATTTCCTTGTTTGTGTGTTTCAATGAGAAAGGGAAATTAATAACTGATTTCTACAAAATCGTGCATACTAATGTGAAACAAGTCATTCACAATTTCAGGAAAAGGACATTTGCTAGGGCACAACGGGACGTGATTTTGGTATACCATTTGATGTCTTTTGCCTAGTATTTAATTTATTTTTAATTGTTTTTGCTGAAAATGCAATTTAGGGTATGGCTGCACTGCTAGGGCACAATTATGTTGTGTTTTCAAACAAATTTGAGGGCATTTCGATGTATTAAAGCAAAAAATAAAATCAACAATTATAGGTCCTTTTATTAGGCCAAAAAGGAAATACATGCCAAACGCCATTCTTGGCTTCTAAAACATACTAGAGCAAACATTTTGACATTCACCATTAAAGTTTCAATTGGAAATAAATAATTGTCACAACAATGCTTTGAAGTAAACAAAACTTAGAACTGAAAATGAATGGTTTCTAAATGCTATCACTAAGACAAAGTTATAGATTCAGAATGCAGATATAGAAAGTAAATTGTTCCTAGGTAAACAAACATGCAATGAAACAAGACAATAAAACAATGGAGGGGTTTAGCAGACCACAAGTGGGCCCTGACTTGGGTGTTAATCCCTCCTAAATTCTAAACTAGAAACTAATGAACAAAACTCAGATCTTTATTGAATTTGCATGAACATTACATCAAGGAACAAAGAAAAGCAATCCTTTCCAAATCAATTAATATCAATATGAATTCTATGAATTTATATCTATCTCCTCTATATTATCTACCAACACTAACCCTTTCTTTTATACTTCTCATTTACAACAAGACATGAGAAGAAGAAGAGTTCAACAAGGAGTTTTCAACAAACTAAGTGAAATATCTTCAATAATAAGTGAAATATCTTTAACAAAAAAATGAGATTCAACACATGTTATGGAAAACTCATAACAAGTGTTCAACTAACAAACACATAACAAATGTTCAAGTAATCAACCAGTTCCTTCAATCACGTGTTAACTCAATCAATCAATTCTTCACTAGTTTACAATGAATGACCAAATCAAAGGTTGAGTTATTTCCCTAGTTCTACATGTTCCAGTTGTAACTACTTCTTCAATGCACACATAAAACTTGAGTTCATTCTTCATGCCTTCCAAAATATCTTCATAATGTGGGCTCTTTTTTGTAGATGATTTCCTTTTGATGGGTGATTTTGTGGATGGTTTTTTGGCTACGGATGTTTGTTGTGGATGGATGGTTTTCATACATATAGAGTTGCTACATATGGAAAATTTCTTACAACCAAGAGTGGCATCACACATATCATCATTCAAACAACTTATTGGGATAATAAGAATAAATGCACACAAAATACCACAAAATAAAGATAACTAGATATAACTATATTAATTAGTAATTATGCCACAAGTTCAAGGTTGTAATGATAATGTTCAACAAGTGTACTTGGAAAATACATGGACATAACTACAATGGCTTGATCAAAATATAGAAGATGAGTTGTTTATAAAGGAAATTAACACAACTCATCACACCCCCAGGCTTAATCTCTTGAATGTCCTCATTCAAGGGCTTCATATCTCTCTATGCTAAAAATACATTCACACTTGAAATCAATTGGGGTATTTGTTCCTTCTTCCTCTGACAAGAAATAGCCACCATTCCTCATGAATCTACTCCAAACTCTATCTTGTATCCTCTTACTCAAGTGGTAAGTTACCTGTCCATGGTGGTATTGGAAAATGAAATATTGGTGGATGATAGCCTATAGGAAACCAGTTGTCTTCACATTCATTAGCTATCTCAATGTATGTGTTCACTCTTTTCAAAGTTGGCAATTATGTTGGGATAGAGTGCATCTCTTTCCTCTATAGTTTAGGAGATATATCATTCCATCTCATTTCATTCATGCATGTATACGTAACTTGAATCCCATGTTCCCTAATCATTTCTCTAACTTTTGTGTGGTTGTTTGTCCTCATTTTAACACTCTCTCTCTTTCATCACATTCTTTTTATATATTTTTCATATTTCTTTGAAAATTCATCTAATTTTGTGGCCTCAACCTCTAAAAACAATGGTTGGACCTTCTCCAAATGTCTATACTCTTCCATCTTCCTTTCTCTATCCAATTCATTTGAAAAATAAGAGCATAGGGCCTTAACTTGAACATCCCAATATAGATTGGGATCCAATCTCTCATATTTAAGGGCATAGTTGTGCAAATAAATCTCACATAACAAGTTCTGGAGTTCATGTGTATTATTCTAATATAAAGTAAAGAATCTCCTAGCTGAGATGATATCATATATCATGTCAGAATTAATGTAGGTAAGTTTATGTTGCAACATATTTTCTTTCAAGTAGATAACATAAACACTTGATGGGGGCCTACATTTCAATATTTCATGTGCTACTTGAATTTTTCTTCTTCATTTTTTTCTTCAGCCTCTTAATCTCTTTATCCTTTCCTCCAGTTCTTCCTTATGCTTAGAGATGAGGGATTCTTTCTCTTTTCCCATTTTCCTTTGAGTTTGTTAACATAGGTTTCCAATTGCAACATCAAATAGTCAATATCTGGTCCCATAGTCTATGTTTCCATCTCACTTACAAGATGGTTTTTTATAGGTTCCCTTGATAATTTCATGAATAAAAATTTGGGGTTGTAATGGTGTTACATTTACATCTTACACACTATCATGTTGTGCTTTCTCAACAACTTGCTCAATTACTTGGTCAACAACTCAGGAATTTGTTCTTGTTTTTTATTCTTTTTCTTGTTATTGTTGCTTTTCAATGACTTGTTTCAACAACTATAGGATTTTTTTGGTATTCACTTTCTCTTCTTACTTCCTCTTCTTCTCTCTCTCTTCATGACCTTCCACTTCATGAAATACCTCCTCATTCTAAGTTGGCTCTTCTTTCTCCTCCATGGGTTGTTCATGGTATTCTTTCTCATGAACTGTGGCATCAATATCTCCCTACTCTGTCTCCATTTGTTGAGGCTCAAAGTTTCCCTCTGTAGCTTCCAAATCACTATCTAGTGAGATGGGTTGTGACTGTGTTGGACTGGATATTTTGGCCTTTTTGTTCTAAGCCTATGGGAGCACCTAGGTGGTGTAGGAGTAGAATGAGAAGATTTTTGTTTGGCCTTTGAAGTGGAGGTTTCAGGAGAGGAGAATCTAAAAGGGTTTCAACTATATGAAATTCTTTCTCGAGAGAGATAGGTACATGGTGTTCTTCAGTAGGAGGTAGACCTTCTTCAAAAGTTAGGGGTTCTTGAGGTTGGGAGGTGGATGGTGCAGCCTCTATCATATGTGTAAAGAGATTTCTCTAAAGATTTTCCTTTTTTTCTCCTATGTTTCCCAACAAATTCTCAAGACTATTTACCCTTACAAATTCTTCCCATATAGTATTTGTGGATGATCCCTTTACAGGGTGTGTTTAACCACTAGGGTTATAAGACAAATGATGTGATAATGTTTCCCTACCCCTCTATACTTCATGACTCATTTTCTTCAACATTTCATGCAAGAATTTTGGGACATTTACTTGATGGTTGTTCTTCAGATGATTCAACAACTTAAATGCATTGTGTTCAATCTAGAATACCTCCCTTCACAAGTAAAGTACTAAATAAAAAATGTGGCAACTTGTGCCCATAAGGGTTTAAGAGAGGTTCTAAATGTACCTTTCTATCTAAATGAGCTCATCATCATCATCTATGAACTCTCTCCTTGTTGCTTTTGGATTGGCCTTTTCTAGGAATGGTTCTCCTTGAGCTGGTAGACCAATAACTTCACCATAATTTCATCACTTAGCCTTACTACTAAGCTTTCACCCTTTCACCTTTCCTCTCCATTGTTGAGTGTGTTGGAAAATTTTGTCACAATTGCTTCATCAAAACCCTAAAACTTGTTGATATAATCCATCCAACCATGGTTCTCAAAATACTACACAATCTGAGGATGCCTCAAAAGTGACAAATGCACAGTGGGCTCTCATCTTATCAAGTCACCTCCCATGGTGGATACACAACTTCCTCTAGGTTCAATACACAACAATACAATTCTTCCTTGAAATAACTTTTTAAAATGAGTTGTATTGATGGTTTTTCATCTTTTTGAAACTTTTTTACCAAGAGGACAAGTGAACATGGTTATGGGGGTAATCAATCATTAATAGATGTGACAATATGGAGCATATGAAGCAAAGTGATGTGACAACATTGGCTTATGTGGAGGAGGTAAAGTGGACACATCATTTCTTGAAAGGTGGTGGTCTTTAAATGTTGCACATGCATGATGACTCAACATAACTCCTAATTAAATATAATTAAACTAATTATACTTTATTAAAGTGATAGATGAGTGCACTTATCTCATTGTTTGTTTGTAATGATGGTTGTGCATGCTTATTTATTTGAAACTGAGTCTTGGCTACTACATGCAAGTTTTTTGATGATTTATGGACATGTGTGTTTAACTGAATGTTGGTTTCTCCTTACTACAAATGGATAATTCCCAGAGAGGGAACTCCAATCAGTTGGGGTGCCAATCATTTTTCCATCACCCACACATGTGCATGCATGCATGATCTCTATTATGCATTCATGAGTTCTACCAAAATGTAAAAAAAAAAGGGGCTTGTTTTCATGGCTGGCTAAAGTGGAACTTTTAGTCATTATTACACTCTCTCCTTGTGATGGAGATCATGCCCTCCTAATCACTTGACATCAAACCCTACAAAAACAAAAACTTCATAAAATAAATGTGTTAGCAGAGTGTTGTTGATCACCCAAAAGGAAGATCACAACACTTTTATTTGACCTTGGAATATTCAAAAGTGAATGCACCAAGGCCACTAAAATATCTTCAATCCTCTGAAATCTCAGAAGGTGAGCCAACAAGCTCAACCTCTGAGGTTAATTCTGATGTCCTTTCTTCCATTCTTCTTTGACCTCCTCTGAATAGTTCCATGAATGAACCTTTTTCAACTAGATTTTTGTACAATCTCATCTCATGTGGCCATTCACCAATAGCTTGAACCTCACATGATCTATGGTAGTGAGCTTTACAGCTCCATTAGGGAAGATATTTTCAATTTCATAGGGGCCTAGCCACCTTGTTCTGAGCTTTCCTATATGATCCTTGTATTTTGAATCAAACAAGAGTGCCCAATCACCTTCCTAGAACTATCTTGTCTTGATGTACTATCATCATGCCATTTGACTCTTTTCTTCTACACTACTTCTATGTTATGTATTACTTCTTCTTAATTCATCCAACTCATTGAGTTGAGAATTCTTTTTCTTTGAGCTTCTGATAAATCTATGCCTAACTCAAGTGCAAGTCCTCAATGTTTTGTGCTCAAATTCAATTGGAAAAACAACAATCTTTCCATATAAGAGTTCAAATGGTGTGAAAGCCAGTTGTGGTCTTCCATGTTGTGTTGAATGCCCATACTACTTTTAGAATCCTATCTTCCCAATATTTTCCTATGGAGTGCAATGGTCTTTGTCAATATGGCCTCTATCTCTCTATTTGTAACTCTACTTGGCCATTAGACTGGGGATGGTATGGTGTAGACTTCCTATATGCCTGATTTCATATTCTTTAACCAGATCAAAAATTACATCAATAGTAAAATGTGTACCTTGATCTTGTAACAATCTCCCTTGGAACTCCATACCTAGTGAAGATGTGCTCATATAGGAACTTGGCTACTTTCTCACTTTTCTAGTTTGGAAATGCCTTCACCTCTATCCACTTGGTTAGGTAATTGTGCATACCAAGATATATTCCTTTTTTTTTGAGATGGAGGGTCTATAGGGCCAATAAAATCTAAGCCCCACTTGTCAAAAGGTTGTAAGACCAATTGAGGTTGTAATGGCATCTCATCAGATTTAGTGGGCTTTCCCATTCTTTGACATTTATCACATCTCTTGGTGTATAGTGTTGCATCCTTATGTAATGTTGGCCAATAATAACCAGTAGTCAACACCTTCTTCATGTTTTTTTTTTAAAAAAAATTCCTCCACAAGGTTCATTGTGGTAGGCTCTGAGGACATCAAATATCTCCTCATCATCTATACACCTTCTCATTATTTGATCTTGTCCTGTATGAAATAGAAATCCAGCTATCCAAGAAAAAGTAAACTCTTTTCAACTATATATTTTTTCTCAGAGTATAAGTAATGTGGAGGTGTTTTACAGACCAAGTAGTTGGCTATGTCTACATACTAGGGTGTTTTTGTAGAAATAGAAAATAAGTGCTCATCTAGAAAGGAATCATCAACTACTTTCTCTCACTATTGGTCTCCATCCTTGAGAGGAAATCTGCTACCACATTATCCTTTCTAGGTTTCCACTATGGTGACATCAAATTCTTACAAGAGGAGAAACCACCTTATGATTTTGCTACTACTTACTACTAGTTTTTTTATCAAATATTTGATTACAGCATGATCAATGTGTGAATAAACACTGGATATCCTGTGATGTAGTGTCTAAATTTGTTGATAGCATATATACAACTACCAAGAACTCCTTTTCTGTTACTATGTAGTTTAATTTTATGCTGCAAGTTCTTACTAACATAGTATATTGCATAATTCAAATTCCATCTTTTTGTCCTAGACAAACTCCAATAACATGATCTGATGCATCTATGTGGATGTGAAAAGGTAGGTTCCAATCAAGTCCTCTCAACACAGAGCAGTAGTTAACATTTGTTTCAAAGTTTGAAAATCACCTTCACAATGTTCAATCCATAAAAAATCAACATCCTTTCCTAGCAATGCAAAAAGTGGCACTGTAATTTTGTTGAAAGTCTTGTATAAACCTTCTATAATATCCAACATGGCCTAAAAATATTCTAACATCCTTTTTTTTTCCTTGGTGTTGGCAAGGTTGACTATAATAAACACCTTTTTTGGATCAACTTGAATTCCTTCTGAGGAAAGGTAGTGCCCCAACACTATACCTTCTAACATCATCATGTAACACTTCTCATTACTCAAGGATAAATTGTGATCCTTGCATATTTTCAAGACCTTATCCATATTTTTCATAGCTTCTTCAAAAGTGTTGCCATGTATAGTGAAGTCATCCATATAGACTTCCATGCAATCATTTTTCAAATCAGAAAAGATACTCAAGACTTCCCTCTGAATGTAACAGGTGCATTACACAAGCCAAATGGAAGAATTGAATGGAAGAATGAATAGGAAAATGTTCCCCATGGACATGTGAAGGTAGTTTTGTCTTGGTCCTCTGTGCAATCTAGATCTGATTATAGCCACTATATCCATCAAGAAAAGAGAAGTATTTTTACCAGCCAAAGTATCAAGCACTTGATCAATGAAGGGAAATGGGAAGTGATCTTTCTTTGTGGCTGAATTCAGCTCCCTGTAATCTACACATCCTCCATTTCCCATTCTTCTTTGGCACAATTACAAGAGGTGATACCCATTGACTGTCTGATATGGGGTATATAAATCCAACATCCAACAACTTTTATAGTTCACCTTTCACAATCTCTCTTACTATTGGGTTCATCCACCTCTGAGGTTTTCTAATTGGTTTACAATCTTCCTTTATATAGATTTTATGAGTAAAAGCCTAGGATGAATCCCACACATATCACCATAATCCCAAGAAAATGTTGTTTATGTTTTTGAAGAAGAGAAATCAACAATTTCTCTTGTTGTCATCTCAACATCTTTCTTACATTTAGTGGCCTCCTGTGTTATTTCTACTTTGGAGAGGTCCATCATTGAACACACATTGTTTTCTAATAAATTTAGTATGCAATCATGGGGAAGAAGTTGGTGAAAATACAATTCTTACCTGGAATATCCATGGTGCTTTTTGTTGTGTAGAACTTGGTTCAAAGGACAACTTAAGCACCTTAATCTATCATCAACTTCTTCATTTCTTCCATAGTTTTTCTAAAGATATTGGAGAGAACAACATCTTCTTCTCTGATCTTCAATTGTACAAGACTTCTCCAACATCATGAGTTATTGTATAGAGCTCTGATCAACTTCTTGGTTCTTCAACCCAAATTTTTTTATCTTCATCATTCAATGGTTGGGCAGGAGGATAGAGCATAAGCTTCTTGGTACCATTTCCATTTGAGATAATCATGTTTCTAGACCTACAACCTATGAATGCATCAAAGTAATGGCCAACCATGGTCTTCCTAGTATAATAGGATAACCTCCTAAACTTGCTTTTTTGGTTGAAAGGACAATGAAATCAACAGGGTATTCCCAAGAGTCTACCACCACAACAATGTCCTCAAGGACTCCTTCAGCCTTACTATTGATCTATCTTCTAGTTGCAATATTAGTTGTTGGCCTTAGTCCTTCCAACTTCAGGTCATCCATGATTTTCTTGGTCATGACATTGATTTTTTGCCCCTAAGTCAATCAGAGTATTCTTTATTGTAGTTCCATTGATAGTAACATTTACCAAAGGACTTCCTAGATCTATGTACTTGGGTAAACCAATTTCCAAGCATGATATCAACCAACTGTCCAATGACTTGTACAATGGATGGATCTTTTCTTTTTTTATTTTTTTATGCATAGATCCTTAACCAACTTGTTATAGATAGGCACATCCTTAATGGCTTGAATAAGTGGAATCTTCACACAAATATCCTTCAATTGATTGACAAAATCAGAATCAAAATCTGATTTAGGGTCAATTTTTTCTCTCTTGCAATCTCTCTAGAAATTGGGGGTCATTGACTTGCATCTTTCCCTTGTTGGAACTTTATTCATGTTGTTGTGGATCAGCTTGCAACATTTTTTTTTTTGTTGGATCATCTATGCAACAACTGTGGTTCATCTACAATCTTTGTGATGGTGGGTTTACTTGGTGGGAGAAGTGCTCTTCCTAAGAGAGATGGATATCATTGACATCAACTGAATAAGAGAGTATTGGGTTGATTCAATGGTGTAGGTGGTTGAGAAATTTATTATTGGGGTTAGGTGATGGTTGAGCTGAAATTGAGTGGCCTTTTTGTTGAGAGCTAGATTGGGGGTTTGGCATCAAAGCTTGTTGTTGTGGGTAAGGAGGTTGTGGTAGGTTGTTGTTGGTAGTTAGGTGAGGTTGATTTCTCCATTGTTTCCTCCTCTCCAAGGTTTTTTCCATGAATAAGGGGGTTATTGCCATTGTTGGCCCTAAAAACTTGAGGTTTTCATGGTTGTTGGTATTGGCTAGGGTATGGATCCCATCCTTCTGAGTAGTATTAGCCCAAGGTGGGGGTTGCATATATGAATTACTAGCCCAATTTTGAAAATATGGCATGGGATCTTGTGACATACCTCCTTGTCTTGGTGGCCATGGCTTCCTTTGGAAACATAGAAAAAACTTCCCATCCTCCATTTCTATCATCTTGAATTCTAGTGTAGCCTCCTTTCCTTTTGTAATGTTGGCCAATCCTCTACATCTGTAATCAACTTTCTTTCTTCTACATGCATGGAAAACTCTATAAGTGTTTTCTCTCTACATCCTCTCTCTTCTTCTTTGCATGTAGAGCATCATCAAGTTGGGTGGCCATGTCATTAACTATTTCTGTTTCATGTTCTTGAACATGTTTACAATCTCTAATTTAGATATGTCCCCAATTCCTTTGGTAGTTGATCCACCCTTTGATCTAACACTTCTTATTCTTTTCATAGTTTCTCTAGAATAATTCCTACAAGCTTCAAAAATCTCATCAAAAGTATATTTTGAGATATCTCCAGCTCCTATCAGTCCAAAGCATCCATATCCTCCTCACTGAGTCCTTTTAAGAAAAGTAACTTGAGAGACTCAGAGGTAACCTTGTGTGTCTTGACTTCTGAACGCAAAATAGGAATCTCTCCAGTAATCTTCTAGTGGCTCATCTTCCTTTGTGCCATCTTGAAGAGTTCATCATCCTCCTCTACTACTTGGCCTATGCAATAGTCTTGGTACTTGGTCAAAAAATTTTCCTTCATCTACTCCATCTAGTAGTAACAACATCTCTTCCTAGGCCCATAAACCATCTCAAGGTTACATCCTTGAGTGTAGTAGGGAAAAAACTTCAACTTGTGTGCATCATTTGTATAGTCATAACTCCTACATAAAACATCAAACTCAAACAAGAAAGTGTTTGGTCTTCAGTTATAGATCCATGAAAATTAGGAAGAGATTTATGGAGAGATGTTCTTCATTACAATAGGTTGATTGTTATTAGAGATAAGGAAACTCAAATGTAGTTCCCCTTCTTCAACATTTTGATTCACCTCTTCTTCCATGATTGGTTGTTCAGAGAAACCTTAGAAATCTCACTTGGAGGGGGTTTTCTAATAAAAAACCTTGTATACAGAGGAAGATGTGTCTTCTTCAGAATCAAAAGTATTTCTGCTATTTGAGGATTGGGTAGAATCTACCATGGGCATCTCTTGATGGTGCATACATCAACTAACTCAACTCAATCAATTCATTAGTTAGTGGGGGTTTTGAAGGTGGAATTTCTAAACCTAACTTGTTTCTAAGAAATTCAAAGATGCAAAAACCTCACAAAACTTCCTATAACTTGGCAATATCCCCAAAAACGACACCAAAAATGGTGGTGCAAATCAACTTGCAAAAATTAATATGTTGTTCATTGAATTACAATCATTTAATTATCAAACCAGGGGACGTAAACTTGAAACATTTCTAGTGTTGTATACACAGTTATAATAGATCTAGGAGGTTGGAAAGAAATAATCACAACAATGCTTGAAAGTAAACAAAACTTAGAACTGAAAATGAATGGTTTCTAAATGTTATCACTAAGACAAAGCTATAAATTCAGAATGCAGATACAAAAAGTAAATTTTTCCTAGGTAAACATACATGCAATGAAACAAGACAATAAAATGGAGGGAGGGGTTTAGCAGACCACAAGTGGGCCCTGACTTGGGTGTTAATCCCTCCTAAATTCTACAACTAGAAACTAATGAACAAAACTCATATCTTTATTGAATTTGCATGAACATTACATCAAGGAACAAAGCAATATCCTCTATCTTATTTCTTCTATTCTATCTCCTGATATCTATCTATCATTTACCAACACTAACCTTTTATTTTATACTTCTCATCTTACAACAAGACGTTAGAAGAAGAAGAGTTCAACAAGGAGTTTCAACAAACTAAGTGAAAGATCTTCAATAGATAAGTGAAATATCTTTAACATAAAAAATGAGAGATTCAACACATAACTCATAACAACAGTGTTCAAACAAACAAAAATACAAATTTAAGTAATCAACCAGTTCCTTCAATCATGTGTTATTGTTAACTCAATCAATCATTTCTTCACTAGTTTACAATGAATGAATGAATGATCAATCAAAGGTTGAGTTATTTCCCAGTTTCTATGTTCCAATTGTAACTACTTCTTTAATGGCACACATATAAACTTGAGTTTCATTCTTCATGCCTTCCAAAATATCTTCATAATGTGGGGTTTTTAGATTTGATTCCTTTGATCTCCTTTTATAAAGGCATGCATGACAGTTTTTTGTCTGGTTTTTCGAAATGTTGTTCATGGTTCCTTCATACATACGAGTTATACATATGGAAAATTTACTTACAACCAAGAGTGGCATCACACATATCATCATTCAAATCATCATTAAATGCAAACAAATACCACAAAATAAAGATAACTAGATATAACTATATTATTAATTATTAGTGTATTCCAGTTTGTCTTCATTCCTTCTTTGTTCACATCTTTTGACATTCACAACTCAACAGAAATACATATACACACATATATACATATGCATTTTTTGCGATACATGAATGTTCATGATATGAGTGCATACACATAGACAAGATAGAATACATATATTACAAAAGATTGGAATGGAATAAATAAAGTTTTATCTATTGGATCTGATTCCACACTACAAGCCTTCATGGCACAATATAATAAATTCCATCAGGTGGATCTAACTCCACACTACACATACACACACGTGCGCACACACACACACACATAAAAACATGTGTATGTATATGTATACATATAAATATACATATTTTGCAGACACATGCATCTTCATAGTATCAATGCATACACAGCCAAGATAGAATACATACATTAAAAAGGAATAAAATAGAATGAATAGAGTCCCATCTAGTGGATGTGACTCCCCACTACAAGCCTTCAACACTCAACATACAAGTATATGCAAATATATATACGCATATATATGGAATATATGTTTATGTACTATATATGTGTGTGTACCAAAAGGTAGAGCTTGTAAAAAAAATACTTTTGTATACTTATATTGTCACTTAATACCACACTTATGAAAATTGAGTAAGACTCCAAGTTGGCATATGCAAAGTAATGATGTATGTGATTGCTTGTTAAATGGTATTCATGAAATCTTTGGGGTTCATGTAAGCACATTAAAATTTGCAAGACTTCTTGTCTTATAGTTCTACCCTGTATTAACACATTTACAATTAGCATTCTTTAGCTAGCTAGTAAATGGTCTCAAAAATACCTCCTCAAATAATTCCAAAATATGTTTGATTGAAACTTTATTAAGTATCATAATTTTCTAAAGATGAAATAAAACATTGAGAGGAAGCTCTGCTAGGATTTGATGCTTGTTGAACTTGGTGCGGTCAACCAATAGATTGGTAGGTTTTCTCAATAGCAAGGGTGGTTAAGGAAGCCGAGTAGTTTTCTCAAATGTATGCAAAACGAGGGGGCATCGTGGCCCTCAAGGAAAAACTTCTGACTTGCAGCTACATGAGCGAGCTCAGAAATTTTATTGTTGGAAAGAAGGTAGCAATAGGAGCAATAAGGAAGTAAAAGATCTCTAAAGGGAAAAACATGGGATCTGCATATCAACAAGCAATGTTGGATAACCTAATTTTGGATTTGGACATGGACAAGCTAGAAGGAAATATTCATTGATTCCTCTTTAGTTCTTGATCTATAGATTTTGGCCATGAGAAATGTCGTTAGAGGATTTCTATGATTGGGAAAGAAAAAACTAGAAACACATGGGGACTACAAAGATTAAATCATATTCGAGAGGGTATCCGGATTTCTACGAGTGTGCAAGAAAAAACAGGAACACTTGCATGTTCTGACAAAAATTAAATCATACCCAAGAGGGTATTTTATAGAGGATTTTGCAAAAGAATATACTCATAAGAAGATTTCCCAAGAACCCTATTTCTTCATAAATGTGAGCCTCTTCATGAAAGACTAGCATAAAGGATTGAAACCCATGGAGGAGATGTCATCAAAAGTGCTAGTTCAGTTGTGGTTGTATGCTCTCCCACACAAAATTTGGTGATACTATGTTATTTCAAATACTAGGGGATTTCATGTGTCATTTTATATGTGTATCAAAGGAAACCATCAAGAGACGGGTCTCAAACTATGCATGGGTATTGTGGAGTTGGTGTTGGATCATTCATGACAATAAAATCACAACATTGGAGTAGAGTTAACCAATTGATTACAAGTGCATCACATTTAAATGTAGAGCATGTCACAACAATGGACACTTGATACGACAGATAAAGCCTCAAGGCCAAATGGTTTTATTGTATTTTTATCAAATGTGTAGCAAGCTCCTTGGTCGTACTCAATGATAGTGAGGACAAAAACATTATTTTCACTTCATTAACTTTTACTAATGGGATCAGCCATTTTGAACAATGTGACTTTTTAAATATGCTAGTATCTATTTGGGGTATTACTTTAACCATGCAGCTCATGAACCATAGTCAGATAGTTTTGCATGCAAAGTAGTAAGCAAATCGTTAAAGAAAGGAAATATCTGATGAAGAAGGAAATAATAAAAACAGAAAGAAAGAGGGAAGATGTGCAACCCAATCAATAGATTACAGAGTTGATTGCATGCACATAGACAAAACCAATAGATATTAACACACAAATTATAAGCAAAGGCAACTTTCAGATCTAGATCTAGAATAACACAAAGTTTATAAGTAGATCTAAGACAAAAAGTTAGAAACAAAATGCACCGTGACACAAAGTTCTCCGAAAATCTGCTCCTTTCTATTCCTTTGCTTCAAATAGCTATCAGGGTTTCAACGCACAAAGTCTGAACACAAGAATGTTGCTTACAAATTCTGATCATTAACCCGAAGGTTCTTCCTCTACTTATAGAATGTAGAAGGGAAATTACAAATGGGAAACTTAACTGAACTAGAACATAAACAAGAAGTAAAGATAACATCTGGCAATCATCTTCCTTTAATTCCTCTCTAAGTGACATGCATCGGATCTATAGTCAAAATTATACACATCTGTCACTTAACTTATAGAATCGTTCCACACAACTTAAAGTAATGGTTTTCAAACCAATAACTTTAAAGTTTTACAATTACATCCGGAACGTAGAAATAGAAGAAGAAAGAGTAGAAGAAAGATCCACCAACTGTAACATCTACATCTTCTTTTTGTTTTGATACTGAATATACTTGTCGAACATGTAATTCAAAGAACTTCCCATCTGTTTTAGCCACAACTTCTTTTTCTGTCCTGAATTGCAGCAAGCCTTCGTTCAAAACCTCGATGCACGCTTCCACATCCTTCAAGCTAGGCCCGAACCTCTTAATATCTGACTACAGTGTTACCAGCTTACTGATGGAATCCATCGTGAAAGGCCTAACAACTCCATCAATCCTCTCTTGCACCATCAAAGAGATCCTTCCAGGAATCAGCACTTTGCTTAGAATGGTCCTTTTGATGAAGAAACGCTCCCGACCACTTCCTCATCAGGGTGAAAGCAATGACATTGTCTCGATAGTGATGATGCCATACTTTCAAGCGCCCGCATCCTTTTCAAAGATGATTCTGAAGATCTCCAAGCGGAAAGAAACCGCAAACTCAAGTCGCTTCCCTTTTCAACCGATCCATCGGCACACATTCTTCTTCTTCAATCAAAACCTCCTGGCAGCCTTATTTATCTCACCAAAGTACTCAAAGTTACTTTCAACTACCGTGTTCATGTCCATCGTGCTTGCACTAGTTGCTTTCAACCGAACCGATGCATCCTTCATAACCTTTAGACGGGCCGGCACACCTCCCGAGTCAGATGTACAGAAGCTTGGCGAATGATTAGACTTCTTCCATTCATCGATAGCTTTAACTTGGTTACCTGCATCTTCCACTTCCTGCATCAGATGATCACTCACCTGCTTATGTGCTGAAATTGGCTGAGTGGAAGATTTGGCAACTTTGGCAATAATCTCGCACAACTGAGACACCTGCTTTTGAAGTTCAACTTTTTCCGCCTTTTCTTTGTCAAGCCTAAGGAATAAAGCATTTATCAATGTCTGCGTGTCTTGCTTCAATCCTTCAGTAGTGGCTTGACCTATGGGTACTTTGGTCACTGTTATATCCGCCGTGAGCTCGCCCTTCTTCTTTCCTTCTGCTGGAACTGATACCTCAGCGAACTTCTACCCTGACTCCTCAATAATCAACCTCGAAGTCACCTTAGCAACTTTAGGTTTTCTGTCTTTTCCGCCCAAACTCAGGAGCAACTGCAAGTCATGTTCCTCCAAGTTGATCTCCTCTCTAGCCTCTGGGACCGACTGTGAAGCCAACCACTCTGAGAAATTGCTTCTCGGAGAATGAGAAGTTGCCGAATGTACCACCATCTCGTGCTCTGTTCCTCTCTCCATCCGAAATCATGCTAAATGTCGTGGCTACTGCCCTCAGATTGTCCAAAGACAAAGCTCTTTCAAATTCTCGCCATCTCGCAACTTCAAAGCTTTCTTCAGAAGAGGTGCCGATCGGAGTGGCCGAGGAGAAAACACAAATGTTGCCGGATTCAACGGAGGAACGGCAAGATCCTCGCCGAGGTGCAAAAGTTGGTGAAGTACTTGACGCCGAGAAGTCGAACTAACACCATAGCCGTAGAAGTGATCTTTCCTCGAATGAGACTTCTTGTGCACTTTAATCTTTTCAGCCTTCGCTGCTTTCTCCTCGTGCTTCCTTTTGAGGAATTCTCCTATGGCCGAGGTCGCCTCGATCCGATTCATCAAAGCTTCATCAAGGCAATATCCTTTGTCACAAACAACTACTTCAAGTATTGACTGTAATAACGGCAGACCTTTCCTCGATCGTGTGGCAGCCACCAATGTTCTCTGAAGTACAACTCTATCTCCTCCCATCTGATGATATGCGTCAAGTAACACAAGCCCATCATCTTTAAGATCCGCAGGTATCCGTGCTAATCCATAATCAAACACTTGTCGCACTGATAACCTGCTGAAGTCTTTCTTCCTAACTTCGTACTCGCTTCTGCACTTCATCCAGAAATCTTCTAACGAAGGCACATGCGCGTATTCCTGGGAGATTGTCTTCCTTGCCACCCCATATGGATCGAAGTTCAGCCGTGCTGGGAAGAACTCATGCTCGTACTCAGAGAACATCTCCGCTTCAATTCCTCTGGCTTTGTGAATGCTCTGACAGCTATAATAGCCCACTGTGATCGGAAGAAGCCTGTAGACTTGTGTCGTTTCGACTGTAGGTCATGCATCTCCACGAGCTGTCTGCTCAACTCCATGATGACCAATCTGTCGCTTGGATATCTGGGCAACTTGACTGGTTCTCCCGAAAAGCCGGTGACCCTGAGGTATGTAAAGTCCGCAAACTGGATGAAGATACTGCCAATCTGGGATACAACTTCCCAAGCTTCCTTGCTTACCTCTCGGGTCTTCGATCACCGCTTCAACCTGCAAATGAATCCGTAGAAGAATCCATCGTTGACCACCTTATAATCTTTATCGTATGCAGCACAAAGTAAGTCATGCGGATAAGCACTCAAAAATAGGATCCTCGAGAGCACACCACGCCTATCCAACTTGAGAAGATACTCGCGAGGTCAGCCGCATATACCAAATATGAAGTCATCTTGAAGTCCGTAAGTCCGCCTCACACTCCGGAGCTGCTCACCGATGTTGTCACTGATGATTTCCACCAATTGATTATAGAATCTGCTTTGTTGATCTCAATGGTCCTGATGAAGGCATACATCCATGAGCGGAAGTCAGTGAGCGTTAGCTTCGCCATTTATCCCGCATAGCAATTTGGTAATGTCATCCACCTCCCGCACTGCATCGATCGTGGAAGAGTCCTCGAACTTGATGGAGATCTGGGCTTCTTCATATACTTGTTGTTCATTATGCCCACACAATCGACTTTATGCTTCTCCCATCTCTGCTTGCCGGCCCAACATGCTAATAGTAGTCACCACCGTCGTGTTGGAATCTTCGCATAATAATTGATGAAACTCGTGCATCCAAATGGATTATTGTCTTCCCCCGCAACATCCCGATTGATCTGGATAGTGGATGGTACGACCTTGCACACTCCATGACGAATTCTCGCAATCGAGCTCAGAATGGGAATGTCAAGCTCAATGATTCCACTCGCTTTTGATCGCCGCATGAGAGAGAAGTCTTTCCAGCTCTCTAGATCTCACAATCAATTCGAAAGAGGTTCTGACCTAGATCTCGTGTCTCCGATGTCAACAAATCTGAAGTAATGCATGATTCTGCTGAGCTTTCTCTTTCATCCCGCTTTGCCATGGCCGGATCTATCTTTGTCTGAGCAACTCTTTTTCTCTTTATTCGGCCGGAATTCTTTACAACTGGTGCAGATCTAGGGAATTTCTTCAGATTCGAGGATATATTCAATGTATCTCATTGATTTTTAAGCTCCTTTCAATTATATAAGCACCTGTAATGAATACCTGCAATTAATTCAGACAAAGACGGCAACCGAACATGAACACTTGATTTTTATCATAAAAATCTGCATATAAAGCCCGCTGCCCTAAAATTTGAGGCTTTGCTTGCATGCAAAGCAAGCATAAATATTTTCAACTTCACCTGAGCACCTGTACCAATATGCAGATAATTAACCAAGCCTAAAACAAGCTCCTCCAATCCTAGGCGCCAAACCTTGAAGCTTTCCGGCAGTGAAAAACACTTCTTTGAGCAAAAATCCTCCTCCTTTGGGCGCCAAAACTGTCCGGGCTGCACTCCTTTGCTAGAAGAATTAATTAATTCATCATTATGGCAGCCCATGCTTATATAACCTTCATCATTCTATAATTAATAATTGCCTCTCCTATTCCTGGCAATTAATTAATTAATAAACATGTTTTTCTCTTCAATTTGGGCGCCTATTTTGTGCATGCTCATGGCTGCCATTAAATAAATTAATTTAATTTATTTTTAGCCCTCTACTTTCACTTAACATCATGCTTTGACCTTCTATTTCTCCATGCGCCAAAAATAGGAATAAAAACCATTTAATAAATACTTCAAAAAGTATTATTCATCCTCCAAATGGGTCGCACTTTTTAGCATGCTCTAGGGCTGCATTAAATAAATTAATTTAATTTATTTTTAGCATTCTACTTCCAGTCTTCTTTGACTTCTCCTTATGCATTGACTTTTCTCATCCTTGGGCGCCAAAATTGGAAGAGAGACTATTAATAAATGCCATTAAATAAATTAATTAATGCTCCAAAGGGGTCGCACTTTTTGGCAAAGGCTGGTTTCTATATTTAAAAGTCAATTTTGATGGGATTATTCACCCTGCATGGCAGCTCCAAAAATCCCATTATCCACTTAAGTTGTTTGACTTTCACAATGGGATTTTTTACCCTGCAAGGCAGGTAAGAAATTCCCATCAATGCCTTAAGTGATTTTTCTTTATTTCACAATGGGAATTTTCACCCTGCAAGGCAGGTAAGAAATTCCCGCCTGCCTGCTGCCTCTAATTTTCCCATCATGACTTAAGTGACTTTGCCTTCATGGGAAAAAGTACCCTGCAAGGCAAGTACAAAAATCCCACCTCGCCTTGCTGCTGCGACCAAAAATCCCACTGCAGCTTAAATCCATCCATTCCCAAAAATGCGACTTGTCCAGAAGAAGCTTTTTTTGTGCACGACTTCGTCTTTTTAAAGAGAACTCTGACTTCCTGAGGCTGATTCCTTCTGGCATGGCGGCCGTAGATGATCTCCAGATACTCCAGGAAGAAAACAGATCAGATTGGGAAGGAATTGACCTAGGGAATTTCACAGAAAAATACGAAAAAATAACAAAACGCAAAACGCTTGCCAAGTCACAGTCATAAAAGCCCAGATCCATTCCCGTGAAAACCCTACTGGTATATGTGAATATTGACATGCAAAATTTCAACAGGCTAAACCGAGCACAATTTACTTCAAACGGGCTCAAAATAATTAAATAAAATTTTCCGAGATAAAACTTTTCGAATCCGATTTGGGATAAAACAATTTTCGATCTTCGGGTATTTGTCGAAATTGGCTCCTATGATTCACACCAAAACGACAATCGGGAATATCTAAACTCTTGTAGCTAACAATCTGGCAGGACACATTTCCAATTTGGTTCTGTACACAAATTTTGACTTTTTTAGAGTATTGCAGGGCTATAATGCAGAAGCTTCCTTGGCAAAATTGGCAATGTTGTGTCACAAAAAAATAGTAGTAAATCTTTCTAGTCATGTTCTTTCTTTTAAGGTTCATAGCTCAAAATCTCTTTAGTTTGTTAGGAAAAACTTGGGCATTGTTGCTTTATAAAAACTAAGTCATGGACGGAACAAACTAAGCCATCTTAAGTGAAATAGTTACTCATTTCATGGTGGGTTTTGCAAATTCATCTTCATTGTTCCAAGTTTCTCAATTGGTTTTGTCCAACTTTGTATTGTTTTATCTTAGACTTTAAGAGGTTTGGGTTACAATCTATATGGTGTCAACCTCATACTCTCCTATCTTGAAGAGTTTAGTTTACAATGAGAATCAGAGAGTAGAAATACTCTTATCAAAGCCTATGGGAGGCATATGCAAGCAAAGAATGGTCTACTAATATATCTTCTCTTCTAGGTAATATAGAATAGGATAATTAGGTGACCAATCTAAAGATTCACACAAGAGGGTTGTAGGTTGCTAAAGATGTGGAACTAGAAAATCGATAGTCCACACTCTATAAGAGCTATAAGGTTCCAAAGCCTAGATCTAGGATAGTGGAGTGGCATCTAGCTAAGTCCCGATTATATATTGATAATATCAAGGTTATAACAACATATATTGATGCTAAGATTGTAAATATGGATTATAAGGATCGATAGTTTGTAGAGGCCAAAGAATGGATTGTAAGGTAAGGACGGATAGATAATAATGCAATAGACTAAGAATACGCTGCTCTAATCTATGCATGATCAAATCAAACAATCAATCAAATCTGAAATAACATAAAGGAAATGAGAGGTTAGAGATATTTACCTTTTTCCAAACTCTTTTGGCTCATTAACTTCCCCCAATGTTTGTAAGAACTTAAGAAAGAGTTTATGTGGGGGATCACAAATGAATAGAAGAAGACCTAGAAAAACCACTTGTTGAAAACTCCAAAGGCTAGGTAGATCATAGAAAGTGCAGCTCATATGCTAGGAAATCCTAAATACCAAATGCTCCAAACATGGACTCCAAAAGATAAGCAAGACTAACTTCAAGACCTTTAAGACCTATAGAGCAAATTTGTGAGCACAAGAAAACCAAATAATTGATGATGATATGATGGAAGCACACTCAAATGTTGTGTATATATAGGGATTGTGATTAAACATTGTAGTTTCGTTTAGCCAAACAGTATCGACCGGGTCAATGCATTTGACTGTCAAAAATGAAAACCAGACAGCATCGACCATGGTCAATGCCATCGGCTCTAGGTAATGTCTCATCAAGGGGTCCTAGAAGGAAATCTCATATGATGGAGGAAGACTTTGATGTTGGTGAAAAGGTGATATGAAGAAGGTATGTGTGTGATGTAAGTAGATATGGAGGCAACAGTAAGAGAATAATAAGGTGATGTCGTAGGAAGACTGAAAAATATGATTGTAAAGGTATAAACAATATCTAAGGTGTCATATCATGGACTACGCATCAAGGCCCTCTCATAAGTACCACTGCAAATCAGCCCAGTATAACCATTTATAGTTACCACCCTCTCAGCAATATCCCTAAGGACATTTCTTCAAGAAAGCCAATGTGCAAAGAGTGCTTGTAAAGAGGAAAACATCAATAAGAGTGAAAAATTAGGTGTATACATGCCTCGACTGAAGATAATTGCATGTCACAAAAGTGTACATGAGATGGTCCTACGGAAAAGAAACTCCAACACCAAAATTAGAATGACTGAAGTGAGTGAGCAATAGTAAGTGATAAAAGCATGAACTCAAGCATGAACTCAAATAAAGCATACCTACCTACATACTTACCATCCCACAAGTGGGTCCGCATAGTGAATCACCATAATGTAGAAAGAGCTACTATGAGATCCCAAGTAATACAAACCTGAAAAGAAACAAAGGAAGATAGATTGACTAAATAAATATTAATCCCTAAGCTAAGGGGGAGCTCATGGAAAGATGATAGAATGATGTCATAAGTAGATAAGTAAGATTGGTTGAAAATAGGTTGTAAGAGTAATATAGAATGATATAAAGATGATATAAAGGGGATATAAAGGGAATATAAGGAGCATCGACGAGAGAACTCCAATCTAGCAGGCTTGCAGATAGGAAAAAATAGAGGAAAATTATGAAAGAGGCCTTAAACACGAACAAGGTAGGTAAGGATCACAGGGCATAAAAATAGGTGCATAGCTTATGCTGATTGTGTTAGATGATTGTAGTTATGTATAATTGTATGTTTACATATGTTTATTTCTATATTTACACAAATGTGAAGACATTTATGGCTAATAAAAATGAAAATGTTAAGCTTAAAATGAACAACTAATGAAAGACAATCTATAAATCAAGAGATGTGTTAATAGATAGTTAAAATGGTATCTAACAAAATAAAAGAAAGTAATTAAAGAGATCTAAAGACATGTTTTAAAGGATTGAAGACACTTTGTAAAATCAAAGACATTACAAGGCATGGTAATGATTGTAAGGGACTTGATAAAATCTAAGAGAGTAATCAAAGAAATTAAAAGATGTGAAAGTAGGTTGTAATAAACTCAAACATAGTATAGGTATGGGCAAACAGAAACATCAAATGTAATCTAAATAAGATGTGATAAAAACAGCAACAAAAACATCAAATGTAATCTAATAAATCGACAAAAATATAAGATATGATAAAAGGGGAGCACTGAAAGGAATAGAATCACACTTAATGCTTGCACTAGATTTTCTCGAGAGACAAAACACTACCATCTAATGTCATGACTACGATGAGTGAAGAAAAAGTGGATGCAACCTAAAGGTCTTACAATTATACTCACAAATGTATAGCAAGGGTGTCAAGGTTCTAAAAGAGATAGTAATGTGTAATAAGATAGTAGGATGTAATGGGGTATAAACTCATAGTCAACTACCGGCAATATCTATCAAGGAGATTAAAGGGAGTAAAGCATGAAAGACAAAGAAGTAAGGCACCACAATGGCGATACAAGATCCTTAATGGAGGTGAAACACTCTAATCAAAAGGGTATGACTAAAGGTTTTTGACATCTAGGTCAAAAGGAACCCAAATATGCAGGTTCAGTTTATGCTAATTAGTGAAGTATAAAGGTATATCCCAAGTTAGCTATAATAGTAAATGATGGTATATGATGTATTCTACCTTCCCACCACGTTTTCCTCGTTCCTCAAGACCTCACTTAAGGAGTTACAAGATTACTGCAAAGGATTAGGTACTGGCGTGAAGAAGGAAGGGGCAGTAAATGAGGGATATGAGACCTCTTACAATAGTAAGAAAAACCTGGCACTCCCCAAGGACCTCAAGCTCTATAACAAAGCCAATTGTAGAGCTTGAGCTTTCAACTAGGATAGGAGATGTGCCAAAGGATTATATCGGGTTTTTTTGTTTATGATTGACTTTTTTTGCTTGTTTGTAACAATTTTCCTTTCTTTGTTGCCTTTTGTTTGATTTGTCTTTGATAATATGGTTGTTAATCTTTTCTTTTGGTTTTTATCATTCCTCCTCCGTACAGATTCAGAAGGCTAATCATATGGATATAAAAGACAAATAACACAAGAGAGTTGATACCTAATCATAATAAAGGAGATCCTAGAACCAAGATGGTTAGGTACCTCTCAATCTACCCCAAGGAAAGACTGCGATCTCATCTTTAACCTAAGTGTACCTCAAGTGAGTGAGGGAGCCAAATAAGTGAGGATTGTAAGGATATAAGAGTGATACAATGACAAATAAAGTTGACAGCTAATCACAAGGAGATATAAAGGGTGCTTCCTATGGGATGAAGGAAAAAGGGACAAACTAGGAAGTATATGAACTGTAAATTGCTAGAGATGTCAAAAGATCTAAGTGTCAACCTACGATATGCCCATCACAAGCATATAAGTTGATAATATCCAAGTGAAACAGAAGATCATAACATGGATAAATAACATACCAAAAGATCGAGTAAGAAGCAAACGTTAGAAACAAATCCACTAGATTTCATGAGGATTATGTAAAACATGAAAATATAAGCTCATAACATGGATAAACAACATACCAAAAGATCAACCAAGACACAAGTTGTAAACATAAATCCAAAGGGTGTTGCAAGGAGTCTCAAATCATAAATATATAAGATCGTACATGGATAAACAACAAACCAAAAGAACAAGTAAGATGTAAATCATAAAATTAAATCCAAAGAATGTCACAAGGAGTTTGTAAATCATAAATCTAGGATGTAAAGAGGTAGCCAACATATGTGAACTAACCCACTATGTGACAAGTAGATAATGTAGAATTTTAAGGAGTAGTTGAGAACGTCAAACTAATCGACTTGTAGTAAACTATGGATTTTAAGGAGTAATTGTTGTCTACTGAAGTCCACCCTCATAGAGAATGGTGTATATACTCTCTCTTTTGTTGAAAAAATTGCAACACCTCAAGGTTGTGGGTAACCTATGACTGAGGTGAACCTCCACAGTGGGTTGCTTCCCTTGTGAATCACCTAAAACTAACAAATTTGACAAGGAAAGGGGAGAAGGAATGCGGGAAATGAAAAATTGAGGTGATACACCAATGATTTGACACACATACGTACTACTGCATACAGAAAATACAAAGATCCATACACCTGCACAACTCTAAGCTAATCTGCAAAATTAATTCAAAGGTTTGGGTTAAAGGACAGCAATAGAGGGAAGAATTTCCACACCAAAGCAATACAATACCCTGCTAAACACGATGAAAACTCAGAAAACCAGCAATATGAGAAGGCAAAATGGAGCTTTTTATTCAGAGATGCAAGTACAAGCTAGGATTACAATAGCAAAATAGCTGGAAGTTGTGTGTCACTAATTTTCATGATAAAAATCCCTCTATATGGACTCTTGCGTCCCAATTTCAGCCTCCTCTTGCATGCAAAATGTTTTATTTTATTTAATTCATCATCCTGTGGCCATGAGGAGCATGCATGAGAATTAAATAATAATAAAAAAATGTCCATCTAAGGCTGCTGCGCCAAAATCAGGTCTGCGACAATTTAATTCTCCAAGCTCACTTCACCCTTGGCACCAAAGCCTGTTGCATGCTAGAGTTTATTTATTTTATTTTTCACCTTCATCCTTGGTGCCAATTCTCAGCCATAGCATGCATTAAAATAAATATAATTCACCCCTTGCTTTTGGCTGTCTTTTCTGTTTTTGTCTTCTTCTGCTTTTCTATTTTTGTCTTCTTCTTCTTTTTCCTATCTTCCTTTAGCGCCTAGGCCCTGCTGGCAGCATGCAATGAATAAATTAAATTTTCAACTCCTTTACATGGCATCCAAACTTGACATATAACAGCATGCTATTCTTTTCAATAAACTTTATGTCCTATTTTTAGCAAATCACTAACAATAGCTGAGTTTGCTTTTCTTTTGGGTACTATATTCCTCTTTATTTAGCATGTTTTTCCCTCTTTATTTTGGTGTCCAAACCAGATGTTAACAGTTACTTTAAACAATTTAAAAATAGCACAAGTTGTTGCTAAATCTAGCTTCAATCATGCATCCTTTTTGGCACCAACTTCTATTGTACATGCTGCCTTTTAGAATAAAAATATCATCAACACTCAACTGTTATTTTAACACTACCTTTGGCGTCCACCTTCAGCTGAGCATGCATACTTTTATTTATTAAAATAAATAAAAACCTTCTGCTGAAACTTGCCTTCCACACTGCCACAAATTGACTATTTTTTCTGCATAATCATGGCGTCTAAAACTGAAAACACCAACCTTTTGGTGCAAATTCTAGCATGCCTAATTTGTGGAAACATTTTGGCAACACCACGGGATTGTTTGCCTACTAAACAAAGAGATTAGTAGCTTTATGCATCCATTGGGCTATGGAGTGACATACTCTATCAATAACTTGCATCCTCTAAATTACCCTCTTCAACAAAAGCAAAACATGTGCATGCAAGCACTTATTGAATTGAAATCCTAAACTACCCTACTCTAACCAGACAGAAAAGGAAAGCTAAACAAAACCACAGACTGGTTGAGAGAAATAACTCCCTTTCCTTAGAAAGTGGGGCCATGAGATCAATTTTGCAACTAGATCACATGGTATGAGTGCAGACATGGCGTGCACTATTGATTTGCCCAAAATATCAGCCCATAAATGAATAAACACCTCTATAGGATCTGAATTCTGTCTTTGTAGATGTTGAGGCTGATTTTTGACAACTTGAAGCTCTTTCTTATGCTCTGAAATGAGCACAACTGATGGCAACTTTGTTTGTGGCTCTAAACTAGCCAAATATCTTATTGGACATGGTCTTCTCATAACTGATAAACTGATTTTCCTAATGTGCCCCTCTTCTTTATGTGCAACTCCATCATTTGGAGTACTTGAGGCACTTCCCTTATCATATTGAATGCTTGGAGACTGATCTGCAACTTTCTCTACCTCATCTTTTGCAAACAAAATTTCTTTTGGCTCTTCCTCATCATTAGAATCTTCTACATCCGATAAAACCTCATCCTCTTTATCGATGTTTGCACGCTTGATCTGATATTGATATAGGCTCAAGATTGTTGATCTGATCCTTAGAAAGTAGAAACACTCTCATGCTCCTTTGAAACATTATCTTTACCTTGTATATCAAGAGATTTGAGAAAACTTTGTCTAACCTTTGCATGTTGGTCATATTCCTCCTGTTGCTCTATAACTTCAGCCACTTTCATGCACTCCTCTATGGTAGGCTTAACCAACTGTGGAATCTCTGTGCCCTCAAACTGTAAGCTCCATTTTGTCATATTTGATTCATTCCATAATGGACTTGGGAATATGAGGGGGGGGCGGGCGGGGGCGGGGTTTGGTTGCTAACGATTTTGCAATGGTTGAGATGATTGGAGAGGTAAGATCCTGTGGAGGAGAAGCTTTAATAAAACTCGGAATTTGGGATTGAGATTAAGTGGGTTGGGAAATAGGAATGGGAGGGTGCATGATGATAGTGAAGAATTACCCCATTGACAAGGTCTCTCAACACTAGACTGGTAATATTCCAATTCTTCATCCCACTTTGATATTTGTGGTATCAATTCAGACACAAAGGTCATCTTCTCTAGAGGGCTATACCAGTATGGCATAGGACCAACCCAAGGGTAGGGTACCCTGAATCCAAGCTTTGTTGCTTTGATAGTGCTTGTTGCCCTCATTTGTACCATTTTATTCTCCAAGTGTTGTACCTGCATCTGCAAATCATCATTAAGCATGGAACTGTTTCCATGATCTGCATATACCTGCTCCTAAAAAACACCATGATTAGGATAATCATACAAATTGTTTGGATCATGGGCATATTCATTGTGATAGGGCTTATAGTACTAATCTGGAGGAATATTTTGAGGAAAAGGAGGTGGAGGGGAGTAATAGTTCTCTTGAAACTGGGAATTCCAATGAGGAATTGAAGTCATGATTGCACAACCTCATAAAAATATGAAAATATGAAGGAAAATGGTTTGTTGATTGAGAAAATGGGATTCTTTGATCCAATGGAGTCCCAGATGTTGAATATTTGTGTCTGAAACACTAGTATTTGCAAAGACTAGCATCAACTTCTTTAGCAAATTTTGTACTATCCCAGGGCATGCCGAGAAATTGTTGTCACCCAGAAGTGCACCCTGATAGAGAATGGTGTGTATATTCTCTCTTTTGTTGACAAAATTGGAACACCTCAAGGTTGTGGGTAACCTATGATTGAGGTGAACCTCCACAGTGGGTTGCTTCCCTTGTGAATCACCTAAAACTAACACATTTGACAAGGAAAGGGAGACGAATGCGGAAATGGAAAATTGAGGTGATACACCAATGATTTGACACACATACGTACTCACGCATACGAGAAAATACAAAGATCCATACACACCTGCACAACTCTAAGCTAATATGCAAAATAAATTCAAAGGTTTGCGTTAAAGACACAACAAAGAGAGGGAAGAATTTCCACACCAAAGCAATACAAACCTGCTAAACACAATAAAAACTGAAAACCATTAACATGAGAAGGTAAAATGGAGCTTTTTTATTCAGAGATGCAAGTACAAGCTAGGATTACAATACCAAAACAGCTGGAAGTTGTGTGTCACTGATTTTCATGATAAAAATCCCTCTATATCATCCCAATTTCAGCCTCCTTTTGCATGCAAAATATTTTATTTTATTTAATTCATCATCCTATGGCCATGAGGAGCATGCATGAGGATTAAATAATAAAAAAATGACCATTTAAGGCTGCTGCGCCAAAATCAGGTCTGCTGCAATTTATTTATTAATTTAATTCTCCAAGCTCACTTCACCCTTGGCTCCAAAGCCTGCTGCTTGATAGAGTTTATTTATTTTATTTTTCCACCTTCATCCTTGGTGCCAATTCTCAGCCGTAGCATGCATTAAAATAAATATATTTCACCCCTTGCTTTTGGCTGTCTTTTCTAATTTTTGTCTTCTTCTAGTTTTCTATTTTTGTCTTCTTCGGCTTTTTCCTATCTTCCTTTGGCGCCTAGGCCCTGTTGGCAGCATCAATGAATAAAATAAATATTCACCTCCTCTACATGGCGTCCAAACTTGACTTATAACAGCATGCTATGCTTTTCAATAAACTTTATATCCTATTTTTAGCAAATCACTAACAATAGCTGAGTTTGCTTTTCTTTTGGGCACTGTATTCCTCTATATTTCGCATGCTTTTCCCCTCTTTATTTTGGCGTCCAAACCAGATGTTAACAGCTGCTTTAAACAATTTAAAAATAGCACAAGCTGTTGTTGCTAAATTTAGCTTCAATCATGCTTCCTTTTTGGCGCCAACTTCTGTTGTACATGTTGCCTTTTAGCATAAAAATATCATCAACACTCAGCTGCTATTTTAGCACTACCTTTGGCGTCCACCTTCAGCTGAGCATGCATACTTCTATTTATTATAAATAAATAAAAAACCTTCTGCTAAAACTTGTCTTCCACACTGCCACAAATTGTCTGATTTTTCTGCATAATCATGGTGTCTAAAACTGAAAACACCAACCTTTTGGAGCAAATTCTAGCATGCCTAATTTGTGGTAACAATAACCAAAACATTAGACTAACCCGCCTATGCCGAAACTAAAGATTCTAAGGGGTAGCTGAAACATAGGACTAACTAACATATTCTGTAGAAGGAATTGTAACTTAGGAGCATAAGTAATAAAAGCAAGAAAGTAAATGCATAAAAGTAAAAGGTAGTACGGAAAATGTGATAAGAAGAGAATGCAAGTAGTTATGACTTTCAAGGTGGCATGCATAGCTAAATGCAGAAAAAGGACATACCCTTGGTGGGGTATGCTCTCAAAGAGGATTCATTAATATTTGAAGATTTCTTTGGATTCAATTATTAGAAGATTTTTATTAATATTTAAGATGTAGGAAGATGGAAGGTAAGCATAAAATGCCCCCAAGCTAGAAGATGAGTGAGAATAAGCATTGTGAGATGCCTCCAAGGCGAAATTAAATGATGAGTGGGCATCCTAAAGTGTCTCAAAATATGAAGAAAAAGATGACGAGCATTGGGAGATGCCTCAAAGTGTGATGAAAGAAGATCCAAAATGTGATAACATGTGAGGTAATGGTTCATGAGTGAGCATGAGATCTACGCTTTTAATATCCACATAGTGTTTAACACGCGAATCTAATAGAAATCAGAGGTTGGAGAATTAGAGTTGATGTAGGATGATGTGGAGTCAGTAACAAAAGACTTTTGTACAGCAAAGGACATGATAGAAAAATCAAGTTGGCCAAGATAGTCGGTTGAGGTTGAATCAAATAAAAAAGCATCAGCCATGACATAATTAGGGTGGCTGATGTCATCAAGATAGTCTAAATTCCTCTGAGAGGGTGATACCATTGGAGATGTCTGATTTTGCAAGGTGAGAGAAGAAATTGACACATTAATTAAGCACCCAAATGCTGGTTTCCAATCAAGCGAAGGAAGGACAGTGAAAAAATGAGAGATTGTTGCTAATATCAAGGTAGAAGTTGGTATGTTCAAATGGATCATAGATGGGAAGATCGTCTTGTGAATCTTCATCCATGATGGGAGGATAAGAAATGGGAAGATCCTATTGTAAATCTTTGTCCATGATAGTGTAATAAAGAAAGAGAAAACGAGGAAGATTTATTTTTGGATCTTCAACCATGAGGTTATAACACGAAATGGGAAGATCTTTAAGTAAACTTCATTCATGATAGAGTGATGGAGGGGGGAAGGAGGAAGACCCGTTTTAGATCTTCGTCCACGACAAATATTGGAAAAGTCATAATTAGCTATTAAGGTTTTACGAGGATTTTGAGATAAGATTATGAGATAATTTTGAAGGAGATTTTAGGGAAGAATACGAAAATATTTTGAAATATTTTGAAAGGATAAGAAATGATATTTAGGAAGGTTTTGCAAGGATTAGAGACAATACGAGATAAACCAAAAGAAGCCTCAATCGAAAGAGAGAGTAAGATTCACATCGAGTTCACCAAAGTGTATGAAAATAAATAATGGTCTAATAGAATATCCTCTTTCTCTATTGGGTAATATAGACTAAGATAATAAGGTGGCCATTCTAAAGATGCACACAAGAAGGTTGTAGGTTGCTAAAGATGTGGATCTAGAAAGGTGATAGTCCACACTCTATAAAATATATAGGGTTCCAAAGCCTAGATCTAGGATAGGGAGTGACATATATTAGGTCCTAATTATAGATTGATAATAACAAGGTCATAACAAGATAGAGATACTTATGCTAGGATTGTAAGGATCGATAGATTGTAAAGCCCAAAGGATGGATTGTAAGGTAAGGACCAATAAATAATAATGTGATAGACTAAGAATATGTTATTCTAATCTATGCATGACCAATCAAATTTAAAATAACATAAATGAAATGAGAGGTTAGAGATACTTACCTTTATGCAGACACCATTGGTGCATTATCTTCCCTCCGGGGTTAGCAACACCTTATGAGAGATTTGATGGGGGATCACAAACGAATAGAAGAAGACCTAGGAAAGCCACTTGTTTAAGACTCTAGAGGCTAGGTAGATCATGGAAAGTGTAGCTCCCGTGCTTGGGTATCCTAAGTACCCAATGCTCCATATGTACTCCGTAAGATAAGCAAGATTAACTTCAAAACCTCTAAGACCTTGAGAGTAGATTTGCGAGCACAAGCAAACCAAATGATTTACGATGATGTGACGGAAAGAGCACTCAAATGTCGTGTATATATAGGGATCATAATTAAACATTATAATTTTGTTTAACCAGCGGTATCAATAATGGTCAATGCAATCAGCAATCAGAAATGAAATCCACATGGTATCAACCATGGTCGATGATGTCAGCTATAGGTAATGTCTTATCAAGGGGTCCTAGAAGGAAGGATCAAATAATGGAGGAACAATCTAAAGCTGCTAAAAGGTGATATGACAAAGGTATGTGTGTGTTATAAGTACATATAGAGGCAATCATAAGAGGATAATAAGGTGATGTTGGTGGAAGACTATTAAAGATGATTGTAAAGGTATAAAAGGAATCTATGGTGTCGTATCATGGACTACACATCAAGGCCATCTTATAAGCACCACTACCAACAAGCCCAATGTAACTGTTTCCAGTTACTCCCGCTCCCGGCAAGATCCTTGAGGACATTGCTCCACGGAGGCTAATGCACCAATAGTGCCTGCAAAAAGCAAAAGTCAGAAAGAATGAAAAATTAGGTATATATACTCTCCTCATGCCCCTTACTTTCTACATGGTCGTTTACTTATTCACTAGATTTCCAATAAATGGAAACAGGTCCCAAACATGAAAACCTTGATTTTCAAAAACCCTTGGGTACAAAATGGCAGGGAAACATATATACAATATATTATTCAAAATATAAATATATATAAAAAATGCAAATTCTCCTTTTTAATCCATAAAAGATAAAGCTCTTAAAAAATAGTCTTCATGAAACTTCGAAACATTCAACATGCTTAAAATTTCACATGTAAAACCATCACTACCTCAAAAAAGTTGTCTTGAGCCTATCTAATCAAATATTATAATACAGCTAGCCTCAAGGCACCATTGAAAAAAGAATCCTACAATATATATATTATGTTTGCCACAAATGAACATCCAATCCAACACGTTGGCTCCTCTCAACATGGGTTATTAATATCTACAAATTTAAAAGGAGATCCTCGACCAAGAATAACTTTGCAAGTCTATAGACGATGGCACGATTTAATTCATCAAATACAATGGCACAATTAATCAAAGTGATGCCAAACTAAAGAACCTGATCCTCGATCAGAATTTGATCCTCAACCAAACTGTGACACTTGATTCAAAACCAGACTTTATAATTTAATCTTTGACCAATTGTACACCTAGAACTTGAGCCTTTTAGATTGATGAGCTATTCAAAAAGATTTTTTTATTTTTGACTATTTTTTCACTTTTGCGGCGACTTATGCCACTAGAAACAGGATGGAAACAAATTTTCCATTTCTAGTACAAACCCAGGACAAAGGGTCATTTTGGAAACATTTCTGGTTTTGTTTCCATATGGGAAACATTCGGACACAAATATGGGGGCCAGGGGCATTTCCCTACGACGTAGCTTATTCATTGGTTTGTTATCACTTCCTTGACACTTGTAACTGCTGTTCACGAATAGTGACATAAAACTAAATTGCTTTCAGGTTCACTAATGATAACAGCCGTTTCCAGACTGAAAACATCCAGATGCAGGTGCGGGGACCGCAGGGGCATTTCCTACAACATAGCTAATTCATTGGTTTGTTATCACTGCCTGACACCCATAACTTCTGTTCACAAACAGTGACATAAAACTTTCCTCGCATTGCTGTCAGGTTCACCTACGATAACAGCAGTTTCTGTTGGTTTCCGTATGATCCCATGACAGAGGGGCACTTTGAATGCATTTCTGGTTCCGTTTCCATACCGGAAACATCCAGATGCGCTTTGGGGGTGGGGAGGTAGGGACATTTCACTGCAATGTAGCTTATTCAATGGTTTGTTAAACACTCACAACTGCTGTTCACAATCAGTGACATAAAACATTCCTCAGGTTCACTAATGATAATAAGCATTTTTACAGCTTATTTAGGAATTACAATAAGCAATATCAAAGCAAAAACAGATCACAGAATATAACAGCAACGCACAACTAGCTATGTATGCAAATAACAGCTATGAATTGCAATAGAATGGCGATGTTTCAAAATCAAAACAAGTGAGCATAAATATGAGCCTTTGATGATAGCTTTTCATAACAATAGCACTACTTAGTTAAAATTTACGTTCCACCAAGTTTCCGGGACGGGGACAGCAGGGGATGGGGGACGTGTTTCCGGGACGGATTTTTTTTTAGGCCTTTTTTTAGGGGACAGCAGGGGACGGCTATTAAAAAATAAGGGAAAATTTTAAAAATATAGGAAATTTCTAATATTCATATGATAACATTGCTAAAGCATTCATCACACACAATATAGAACCTTAATAAATAAAATTAGAGTTGAATTGAGATTTCACATAAGATTTAACCTTAAAAATATAGGAAATTTCAAATTTCAAATATTCATATGAATAATCATATAATGATAAGTATAACACATTGATAAACTTAATAAAGCATTCATCACACACATCATAAAACTTAAAAACTTTAATACATAAAACTGGAGCTGAATTGAGATTGCACATAAGATTCAAGTTTCAATTACAATGAAATGCCCAAGGGCAACAAAATGTCTGAAACATAGAAAATCAAAATGAAAATATATAGCTGCCCCTAATCAAACTCCGCTAAAGTGGCATCAAAATCAGACTCTGAGTCTGAGTCACTGGAACTATGAGGGGTTGCCTCATCCAATGGAACCCCAACCAATCCCACCTGTGCCTCCTCCTCATCAATCTGTGAAGCATCTTCGGGATCAACATCCCAACATGCGGCTGGAGTCTGACGATACTCAGGAGTCTATCGATCCTGAAGTCTCAAGGCACTATGCACGGCTACTAACTTCTTTGAAGTCTCAAGGGCACTTAGAAATGCAAGGACCCTACCGTCCCCTGCCGTCCCCAGCCATCCCTTTTTTTTTTGACGCCCCCGGACGCTTCCGAAAATTTGCAAAGTTTGGGGACGGGAAGGGTGCGTTTCCTACCCGTCCCCAGGTTCTGAAACGTCCCGGTGCACGGGACGAGCTAAAAAACATAGGGGACGCGTCCCCATGGAACGTAAGTTAAAATGTCTTTAGACAGCTTACTCATAATCAGGTTACTTGGTGATACTTAAGTGCTCACTAAGCTGTCTAAAAGCTACACTTGGGATGCACAAAAGACTAAGAAATGACACCCGTATACAGAAGAAACATGACCAGCAACAAGGTGTGTAATATGACATGTGAACAATCAATGTAATAGTGTTTTTTCAAAAAGATTCAGGCATAAAATGCATGAATAAGCAGAATTTTCAGAATCAACATTATCTTTTTGATTGACAGACATGGGTAAACCATATAATGCTAACAAGACTCTTTACTTGCTCTTATTTCATTTTTCAGTCTTTAATAACTTTCCCCTAAAGCATATCTTGCAACACTCTCTTGTGGCCAACATCTTATACACATTATTATAGGGAGGAACAGAAAAATTTATTCATCAAATTATTCTTGAATTCTTGAAGTTTAATTGAACGAAAGGAAGCCGTGAAAGAAACTTATTTCAAGAGCGGATTACCTTATCAGCCAAACGTTGTACCGGTGCCTGCCTATTTTGAGCATCTTCCACCATTTTAACAATATCCCCCATGACAGTCTCTCCACCCGGCCTTCTTACTTCAACCGTTAAAGTACCATTGAAATTCACAGTTCCTGCAATTACTTCATCCTTTCACAACAGTCAGTTTCTTCGCTGTAAATTTATTACATTAAGGTCAAATTCTTTGTCCTACTCTAGAGAAGCAGAAGTTGAAAATGCAAAAATGAATACCTTATTTACATAGCTTAATCTAAATAGTTTGCTTCTCAAAATCATTTATATATTTAACCAGTTCTTCGTTGATAGAATTAATTAAATATAGACAAAACGGAAAAGTAAACCATTAGGAATGCATACCCCAGGTTGTTTGATAACTGGTAAAGGTTCTCCTGTGAGACTTGATTCATCTACAGCACTCTTCCCTCCTCTTACAGTTCCATCTGCTGGAATGTGGTCCTGTATGATGAATCTATATAAGCATCAAAACATCAAAGGTAAAATTTGCAAAGACAACCTATAAAAGGAGATATCCACTAAAACATTCAAGAATATAATTAGATAGAGAACAATATATTAGATTTCTAACTCATTGTCTCACTCCTGGTAGCACCACAATATGGTCCCCCACAGAAAGGCTGCTACATGGAACTTCAACTGTTGGTAAGGCACCCTCTGCAGATGATCCCACTAAAAGATGAGCTTTTGATGGAAGAAAATTCAAAAGCGCTGTCATATCACTGCTGGCCTTCAATTTTGCTCTCTCTTCCAAGTTTTTCCCCAAGAGCACAAAACCTAGAAGCATAATAGGCTCCTCAAAAAAGGCCCTCCAACCCTGTCAAAAAATCAGTGAGAGTTGCTCAATATTTGCACTCACAGATTTAAGGAAACCATATTTGTGAATTTGACTATATGGAATCAGTTTATTTCTTTGCAAATTACTAGTAAGGTCAACTTCTAAGCACAGTTGTGCAAAGAAACATAGGAAACAATAAAAGTTTTTTAAAATAATTATTAAATAGAATTCACTGAAACCCAATACTCATCTGTGTTATGCAGCGAAAAATACCATAGAAAACTGCTACTCAGATATCTATGTAACCCTCATGGAATCTTTTCAACATTGTGGCATTCATTAGTTTACATTGTTCCTAACCATGAGAGTTTTTTTATGTTTTTTCCAATGAAGCATATTTCACAGTAACCTAGTAGTAATAAGTCACATATCTCTAATTATGGATGTACCACATTTTTACTGAAACAGATTGGACGAGATTGGAAGCAACAAATGACAATATCACTGTTAAGAAAGCTTCAAGGAACACTTCTTCCCAAAAATATCTAGAAGTACCTTCCTTTAGTCACTCTTTAGTCCATAAAATCATGCTGTTTATATTTTTCTTTAAACTGCCAGATGTGTTGATTAATGGTAGTTATTCGTGTTCTCTTCTTATCAAACGCCCTTTCTCATCTACCATAGTTTTCTTTCCAAATGTAATTAATTACATACAAATTATAGCCAGCGAAATGTGGAGAACATTGTAAAGAATATCTTGTTACATCTATATAATGAATAATTCCAAGCAATTAGAAATGGACATTAGCAAGGAATCATAAAAGTTGTTAAAATTAGGAAGAATCATACTCACACATAGTGAAAATGAACATGAAATGGTACTAGAAGGATTTAAAATAGTTTGCACCGTACAGTTTGGCTGCACACTGAATAGAAGCAGATGGGAATTGAATAGCATGTCAAGGCACTACATAATGACAAATTATGACAAAAGGATAAGGGAACAGGAGCAAGCACATGAACAAGCATTAGTTGAATGTGAGAGACTATAGATAACAAGAAATGAATCTCATTGCATATTTATACACTTCTTATATTGCATATGCATAATAAGCAACCTATTAGAAACTCGTATCCTTCAACACACATCCAGAAGAAGAGTCTTTTCGATTTGTTTTTCTATAGCATACAGAAAATGATTTCTAAGAAGATGACCATAGGAATGAAAATTCAGCACAAATTCATTTTTGGTTCTTGCTTGGTATTTCAGTTGAACAAATAGGTACCACGTGATTACCAGTATTCATATAAGTAATTCTGAAAGAACGTGATAACAAATTACAATCACTTACAGATTGAAAATAATGGATCTCTACCTCCTTGGACTTCGGTCAATTATAAATGTCCACAAGGCCTAAAATTTTTGGAGGTCATAATGATTTGGAAAAGGAATACAAGTGGAGAATAATGAAAATTTGATTCATCACAATGATGTATCCACAAACCTGCAACCTAAACAACTGTCATCATGAAAATATGCATCATCTTGCCATAAGGAGTTGGAGGATGAACACAAGTGGACATGTTGGCATGTGATTTTGCACGTGTGCAAAATATGACAACAGTGTAAAGGGGACAAAGTCCCTCCTCAATGATGGGTGAGGTTGCCCTTATTGAAAACCAAAAATTTATATACAACTATACATTCAAAATTGTACTTTTGGGGTTTTGGTAAGAAAGAAAGTGGATAAGATGGAAGGAAGAAGTGAAAAGGGAGTGAGAGAGAATGAATGAGGAAGTAAGAAAAGGGTGCATGCAAGATTAAGCAAACACAGATCATAAACTCATATGCACTTTAGAAACTATCATAGTAAATGACAATTGAATATAAAATACCAAATCTATAGAGAGTAAGAGCTTTCACATTCATTAGACATAAGAATAACAAATGCTTAAGAAAAGAAACAAGTACAAGACACAAAGTTCTCCATAAATGTTCCTTTATTCCTCTTCAAACAAGAACACAAAGTTTCTTACTATTTCTCTCTACAAACAGTGTTTTTCTCCTTTCTCCAAAAGTCCTTTACAAATGAGCTCTAACTTGCTTTTATAACCCAAAAGTTGGTTACAAAGTAGTTAGGGTTTCTTATGACATTACATTAGGACTAAATTAAGTCACATTAATAAATTAACTTAATTTTAATAAAGTTGAGTCACTTTATTAAAATAAGTTTATAATTTGGGTGACTTAATTAAATTATTTCAAATATCTCAAAAGAGTGGGTACATGTGGACCCCACTTAGACAATGACATGACAACACATAAACAAGATATTGACACATGGATCCAACATGACACTTAGGATTAGTGCCTTACCCATTGGGCCAAGAGTCCACCTATCTCGATCGTACGAGAAATGAACTCATTGGTTACCAAGGCAACCTCAACAAAACATTGAAAATATTATTTCGAAAATCTTGGGTCCAAGCATCTCGCCATCTTGAATTTTCTGAACTTCTCAAGTGATTCCATCAATTTTGGCTCTTCAGGGAAGCAGTGAGGCGCAAGGCAAGTCTCACAAATGACTTGCACTTCCAGAAATCTGTCAGAAACTGCATGAAATTCCACCATTCTCTTCCATGTTGGCGGATAAGTTCTAGAGTTTGACGAGTTTATCAAGGGAATAAGGACCAAAACTTGTCGACTTTACCATAATGATGTTTCTTTTCTTTTTTGTCTTTGGCTTTTTACTCCTCCAACCCAACTAACCTAGCTTATAAGAGAAACCATGAAAGAAAAGGTAAATGCTCACAAAAAAGACTAAAAACATAAACAAATACTTCCCTTGTTCACCTTCTTCTGGCCCACGAGAAGTGGAATGGGCTAGAAGTCTTGAAAATGAATTAGTTCGAAAAATAGGACATTACAGTCCTCCCTTCCCAAAATTGTTTTCCCTCAAGCAATTGCAAGATCTCATGCCTAAGTGCCATCATACCAAGGTGAAGGATCATGTTGTAGTATCTCCATGATCTAGATCTCGTGCCCATCAAATGAAGGAGGTTTTCCCAAACAAATTCAGACACCCGCTGCCCCTTTCTTCATTCAAGTCCCTTTCATCTTCAACTTCAAAAACATAAGTACCAACTTCTTCCTTTACATACTCAGCTATATAAAAACCCTTCCAAACTGGTGTAATCTCAGTCATCAAGCAAGAAATTAATATATAATCAGCATCATGACAAGTTAATCCATGTCCCAATGTGGCATCCTCATTCTTCATTCCATCCTTGTCAGCTAAGGTGGAAGAACACTCCATATTCCCAAATAAAAATACAACTGAAATTAGGTTGGGGATTGCTATAAATGATGACAGCAGCATCAATGATGTTAGTTTGACTTATGGCTGCCATAAAAATACTTTCCTTCTCACTTAGGGTAGATAACACCTCATTCCCCAACTCTTGATTACATTCTTCACTCAACAGTAAAATGGAAAGGCAAGTTAGAGCATCATACAAAACTCATCCAAACCTAGAGTTACCTTGTTATAGTGGCCTTTGTGGCTGCCCAAAAGATGGTCTAGGCTACCCTCTTCCCGTTGTCCTAGGTTGGGTTGTACCTTCCTCAAAGCCTTTATGTTTCATTCCCCATTCAAGTATTGGAGGGACTCTATTTCTATGCAAAATGAAACCTTTTGCATCCACAAACTTGTCATCCTCTATTATGGCATCTTTATCTTCAGCTGCAGTCCCATATTCTTCACCATATGCTCGGATGGATAACAAATTCAATTGCTCTTTCTTCTTTATTCTTGTGCCTACATAAAGGACAAACACATTAAAAGAAACAAGAGCTCTCGTTACAATTTCTTTATGCCTCATAGGTATGGAAGCTAGCTCTCTTCCATGGCTTGCAATCATCTCACATTCTCCACTCAAGTGATGGATATTCAAAATTTCACCTAGGCTATCCCAAACATAGTTTTAACCATGTGTTTTGTCCCCCAAAATCAGAAGGATAGTGATTGGGATCCTTCTTATGACAGTTGAAACCACATCAATGATGATAGTAGATTGGAAACCCTTCATCCTCATGGTTGGATGCTCATCTCCGGTTGTCAAAAAAATGGATAGGAGCTGAAACTGTTGCGCACAGCGAATGAAAAAAAAATACAGCAGCTGTCAAACTGAAATCCCTTCATGAATCTCCTCAAAAACAATGTAGTGGGGCCTACAAATGAGTCATTTTTGACTGAAAATGCTCCAAAGGATTGGAAACTATCCCTTCTCATGACTGTCCTCTTTTGTGTGGCACCAAACAGAATGTTGGACAAACTGGGAATGTCTATAACAACAATACAAACATTTATGGCAGCATGTTTTAAAACCCACCAATCAAAACTTTTATTACTTCCAATCATTCCTCCAAATCCCAGCTTAGTTATAATGCTCAGAATAACAAGATAACAACCATCCTGCTCAATTTAAAACAAAAAATTCATGAACTTAACTTTTACTTTTATTAGAGCACTCCCTCCAAGAGCTTGCTTATCAATTAGGAATTCAAAATCCTTATAACATGACTGTTGTTTTGAAAATAAAATTGTAGGTTTTACCTCATTATGGGTTGCCTATATGTCTTGCCTTCTTCCAGAAGTTCTTCCCCTCCTCTTGGTTGTAGCAACTTGAGGAATCCAATGTGTCATGCTTGGAAGCACAACATCTTGGCCATCAAGCTTGAGCCTCAACTCCATGATTTGGTAGTCTTGGGTAAATTTTCCCAAAGAGTGTAGCCATGGAACTCCAAGTACCAAATTTGTATCTTCATTACAATTCGCATATAAAGCACCACAAAGTGTTCATCACTTTATCACCATGTCCACTATGTTGTCCATGATGACCACCCATTATACTATGAAGCATCAAACTTGACATAAGCTTATTCTTTTCAACAAGCTGCCCATGGTGACACAAGTATGGCAGCAACATAGGAAGAGACCAAAAACTGAAATGTAATTTTCAATATCATACCTTCACTTGTTCATCTTCTTTTGTTGAATGAAGCATGGTTAAGATCTCTTCATATTCAACTAGTGAAGCTCTTCCCATCTTGAATTCATCCATATTTTGTGGGCATGTGCATGTAGCCTCTTTGTGGTCCTTGCCAAAGTCATGAACACCCACAACTTGTCTCTTATGAGCTGTTGTTTTGAAAATTCCAGCAAGCCAATCATTATCATAACTATACATATTGAATTCTTCCTTCCTTGGTTCAATCTTTGCAATGCTCGGAAGATGGTTAAGGGCCCTTGGAAAAGATCATTTTTCCCTTTAGTACCCTTCATCCTCTCATCTTTGTTAGAATAATTTTTATGATGATCAAAACCTTGCAAATATATAGTGCGAGGGTGATGCAATACATTAAATTGTTTACCATTTGTTGCTGATATGTAAATTCCAACAGACTGAAAACCAACATAAGTATCAGGTTTGGCCTCCTTTTGAAGGGCATGCCTCTCAACAGGGTCATCCCGAATCTCAGCCTCATGAACCTCTTGTAGATCTGATTTTCCTTCACCATCTTCCCGCCACATGCAATCATTGGAAATCAATAAAACATCATTTATTGGCAAAGAATCTTTACCTTCACACTGCATATGGGTCTTCTTTATGATTTCTTCTTCTTCCCTTATCAACAAGGGAGAATCCTTTTCCTCTTTGGCTGGAACATCTTTCTCATTTTCTTTGGCATGGTAGATTCCTCCATGGGCTGTTCTCTCTCAATTACTTGCAGCCCTGATTTTTCTTCTTGCTCCGCCATTGCAATTGGAAGTTCTTCTCCTCTTCCTTTCTCCAAGCATGTTGAAGATCCTTTTGTGGTGCACGAGACTTAGGTCCTTTCTTTAATCTTCCTTTGTTCACTCCTATGAATTCTGCGAGGATGGGGCATCACAAATCGCCATTGGAAGGGCCCTATATTCCTCATAGTTGGCCGCAATGTTATAACCCACAAAATGATAAGTTTAAACAACCGAAATGACTTCCTTTCTTAGGAGGAAGGTAGGATGGAAAGACCTAGATAAAGAATCACTCACAATGCTTGGTGGCTGAATATTATTGCTTGCCTTTGAAGAGCTTCCTTCACCATTTAGGTATTAGGAATTTCGAGCACCGAGAGGGGGAGGGGGCGGTGAATCAATGTTGATAAAAACTTTTACAATCAATCTAAAAATTTTAATCTGCTATTGTTAAACTATATTGATTGTCATAAGCATGCAACATTAACCATGAAAGATATAGAATGAGAAGCATACACACATACACATGAGAAGACCCGGATATAATGTGGGAAACCCTTTCGAACAAAAACCCACGGAAAACAATGTACTACTTTAGACAAAAGTCCTCTACAGATTCTAATGATTTCCCGATTGAGCTACAACTCAATAATTTAACTAGGCCACCACCCAGTCTTCGACAAGCTACAACTTGTCTGGAAGCCACAACTCCCAAATTTAGTCCAAAGCAACCACTTTGTGACCTTTAGTAAGCTACAACTTACAAGGAGGCTTCAACCCCTAGAATCTCTACTAATCTTTTGTAAGTCACTACCCATAAGGAGGGTGCAACCCCTGTTATGATCTAAGCTACAACTTAGATGTATTATACACCAAATTTGATCATATAGTTTCTTTGTTGCACACTCAACTGATTATGATCACTCTACTATTTCATTCATTTACAACCTCAAATATTCATTACTCATCTTGCCTCTCTTTGGTCTCGATATGTCCCCTCACACATTCATGGACTGGTTTTTGATAAATGGCTTTGTCCCTTCGTACTCACAACTCTCTTCTTTTAAGCTCATTGATGGTTCTATCTCCTCCCTATATCGAAGAATTATCTTCAGCATGTAGCTCTTTCCATTTTTACCACTAGATCTTCAATCGATAACTTTGTCTTCCTCTGCATACTCTGCTCCCTTTTAGTAATGGATGTTCATCTGGAAACACCGACTCCTCCCCGCACATAGTTCTCCTCTCTTTCAATCAATAGATATTCATTGATGATACAGCTCATCTCTCTATCCTCTGATTTTATTAGCAGGTATACAAGCTCATTTCTCCTTTATCAACTTCGATATTCATTAATAACTTGGTCTCTTGGCTATCTCTGCAACTCTTGGCTTGGTTGCCCTCTTTCTCTATTTTTCATCAATTTACAATTATTTTTTGTATTTGGGCCTTTATAGACAACCATATCGCTCAATCTTTGTCTCTTCGTGTGCCATGCACTTCATCTTCTTTGCATGTATTGGAAAAGCAAAAAGACGTTGCAAAATTGGCTTCTAAGAGAGTGTCACCTGTTTTTCAGCTATCCCTTCTATATTTGGCCACCAATCATGAGTTTTCTTGTTCCAATGCATAGGGAATTGAATTGCCTTTCCAACGACTCCAAGAACTTGAAATTCTAACATCTGGAGCTCGAGATATTCCAATGCGGATCTGGAGGGCTCGTGGAGAAGAAGGTTCCTGCAACACACTTACAATCTACAATATATAGCTCATTACCTTTTTAACCTTTATAAATTTCCATTATATGCCCTTATATCATTTTCTTTGTAATCGATAAAGCAAGTGTAGCGGGAACACAAGAAACTTATGTCACCAAACCTCCGTTCTTCCACAATTCACTTTAGCCGCAATCCATTATCTCTCTCTTTTCCTTTGTCATGCGGTCATATCAGATACCCGGGGAACAATTTGAACTGTGGAACCTGGGCCGGCTGGGTCTTTCCGCACTCAACTCCATTTCCCTCTCCCTTTGTATTTCGGATATATCGGATTTTTGGGGAACTCGAGGTCCTTGAGTACACAGGCTCTCAATTCTTAATTCTTTCGCATCTCTATTTTCCCGCACTTCACTTTTCCTTTGTTCATCGGACAAATTGGTTTTTCGAGGAACAAGTACTCGGGTACTAGTTCCTTCGGGGCTCTCTAGGCCCGCATCCATCATCCAATCCGCAATGAACCATTTCCTTTGTTCTTCGGATCAATTTACCCTGCGAAGAACATATGTTCCTGGGGAACTCGTTATGGCCGATCACTTTGTGCCCGAAACTCTTGTCCGGCCCGCATAAACTAACCCCTTTGTATTTCGACCTAGAGGGGCTTACGGAGAACAAAGTCTTTTGGGGAACAGCTTTCGTCAGGTCATCTAGGCTTGAAATGTCCGCACTATCTGCAATCCATTGACTCCTTCGTCCTACAGTCCAAGTTGCTTTGCGGGGAACAAGTGTTCTCGGAGAACTTGTTCCTTCCACACCCTTTGTGCCCGATTTGATCTCTCGACCCACACATAATTGTTTCCTTGAATCTGCGGCTCCATTGGCCCATGCGGAGAACTTGTGTTCTCTTGATACATGTTCCATCTGCACCATATATACCCATAATAAACTAAAACTCAATCTACTCAATATTTTGCAAATTTTCCAAAGTACCCATAAATTATCTTTTCTTCATACACACTCTGGGAACAGTTAGAACATATACAATTGAGTTTTAGGCCTCTAACTCCATTGAGTCAAGTGTAGCAAACTCTTCAAATTTTCTCCAGTGAACTCCTATGAACCCCTATCTCATTGTCAATGCATGCAGTGACCTTGAAACATCCCTCAACCATTCTGCAACCATTTTGAATGCTCAATAAACTTATCAGAGACCATTGTACATCACTAAAGCACATGTCCATCATTGTCAACACCTGTTTCACATCAAATTGATCATGTATGTAGCTGGAACCATCCCGAATCCTCTATCAATCCCGACCACCACTACAACACCTTCATGAGCTGACCATGAACACTAAACATTGATTAATACCTAAACCACACATGATTGACTCTATTTGACCTTGGGAAACCTTGGGAAGTCTGCATACAACTTGAGAGAACACACAACACAATGTGCTTCTTGTTTGACCACATGACCATGCACCTATCACTGATACTCCATAGAATCACCTGGAACTTCTCTGTGAGCTGACACTACCAATCAACCTTCATCTTCTTGCTCACTCTCCACTGCTCACCCTGTTTGCCATCAATGACCATGACCAGGGTTCAACATTAAGTTTTGCATGGCATGTATCAACTGTGCCATCTTATTCGCCAATCTTTCTTTCCCTTGGGAAAGCCTCTCAACCCTAACATTATCAAAATGAATGTTTTCCATTTATCTACTCCTTCTGAATGAAACCCTCTAGGCTAGGAGGATCTATGCTCGAATACCATGGTAAAGTCCCTTCTAAGGCAGTGAATGGGGAAAAAGGATTTCTCCACAATCCTAATGGATTAGATCGGAAATAGTACCCTCAAACACAAACATCAATCTGAAAATAACTAAAAATATACTTTAACCCTATTCGAACAATCAATGATCAGTCCTCTAGGGCAGCGAACTGTATAGGGACTTCACATCAACATATAACCATACAAATAGAGCTGAAAATGCTTCCAAATAATTAATTCAACCAAGGAATATTTATCAATCCAAATTATATCAAAATAATAGAGAAAATGAGTGATTACACCCAGCTGTAATTAATTTTAGGGCATCAACAGTAGAGCCAATACCAAGGGCTGGAAATGATAGATAACACTCTCCAAAAATCACCAAAATATAGATTCCGGCCTTATAAAATATGAGGAACAAGAATATCAACTCAAAATACTGAAATGTGCCCTAGAAAGCACTGAATTCCTCTTCCACCCAAGTTGCCACCCTAGGAGAGGGTGCAAAATGAATGTAGAAACCTTCTTAGCTCTTTCTCCTTCAAACCCTAGCTGCAAACCAGCAAGATCACCTTCTTTGAAGCTCTTGGAACCACCAATTGGAGAGTTTTCATTCTCCAACTTGAACAAGGAAGGGTTTCGTCCTCCTTGTGTGCCACACCAAAGGATTTCCGCCCTCTAGTGAAATGGAATAGAGCAATCAAACCTAAAACTAAGTGTAAAATTATGATAAGATGCTTCCCAAAATGAGCCCAAGCAACCCCTTATATATCTTTTTGGTGGCACCAAAACCATGAGGGAGTTTCCCCCATGACCGACCTCATAATGATGTTGTTTTTCTTTTTGTCTTTGGCTTTTTACTCCTCCAACCCAGCCGACCTAGCTTATGAGAGAAACCATGAAAGAAAAGGTAAATGCTCAAAAAAGAAGACTAAAAACATAAACAAATACTTCCCTTGTTCACCTTCTTCTAGCCCATGGGAAGTGGAATGGGCTAGAAGTCTTCAAAATGAATTAGTTCGAAAAAGGGGACATTACAAAGAACAGGTTGATATGAGTCAAACATATGTGGGATTGATCTATTGATTGAGGTCCATCACCAAATGCTCCAAAGCAACCAAAACAATCAAACACAAGAACATAGGGGTAATAGCAATGAGAGAGAACTAAAAGTGAGAAAGTCGAGTACGGATGATTGTCCAAGGACAAGTCGCATATATAGATGTGTCCGAGAGTGGAGGGAAATGTCCGATACAAACCGCCCCAAGGAGGAAGATTGTATTCAATGTGCTCCTTCAAAAGATTGTGCAACCCATAAACTTGGTTAACTCATCACCTAAAAAGAAAAGCCCAAATTCAATGGGGACAGTTCTAAAGACCCGATCTGACAAAGACCGCAAGACGTGCATTACTAAATGGACCACAAGTGGGCAGACTTGTTAAAGGGCAGGTTGGGTATACATAAATGTTTGAGAGTGGAGAGGAGCATTTGATACGAGTGCCCCAAGGAAAATTGCATTTAGCACGCCAATTTAGAAGACCATACACCTGACCATGGGTACCCCATCACCTAAAAACAAAAGTTGCCCAAATTCAATGGGAACTATTTTGAAGACATGTGGCACTGCACGACATGTGTTACAATATCGATTGCAAATGGGAAGACTAATGAGCATATGTGTTTTAAGATGTTTCTAGCCACCCTTATGGGAATGCTATTGACTAGTTCTCAAAGGCACCAAGAACTAAGAAAGTAACTTGCAAGATTCTCAAGGTTGCCTTTGAGAAAGAATTAAAACTCTTGAGGGATGACAATGAGATTGTTGCCAAGATTTACAAAACTCGACAAGGTAAGAACAAGACAATACAAGCTTACAACAAAGACTCATGGAGTTGCTCAGCAAACTTGAAAATAAACTAGTTGTCGGGCTGAAAAAGATGTGGTTTATTGGGGGGTTGGTCTCCTCACTAAGGAAAAAATGAAGGTGGTCCTACCTTCATCATATGAGGATGCCTATAGTACAGAGATGGACAATGAGAGTGAGAATGAACATCATCCCTACATGCAAGGATGTGGAGTGAAGATGAGGACTCTAATTCCAGGATAGTGAACCACCGGTTTGTATGAGCTCTTTGGAAGGACATATTCTAGATGATGAGAGAATTGAAGAAAGATAAAAAAGAAGAGGGAAAGGGCATTTGGTGCACCAATAAAAGACAAAAGGGCACATAAAAGGCCAACCACCCTCAAAACTATTTTGTCAAATCTATTGGGTTAACGGCCATCATGTACGAGACACAGCGGTTCAATCTAAAAACAAGAGTTCCCAAAATCCTCACCCAAGGAGAACCTTCAACACCACCTACCAACCCAACAAAGCCCAAAGGCAATGTGGAAGCATCACCAGGGGCACCACCTAGGTTATACAAAAATCAACAATCTAAGACATCTAAACAACATGGGGAGGAGGTTTCTACGCATCCGTGTCAATGACCAAGCTCGAGCAATGGTTCAATGCTAGGTGTGCAAAAAATGGGGCCACTCCGCGAGATTGTCCCATCAATCAAGTCAATGCTTGACTTTTGTGTTATTGTGTGGCCCAGAGATTATAAAGACGCCAACTAATCAAAAAAATAAAACATCAACATGATTGGCATAAGGAATGAAGAAGTGATGGCAATTACCCAGGACCAAGCAAAGACGATAAACTACCTAGATCCGGGTATAGAGAAAGCACGAATGGCCGACGAAAATAAAAGTATGAACGATGCACAATAGCCCTTTCGAGAACATGGAAGCACCCAAAATCATAGTGTGCATACTCAACGAGTACTCGCCATATTGTTCCTCTGCCGACTATTTGCCAGAACCTACAGAGCCAAGTTTTTAGTGAATACTCACGAGTCTTTAGCGAATACTCACAATTTTTGGCAAATATTCGCAAGATTTGGCCAATACTAGCGAGTTTTTGGAGAGACTTTTTTTTTAATATTTTGCATAAAATTTATAATTTTCAAATAAATTTGCGTATTTTTAAGTTGTCGAGTATTGTGGAATATTTGCGAGTCTAGCTAAGTTTTTGCCAGTGTCAAATTTTTTGGGGCTCTGCCAATTATTTGTCGAATACGAGTATGCAAACTATGCCCAAAATAGTCGGCTCAAATCAAATAAAGAAATTGCAATCCAAGTCACATTGTCATGTCCCTTTTTGAAGGCTGATTTTCAAGACCTTAACCCATTCTCTCCCCCGTGGGTCTAAGGAGGAAAGCAAGGGGAAGATCTGAATTACATTTTTATTGTTGTTTAGGTAGTTGTTTTCATTTATTATCATGTATCCTATTGAGAAGCCTAGCGCTCCAATAGAGGAACTTAAGTAGTTAGGTAATAAAGGTATTATGAGCATGTAGGCTCCAAATACCATTTGAATAATTAAAAGCACTTACCTTAAGGGGTCGGCCATCACTTTTATGTTATTAAGCCCTCCTTGTGGCTATTTAAGGAGGTCACTTGGGCATTATATTATTATGTTTTTGGTGATTATTCATATCTTGGTGAAAGTTGGCTAGTGTAGCCCTTTTACTCTCTCTCTCAAGGACGAAACCCTTGGGTTGAGGACCTCATCCAAGGACAAAAACCCTTGGTTGGGAACCTTGCGAAGGTTCCAAGCCCTTGATAAGATTTTGTGTGTGCAAACTGGTTTGAATAGCAATAAAGTATCTATTTCTTGCATATTTGGTCTCTTTGGTGCCATATTATATTGGTTTAGAGTAGAACGATTCACTTGGAGTGGAACTTTGGTATTTGTGTTGCTAATTTGGTAAATCTGAAATTACCAGCTAGTTCTTCATAATTTATAAGGCCAATATCTTGAGTTTCATGAATTTTGGAGCTTCCTAAGTTGAGTTGTGAATTTTTAAAGTAACGCTGCAGACAAGGGTTTCGTTGAAATTCATATCTCCATATTTAGGGTATTAAAAATTAGATTTCTTGCATTATATGATTGTTGATAATATATCATAATTTTATAGACTTAAGTGAAGATGATTGGAAGGGTTTTGAAGGCACAAAGTTAGGGTTAAAACCCCGAAACAGGTCGCTGCCTTAGAAAAGGGTTTAATTTGCAGTTTTACAGGTTTATAACTCTATAATCTGATTTGTGAGCTTTTGGTCACTTCCCGAGTCCCCCCAAAAAGGGTCATTACACACATATATTGTTGTACCCATCAAAGTAGTATACTTATTGCAGAGCATTCTAGACTTCAGGAATGCAATAACCACGACCGTACAATATAGTGATCATATTGAATGGGCAACATAACTAGTGTAAGAAGGACAAGCATCGGGAAAGGTCAAAGAATGAAAAATAACAAAGTTAATCATTGATCTTCCATTGTTGGAAGAGCAAGTGATTGATCCAATGCTTCTAATGATGAACTTAGCTTCACGGCCAGCAGTTGTCTATATGGAGATTTTGGACTCAAACCTCAACAATACTGTTAATGGATGGTTGCTCTAGGGTGAACGTGCTCCCAAAAGAAACTTGGAGGAGTCTCTAAGAACCAACTATTTGGCCTTCAAATTTTTGATAAGTGGGAGTTCATCAAAATGGGATACGGTTATTGGGAGTCCCCGTGGCTTAAAAGGTAATTATCAGCACCCAACCATTCATACTCAATTTTGTGGTCATTTATTCGTAGAAGAAATCCTATGACACATTGTACACATGGCACAATCGCACTTCATGGAGCATTGAAGGTGAAATCAGGCGAAAAACAAGATTAGCAATGAGGTAGTCCGATGAGAAGGGCCATGGGATGTTATCACTTGCCAACTTCCCATGAACCCCACGGTGATGCAAACCCAGAGGAGATAAAAACACGCTGGCCAATAGAAAACAGGAAACCAAGACTTGACAACCTCACAAAAAATGATCAAGCCAATCAAATAAGTTAGTGTAAAGGCATTAATCCTGAAAATCAAATATAGTAGAACATGAGGATGGGTCACTTAGCAAGATCTCGCCACATGAAGTGGTTCAAAAACAGAACAACGTAAAAGGAGGAATCCCTTGAATAAGCAAGATTCCACGAAACGGGATTACAACATGTAGCAGCCTAGTCACACAGAGGTACACGATTAACACATGCTAGCAATCTCGACATAAAAGCCACACTAGGTAAGGCATCCTCAAGAAACTAACAAGTGTCCAAACATCAGACATCCCATTGATAAAAGAAAAGCATAAAAGCAAAGAAACCCAATGAAAATATTGGACACAATAAGCTCGGGAAATTATCATAATCATATTTAATTAAAACAATAACCCAGAAAAACTAGAGATCAAACCCTTACAAAACACCAAACAATAACAAGTAGCTTGTTATCATGAAATTTTAAAACTGCATCAATGGCCCCAAATTCTCTAAGAAGTCTGGTGTGTTGGTAACAACAATTCGCATATAGCATGAGAGTGTTTGTCAATTCAAAAGGCATGGCCAATAACTCACAATAACCATGTCTGGTAGTTAAAGTTGCCATGCATGTATTCTTTTCCTATATTCCTAACTTGATGATACCAGTTCTCAAATATATTGTAAGAAACATTGTAACCCCTTGCAATCTATTTAAGCTCATCAATGCAAGGAAAAGAACACTATCTTTTAAGGTTGCCTTAAACTTCAAAGCCTAATAGTCCAAATGCATTTGTAAGATGTTGCCTTTCCTCTTTATGAGAAGCTTCCTTTCTTCTTTATGAGAAGCACAAGTTCCTTCAACTGTGATATTAAAAGCTAAATAAATCATTTTTAAATTATCTCCTACAGTTGTCTCTCCACTTTTTTCCTACATAACTTGGTAGGGTATGTGATAAGTTGTATCCCCTTTCAATGAGGTACAAAGAAGAGTTTGAACAAATAGATGTCCAAATTCAATTCCTATTGTTCAAAAAAGGAGCCCTATCAAAGCCATTGTAGGATGGTGGAAGATCCCAACAAGTTTAGTCCTTGCAAAAAGAATTGCTCCCAACATCATCTAGTTGGGTGTGTGACCCACTCAGCTAGACTGGGGGAAAAATCAGAAGGATGCATCTTTTGGGGGTATAGTAAGCTAGCCCATAAACCAACCAGCCAAACACTCAACGCTAGCTCGATGAAAGAAAAGAATCTTTAAGAGGGTGTGACCATTTGGTGACGATATAATAAGTTAGTACATAATCAAGCAAAATATACACCTCAGTCAACATCCTTGGGGGCAAGAAATTAAGTTCAAAAGTGAACATCAAGCCAACACACAAACAAGCCAATTATACTCGTGATCCAGATGGCAGAGCAACACTGGAGTCTCTTCAGTATTCACTATCCCCAGCGAAAGCTTTCTGTTTCTCTAATTCCCTTGTTAGTTCAAGCGGAAGTGCTGCCCCAGCCCCCACTATGCTGCAGCAGCAGTGTTAAGGGGCGACATGCCCTCAAACATTAGTGGGGACAGTACAGTCAATATCTTGTCTCCATACCAAGTCAGTCTACCTTTACTGTCCATAAATTTGCCATTTTGCAAGGTTTTACAAAGCAGAATTTCTTTTTAATTGCTCGTTTAAATTTCAGCCATCTAACTTTTTTTTAAATCCCAAATCTGTAGATTTTGTGAAAAAAATTTAATCCTGAGTCTGTGGATTCTGTGAAAAAATAGTGGGAACGCATGGTTGGGCCAATTGGTGCCATCTCAGCCTTAAGAATTTGCAATTAAGATGAGCCCCACTAATGGAAGAAACAAGTCAATATCTCTCTCATTTGACCAGGTCATATCTTGAGGGAGCAAAAGAGGATTAAGTAGACAGAACCGTACCACTGACATCAAGATAGCTAACAATAATATCAATGAAGTCTTAAGGCATTTATTACTGCATTGATCAATTGCTTCCACCTTTTGCTTCATTTATTGCAGCACTGAACAAATATTTACTGTATATCCAGATTATGTGTTGCATTCAAGAAGGAATCTGTTGTGTTGGTCCGAAACGTTGCTATAGTTTTCTGGGTTGACCAGATTCCCTGTTGTTCTAAATATGCAGTCTGCTTTTATAATTATAACTGAAAATTGAACATATATTGACTAGTTTCACAGTTGTTGACCTAGGTTGTCAGGATACAGAAACAGGTCCAAAACAGAGAAACACTGATTCTCAAAAAACCCTTGGGTACAAAACGGCACAGTAACGTACATACAAATTATATATATATATATATACATAATACTCATTTTTAGTCCATAAAAGATAAAGCACTTTTCAAATATGGTATTCATCAAAGTTCAAGACATTCAACATACTTAAAATTTCACACATAAATGATTATAATCTAGAATAGATCACTTAGATTCTCCTCAAAATCATCAGCTCCATCAGCGCGATAATTTTCTTAATAGTGCTGAAAGTTTGTGAAAATTGAAAATCAGCTATGGACTGAACGTGTTTTGTAATGGGCCAAAGATGTGTTTATATAGCTTTTAGGAAGTGTGTTTAGCAAGTTTAGGGTATGCTTTCTAAAGTTTTGAATTTTTGTAATATACTTTTATTTATTTATTTCACTTTCCCGGGACCTGTGCTGCCAGAAACATACCAGGTACGTACAGGAAATAGTACGGACACAATGAACCATTTCTGTACCAGAGATGGTACAGACCCAGGACAGACACATTTCAGGTGCATTTTCGATACCATTTTCAAACCAGAAACATCCAAACATGGGTGCGGGGTGCCGCGGGGTGTGTGGTGTGAGACATTTTCCTGGAACAAAGTTGTTGACTATAGCACCTGCATTGTGACTGTCATCACTGCTACGAGTTGCAAATGTACTATTGTTGACTGATAATTGACTGCATTAGCTGAGAATTTATGTTTTGCTTTGTTAAATGAGAAACTCAGTTGAGAAGACTATAAATCCTCCTATTATCGGTGGCCTATAAGACTTCACTTGGGGAATACTCACAGAAATTTGTGGCAATTGTAAATCCTCTTCTTATTGAGGATCTAAAATTGCCAAGTGTTTATCCTATTTGTAATAATGTTTGATACCAATACTTGGAACCTCTTTAACACCAAAAATTTTGCATCTTATTCAAGCTTTATGATCTAAAATTGCAAATTGAACTCCTATAAATTTAAAGATTCCCGAGTATTATAGATTTGTAATGCCATAGGTAAGGCACTCACCATGATCTATCAACAAGGCAATTTATTATCTTATAATAAGAAGGTAATAATGTCTTTTAACCTTTCTCTGACAGAAGAGTGTCCAAATCTTTTGCAAATATCAAAATAATTTAATCAAATTTAGATACTGATTCATTTTATGTTAGACTTTCAATGACATGTAAACTGTTAAGAGAAAATGAGATTGTATACCAACGATGGAATCAAAGTTGCTATACTACTGATGATAAATGAAGATACTGCTCCAAGACCAACTAAAGTGTTCATATTTGGGGCTCGTCTACACAAACTCTTCCAACCATCAACAAGAATCTGGCAACCTGGACCAGCTAGTGCAATCAAAGACAATGTCATGTGAAATCCTGTAGAATGAAACATATGCATCCAAGATGGTGCCATGGCTACTAGGAAATGGGAGGCATGTCCAACAAGACAAGCGGCACAAAGAGTCCATGACATAGCAAGTCTATAACCTGTAAAAGTACATAAGATAAATCAGATTATTGGATACCAATAATTGTGAGGATATGAAAAAAGCATCAAAAGTTGATCCTCAAACGTCACACTGACTATTATAGTAATGATATATAATACAGAAAAACAGTATTAATAATTAAACCTACCACTATCCTTTAGATGAGCCAATCGTTCCTCTCTTTTCTTTTGGGAAGATCTATTTCCTTTTTGAGCTGTAACATCTACAAGCATGGAATAACATTAGTATGAATTTGAACATATACTAATTTTCTTTGTTTTATGCAGAATGACTTGATATCAACTTCTGCATAAGGAAAGAGGTCAGAGAAGGTCAGAAAGAGGAACAAAAGGAGGCTTCAACTGGTAGCCCTATGACAGTCCTGCCTTATATTGAAAGAATTTCCAAGAGATTTTTAAAATCTTGAAGTGCCAAAACATAAAAAACCACTTTTATTATTTTATACCTAAAAACAAGTTGAGAAAGGCTTTAAGGCGGGAAAAATATCACATCGAACTGAGTTTAAAAAGTGGTATTTATAAAATTGAGGTCTTGTATGGGGCCCCGTACACTGGTGAAATAGGTAGGTCCATTTAAACTATGGTAAAAGAGCATGCCACAAACATCCACCTTGAAGGAAAAAGAAAAATTGGCATTAGCTGAAGACTCCTGTAAAACTAAGCACTCTATTCACATCAAGGATGCCAAGGTTGTGGCTGTGGAGAAACACTTTTACAAGCATCAATTGGGAGAGGTGGTTGACATTGGCGTGTATATTCAAAATTGAATAGGAATGATGGTTTGCTTTGAGTCATGGTTGGAGACCCATCATAAACAAATTAAGGGAGAACCCCTCAGTTTAGTATATGAGCATTTCATGTTTTAAAGGTAGTAGGTTACAAAATAATATTAAATTTTTAACAGCTAATTTTGCATTTAATATGTCTCCTATTGCGAGCCCAATGGGCATCTTGTACTACACTAGAGTTATCTATAGCATAATCAAAAATCGAATAGGGATGATGATTTGGGTTTCAGTTATGCTTGGAAACCCATCATCAATAAGTTAAGGTTGAACCAGGTAGGTCCATTTAAACTACGGTAAAGGAGCATGCCACAAACATCCACCTTAAAAAGAAAGAAAAATCACCTTTAGCTGAACACTCCCATAAAACTAAGCACTCTATTCATATCAAGGATGCCAAGGTTGTGCTTGTGGAGAATCACTTTTACAAGCATCAATTGGGAGAGGTGGTTGATTCAAAATTGGATCTAGATATGCCCAATTCATGTAATTCATATTGTACACACTTGAAACAAGACATTTATTGTAAAATTCAAAATATAGCCTCTATGTTTTGATGGCATATTTGGGTTCCTCTCGAAAAAATACACACTATCAAAAACAAACAAGTCTCAATTTCGAGTTCGTATGCGAAAGTTATTGCCTCTCGAAGTTAGAGAACCTTTTCCTTGACATGGAAATGCCCGGCATAGCGATTGCGCATTCATCGATGGATCGACACACAATCGACGATGATGAACACTTCTGAGTTCGTATGCGAAAGTTGTGGCCTCTAGAAGTTAGAGGACTTTTTCCTCGACAAAGAACCGCCTCGGCGGTTGCACATTCGACAATGGCGGTTGAGCGTTCATCGGTGGCGGTTGCGCATTTGTGCTGGCAAATGTGCATTCGATAGTGACAAACACACATTGAACAACAACCATTGTGTAACTACCTCGTGCAAAAGGCGACAGTTCCGTTTCTAGTTCAAAAAAGGTGAATTTGAAACAGTTTGACACATTTCAACTTCTCAACACTATTTTTGGACTTTTTGGGCAGTTTTCTAAGGTGAAAGGAATCAATCCAGTCTAAGGGATGTCAATTGTCATTAAGAATGGGCAAAGGAGTTACAAAATGAGAATCTTCCATCCACTAAAAGAAAGTTGGAAGGTTTTTGTTGGAATTGAAGTTGTTCCTAACCAATAGAGATGTGTTCTAAATGTTGTAGGAAGAGAGAGAATGCTTGTAAAGTGTTGATTAAGTCTTGAACAAGCTTTGGAGAGAGATTTATTTCCATGAAGGCCATGAATATGGCAATATGATGTACAAATTGTGAATTACATAGTGAAGGGGAGTGCTATTGCCTCACCCACTGGAGTTTTTCCTTGTGTTTCTCCGAGGTAAATCTTGTGTTCTTGTGTGCTTGTAATTGTTTTCATCTCTTTTCTATGTGTGTGTGCGTTGCACTTCATTTCCAGCACTTTGAAACTCTAATTTGTATGCAAAGTGAGTTGTTAATTCATCACTTGTTGAGTTGGAACAAGAAGTATCTGTGTTGGTGAAGCCTAGTGTGGAATATCCACCGATTTACGGATCGAATTGGTATCAAAGTTGGTTTTCCTTTTTGGCCTAAAAGGTTTTCTACCACTTTCCGCAAATTTGTGTTAATTTTTGTTCCATTGTGGTTTGGTGACTTGTGTTGCAGTTTTATGCCCAAGAAACAAGTGCTTGTGGGAAAGGTGACTTGGCTCCTTGCAAGAAGATATCTCCACCAAGAAGTGGAAGAAATAAGTGAGAGGCAAGTAACCTTTTAATAAGGAGGATCGCATAACCAAGAATGGTTCCGTGTGTTCAAGGAGGATGTTGCAAGTATTTCTATTTCATTGAAGAAGTTGGATAGGTTGGGGTCCATCATGGAGACTCTCGTGGAGAAGCTTTGCGTTTGACGAGGGTCCATCATGGAGACTCTCGTGGAGAAGCTTTGCGTTTCGACGAGGGTCCATCATGGAGACTCTCATGCATTTATTTTTAGCCCTGCAATCATATTAAAATTATCTCGTTGTTCTAACACCACAAATATTTTCACCCTTTGTATATGATTGTGTGTTGGCTCTTGTGTGGTCTTTTACTTATATCTTAATCTATACTAAGGGAGAGAGGCTAATCATATAGACCATCTTAGCTCACATACATACACGACTCTATCCCAATGGCCCCTCATAGCATATGTCTAGGAGAGTTATTGGTTGGAACCCAAGACATGTTTGGAATGACTATGGCCCGTAGAACTGTGTAGAGTTATGTTTTAGGCATGTTGAATGTAAAGCAAATCATCAAGTACCAAGTGTGCAGATGTGCACTATTGTACATGTGCAACAAATGAACAAGTGTGTGGTTGAAAACTTTTGTTTGTCCATTTGTCTAAAGATGAAATGTCTTGTTGTTTTGGCATAGCATACCTCCCAAATGAGTCTTTAGTGAGGTGCATCATCAAGAACACAAATATTTCCTAGCTTGTAAAGCAGCTTGTTAGACATGTTGAATTTGCGAACTCACTAGGCCTATGCAAGGCCGGTATAGGCTTATACAAATTTGCGGTCTACTAAGTAGAGGGATGCCCTATCGTAGAATTTGTGGTCACACGTGTCAAGCGAGTAATGAGCACTTGCATCGAGAGGGCGGCTTAGGAAACCTACTACCTTATTGTCATTACCCATCTTTTGTTTGATCATCGATGGAACTACTGCAAATAAGTAATCCATTTCATGTGGCGCAAATTCTCCAACTTCTTTGTGTATGTAGTAACTAAAGTGTCTTATGATTAGAATGGTTGATTGTCTCTCCTACACAAGATGTGGTAATGTCATTTCTTGAGTACTTGTACGATGGTATATAAATATTTTTCATAGGTGGAGTAACATTGAACCGAGTCGTTGAATGTATCTAAGTGATATGCAACCATATGTACATGTTGTTGTAGTGCACCAAGTGAATAGTGAGATGCATAAGTTTGTATCTCAAACAGTGTGACAATGTCCAAGATTGTCAAAAAAAATGGTGTGCAAAGCCTAGTTGAGCTACCTGAAGACACATTGTTGTGCATATGTCCAATGGAATGTTGTTTCCATGTGCATGATCATGCAAAGGGGCCATGATGTGTCAAAAACCAAGGAAAACCCTACAATATAAATTAGTAAGTCCAAGAAAATTCCTCAACTCGATGAGATTGAGCAAAGGTGGCAACTCTTAGATTGTTTGATCTTCTCTTGATGTATATGGATACCTGCACGATCGATGATGTAGGCCAGGCATTGAATTCGCATGTCACCAAATGTACACTTGGCTAAGTTGACTTGCAACTTGTGTTCCTGTATTATATCTAAGACATTCTCTACATGTTCCTCCCAAGTCTTCTTGAAGATGAGGATGTCATCTGAGTAGACAATGACAACTAATTTAATGAAGGGATGAAGTATATCATTTATGAGGCGCATGTGAATGTTGCTAGCGCATTAGTCAAGTCAAAGGGCATAGCCAACCATTTGCACAATCCTTCTATTGTCTTGAATTTCATCTTCAAGATGAATCGATATTTGATGATAGCCTAAATTCGAGTCAATCTTGGTAAAGCATTGTGTATCTCGGAGCTGGTCTAAGAGGTTATCAAAGCACAACAATGGAGATTGATTCTTCACATTTATCTTGAGCATGCAGTAGTCAATGCGCAAGCATTATGTTCCAACTTTCTTTGGCATGAGGATTGTCGGTTTTCCAAAAGGAAAAGAGCTTGGTGTGATCCTGTCTTGATCAAGAAGCTCTTGGTTTTGGCATTTTGCTTCATCGTTCTCCCAAACGGATATGTGGTGTTATGGATTGTTTCGAAGAGGGGATCCAAGAACCAAATCAAGTTAATGCTTTATCACACAATGTGTGGGAATGTCTTTGTTCTTCAAGACATCTCCATATTGTTGCAATTACTTGTCCATTTATTACGATGATGATTACACGACTTGGAACCTTGCAAATTCTTGCTCGCTTGGTTGTGCAGGTGCTTCTAGATGGACAATGAGTAGCAAGAACTTTTATTTGTGAGAAATAAGCTTGTGGCATTGTTTGGCCGAGACTAAAGTGGGTTTGGTCTTTGGAGGTAACTCCCAAAGGTTAAGAAACAATATTTGACAAGGACAATCTTTCATTGCAGCTTAGCTCAATATACAGTATCACGGTCATACACATAAGGTCTTCCAAGTACGAAGGCACAAACTTCTAGCAGCACAATGTTTCAAGTAATTGTGTTCTCCATAGGCTTTATTGTATACTTTGAAGTGCATTATGGAGCCATCCAAGAGAGTGGTTGAGGATGAACTTCAATGGTAATTACCAGGTATTGGACTGCATCTTGCACAATAAAGTTCTTTTGGATCCCATTGTCAATGATGACACGAAGAGACTAACCCTTGACCCAACACTTGGTTTGCAAGAGGTCCTCATTCCTTCAAAATGTGGTGGCAATGGTGATGGTGCTAAAACAATAGCATATGAGTCAATGTCATCTTTTCGCATGGGACTTAATGTAGATTGTACGATCAAGAATTGAGCACAACATTCAAAATCGTTGTGTGAGTTCATGTGGTGTCATCGAACCACGTAGCAGTTTGGTTTCTCTTTCCCTTATCTAAAGCTAAAGGCATTGAAGCCTTCTAATGTTGTGCAGCCTTCTTAAGTTGTTATCCCTTGCACGGCATGTTTTGCTTCTGCACAAGAAGGTTAGACGGTGCATTGGCCATGGGTTAGCTCTTGCGCGCAATAACAAATGAAGAGGAAACCTTCTTCATCTTTTCCTTGGCTTCAATCTTGGTGGTGCTGAGTACACTTGCCCCAATGTGTCGAAATTCAAGAACTCTATCTGGATATAGAGAGAGTTTGTTGATGTACTTCAGCACCTTATGTTGCTTTGTTAAATCGTCGTACAGATGCACAGTGTAGTCATGGAAATCATTAGTGTAATATTTAACATATTATTCCTTATGCTAGTACAACTACTAGAATTTCATATAATGATCCTTTTAGTGTTTGAGGGGTAATGCTCCTCAAAAGCGTTGACAAATGAACTCCAAGTCTTGATAGGCTCAAAGTCTTTCTCACGTTGCATGTTGTAGCTTTTCCACCGGTAAGACACTAAAATGGACATCTCCAACTCTACAAATGGCATCTCCTCTAGATCACGGAAGCAACCGACCAAGAAATAGGCATCCAATTGTCTAATCCAATTTTCCAATGGTGTGGCATCGATTTTACCTTACACTAGAATTCAAAGATTGACTTGTACTTTCAAAGAGCTTGGTTGTTGAAACCGTGGATCCATATGTCACACAAAAGGATTCGCTTGTGGACCAAGTGTTGGAACATAATTTTAAGTGGGTGATTAACCCCTTATAAGTTCATAATACTATATTTAATATTCATATTAAATATAACTATAAACTATAGATTATAGTTAATAAATAAATATACAAATATATTTTAATTTGTTAATATAACTCTGCGGTTTATATTAAAATGTTTTCAACCAATAAGGTTGAAAGGGTGTTTTTTCAGAGACACACACAATCACCCAAAATAAATAGTGCAATTGGGGCTCATGAAAAATAGTGAAGAGAGGAGAAGTGAAAGGTGGAAAAGAGTTACTGGACTTATTTACCAAGTGTAAATTACTAAGGTTTCTAATTAAATGGATATCTATTTTGATGGGTTTTTTACCTCTTGGAGGTTTTCCCACGGTAAATAATTGTGTTGGGTTATTTAGATTAATTATTTATTTTATATTGTAATGTTAGTAATTTATTTAATGGTTTATTTAATTAACCCAACCCTCCTAATATGGTACCAGAGCGAGTAGATCTCATTAAATTAAGTTGGTAAAAGTTAAATTAAATAATTTAATTTATTTAATTATTAATCGTAAAGTTCGGTTGGGGTGGTTTGTAACTCTACCCATGCTATAAAAGTGGTCCCTCGTCCATTTTTAACACATCTCTCTATCTCGCTCTCGAAAAAAATTCAAAAATTTCACTTGCTTTGGAGCGGGCCCACCGGAGTTTTTTTAAAAACCGGTAAGCAAGTTTTTTATAATAATTTATTTTTTATTTTGACAAGGGTTGTATATTGCTCTCAAAACGGGCTTAATGAATAAGGAGGAAATATGGTTGTCAAACATAAATTTCCCAAACTAGTTGACCTTAAAGCTTTGGTTCTAAAAAATCTTGAAACAAAGAGCAAATTAGCCCTACACAACAAAACAATAAAAGGACTCATTGATTGTGCTACCAATCTTAGACATTTTCTCGAGAAACGGAGATTTTTTCTTATTCCCGCCTCTACCAAGTATCCCTTATATCTGGTAATCTATTTATAACATTATACAGAGAAGACTCACGAAACAAATTCATTTGAATATTGAACGGACTCTATTTTTTTGTATACATGTCATAAATGCAACAAGAGTTACATAAAAGTTGGATTCCAAAACATTCAATGTTTTTCTCATGGGATGTGCCTACGGCTTTGGCTACATGAGACCGGATAAAACATCGAGGCATTTAGGATTGGGAAGAGGCCCACTTTCTCTTGTTTCTCGAAAGATGGTGGACGGTTCTCTTACTATCTTCCAAAATTACCGCTCTCAGTAAATGCAACAGGGTCGCTAAGGTTTGGGGAAGGCTCCATTCCCGCCTCTATTATAATTGCAGAGGGTCAAGAGTTTTTTTATGCGCATACGTTTTGCGATTGGAAAGCATCAATATGGGGGCGGGGAGACTAGATCCTCCATCGCCACATCATTTCAAAATCAGGGAAATTGCAGAGGGTAACGGGTTGGGATTGCACCGCCGCAGCAGTGTATTTCAATACTTGTCGATTGACCACAACCAGAGGTCGTTGAAATCTACACTTATTTCCATAACTCGTATTACCGTTCTCCTCTCTCTTCCCATTGCCTTCTAGATTATATTTATGCACTTACTTAGGCATGTCATTGCAAAATTTGTCTTTAGTTAGAAATGTCTATCTCTTCGTCTGACAATGACTAATTTGAATCTTTCCTTTGCAAGGATTTTGCTAAGCTTGACGCCTTTGCGCACTGCTAAACCTTCCAATTCTATTCTTGTGTTTGTTATTTCGTGTGGATACTTACATTGCCCTTGCTAGCCTTTAATTGGGCCTTTGAGAAATGGTAGACAATGTCAATCTTGGGTGGTGACATGTAATTCGATTCTTGTACATTTAATCCACATTGGAATGTGTCTCGCCTTTTTGACAAACTAACAAAAACTTATCATAGTTTTAACACCCGTGTTATGCTTCAACAAACTAAGGGAAAAAAATTATAAACCATTAATTAACTTTATGCCTTCAATGATTATCAACACACAGTTGAATAAACCCAACGATACTATCAAGTTTACAAAATCCCTTAAGTTATTATAATGTTGTAATGAATATTATCATTACTCACCACAATATTACTATCAAATTTACAAAATCCCTTAAGTTTTTATAATGTTGTAATGAATATTATCATTACTCAGCCACAATATTATCATTACTCAGCCATTGTCAAATTATTCCAACATTACTTAATATTCCAAAATCCATCTAGACAACATACTATAACCATATGTAACTGCAAAGAGTTTCATATCCTTATCAATCTCCCTTTAACATTCTATACGAGCCAATATACTTTTATACCTTTGGTTAAACCTTATTATAGGTTCAGAGAACCTGCACATCTTCTTAGTGTCAACCGAAAAGTTACTGAAATAACCTCCATCCGACTCCAGATGCCGCTAATAAGAAGACCTGGTGAATAGACAATGCAATTAGTCATTTGCACTACTATGGCCATAGTTATTTGGCGTTGCGTTAGCAAGCCAGTTTCGAGACTACACACAAGCCTACGAAACTTGTCTTTCCTTCACCGCACAACCGTCTCAACATAGTTATCAGGATTCCTTTCCATTGATAAGTATCATATTTACAGTTAATCATTTTAGATATTTGTTTACGATAAGTAATTGGATTTAGTTTCGAACCTATAAGTATCATGACTCGATATTTGGGTTGCATGATTCATGTCAATACCACCTTAGGATTCCTACAGGAAAGGATACGCTCACGAAATGACCTAAGTCATCATGTGTTTGTTTCCTTCACCGTAGCCATCCGAAGTTGGTGCGGACAAGGCTCATACGACACGAATGTCGTCTCGTGATGCCTACCCTTCATTTACAATTTGTTAAACTCTCATCCTAATGAAAGGTTATTCAAGTTTCATTAAGTTATCCAATTCACTATAGAGGTGTACAGTGAACTCATTGAGTCACTGACTAGTGTATGTACCTCATACCGCATGTAAGTCAAACTATATCGTTCTACGATCATTGATTAGGTTTAGTCAAGTATGAGAATTAAACCAATTCATAACACTAAATTAATTATCATTTGTGATCATTAATAAACGCTTGGTCAATTTAGCTTACATAAGTCAGTTGACATCGGTATTATTTCATATGATTATAATGTACTTTCGTACTTGGTTCCATACCATTGGTAATTGTTTCCTACTATGATAAAGTAGAAACAATATGATATTTTACAACGAATACATTTAATTGAAAACATGTAAGTTGCTACTATTAAAAGACAACAATATGTTTCTCAATGTTTCATATTTAAAAACCGATGTATATCATCATGTTTATGATGAACAGATATAACTGGTTGTCATACTTATCTTCTTAAAGTACCATGTTGTATTCCTTGTTTTGTCTTACTATTTTCGTTATATAATTATTAGTTCATAACGATATCTTAAAAAACAGATGTGTTATCACATTTAATATCAATCACAATAAATGTTTACTGATAACATCGATACAAGTATGTCTCATAACACAATCATATGATCTGAACAACAATCGTTAAATTCATAATTAATAACATTAATACATATTCACAAAGTGATTATCAAGATAATCATTTAATACATTGGGCAAATTTTGCCTTATACAATTGCAAAGTAATACTTTCACATAAAATCAAGTACAAGTACATTTATTACATTCATATGAATCAGTACAATAATAATCAATGCATGACGCATTATCCAGTTCTTTAAACCATTCGTAATATTATTCAGTCCTGCAAGTTGTAGGAATATAATAATGTATGCACAGTCAGTTCAATGAAGTGGCATGGGTTCATAACTCATAACCATATTGTTACATTATGAAATACAAAATATTAAAAGGTTATCTATCCTCTACTCTTCAAAAATACGGTTAATCAATTTTAATAAAATGATCATCAAGACATGAAGTGAACTTTACTTCCATACAGCTATTCATGATAAAACAATCTTATACAAAATTAGATAAGCCTTAATATTAACCATTGAGCTGAATCTATTTCATAATTGTTTCCAATTCCCATATCGCTTCAATTCCAAATGATCAAACATAAACACCAACTGCAATCAATATAACTCAAGAGTTACATTATTAACTAATAGAGATCTCATACCATCATCTTCCAACTCAAGCAAAGTTATATAACAGATTAACTACGGCACAGATTTTAAAAGTAACTTTTGGTTAACAAGGATAGTTTGGGTGCAATAGCCCCAGTTTTGCAGGTCTCTTTAAGGGGACAATACCAACTACAATAATGCCATAGAATATATGTTGCTCAGAAGTATCTTAATGACCGACTATGGAGGAATTTATATTAATATGTTACCAAGCCAAACATCCAAAACTATTTAATGGCAGGGTTAAAACCCCTTTAAGATCTAATAATCGTTAAAACATATTTCAACAAATTTAAACAGACCTTCCCTAATGAAATTGCTTTCCCCTCAGCTAGAATGAGCCATACAACACTCCAAATTATCATGGTGAGTTCGATAGAACTCTAATACTACAACCCAACTGATCAAAAATTCACGCTACTAAGGAGTATATAACACAGTCATATATATTATATATCCTTCAAAAGTTAAATAAGCTCTACCCAATAATACGTGGGTTGTGGTTTCTTGATCAAACAAAGTAAGAGAATAGACCCCTCCACCAGAGACTAGACCATTAAATATCCCGCAAGGCCTGAGATAGCAAGGTTCGAATACTATTATTTTACAAATACAAGGACACAGGCAACAGGTCAGAATACAAACTTTCACAAACCAAATAAGCAAACAACAGAACCAGTATAAATTTCCTTCTACTAGTTACAATCAAAGTTGTATTCACGATTCTACAAGTATACAATCGCTCACAAAATTAATGGTTGTAACCATTTTAATACAAGTATCACAGACAAGATAAACGATTAACAGCAATACCTAGATTGAATACCTATGAAGGAGTTGAAAACTCAAACACCCATTAGATTCTAGTTTTTATCTTAAGTTATTTCATCAACTAATTCTAATATGAATTTTGTTCATTCACAAGATACAAACCAGAGAAAGAAAACCCCTTAATAATCTGAATCTCAAAATGAACATTAGATTTGAGTCAAGAAACCATGCTTGCAAACTGTAAGCTTCTCAAACCGAATTAACCACCAAAACCCAGAAGCGTTTCTTTCTCAAAATCTAGACAAACTCGCTCCAGCAAGACTCAAGCAACTCGAACCATCATAAACCCCCATTCTTTCCAGATTTAAACAGGTTAAATGCCTTTAAGATAAAAATAAAACCATTTAAATTTAGCAAGGAAAGCCCTAAATAACTCTGCTACAAATAGATTGCAGAACCCCCATGCACGGCTCGCACAAAATGGGCTCAACAAAAAAATCAATGCAAAAATAAAAACCTCTATGCATGCAAGGTGCCTTCCTCAAGAAGCTTCACTGATTTCGAGGACTCCGCCAAAGTAAATGCCATAAATATTCACAGTGCCACATCGTGGCTTATATAATTTTACCCATTTTCCCTCCAAGCAACTAGCGATGTAGTCGAGCAGTCGAAGACATCCAAATAAACAATCAAACTTATCCAAATTTATCCCTCTTCCATATGCATGGAATTTATCGATCGGTCGAAGACCAACAAGTTAAACCAATCAAATGCCTTTCCATGCATGGTGTGATCGGTGGTCGACCAAATTAACATTTATACGACATTCACTATGCTAAGGATGTGGTCAAAGACCATTCAAGTTAAACATTAAAATATGCCTTTAGACCACTAATAATCACAAATATATTTGCCTTGCAATTTCCATCATCATATGGTATTTTATTCTTTTAAATTATTCAAACTAAACATTACCCATGTCACCCCAACATGGTCTAAGACCATTTTGTTTAAAACAATGACTCTTTGCCAACCTTACCATGGTTTGTGACTAGTTCCAGTGTCGTTAACTTATTAAATGCCAAGCATTAAGGAGGCTATTACATGAGGATAACTATAAACATACTTTAACTTACCCTTTTATTGCCTTGTGATCACTAACTCGGCATTAAGATCAAGTCGACATAATAACTTACGTTATTTACAACTGCTTAGCAAGATAGTTAAACAAGTACCTTTACCTTGACAACACTTCATACCCTTTTCAAACAGTGAAGAGGACCTTAAAGCTTCGCAGTCTATGACCGAACAACAAATCACAAGGTGGTTAATCAATCATTAGAGCAATAACAATTGTCTTTTAGCACTGAATTAATACAAGGTACAGTTGTGTAGCAGATTTATCAATATTGTGAAATCATCATATATTGCAAGCAAATTGGAGCATTATCTCGCAAGCAAGTACATCAATGAAACAGGTCTATTATCGTTATAAAATCATCGCATACAACCAAAAGATGAAGAACGATCATACGAAACAAGCCCAGCAAGAATAAGTTATGTCTTGATAAATAGTCAACGGATGCAAGGTGACAAGTGCGAGTGCGGTGTTGGGTATGTACCTACACACATGCATATATTTCCTCGCGGAAAATATGTGCGTGTGTATAATTAAATACGCGGTCTCACATCGACACCAATCAACTTGCTTCCACAGTTAATTATTACTTCACAACGTACTTTTACAACCAAAACAGAATGAAAAAGTGGGATGTGACAATAGCATTAAGACTAGTATGTTCTCTACGTGCTTTGTCGTTATTACTACATTCAATGGCCGGAATGTTCTTGAATTCAATGAGAATCTTGTACCGCATGATATTTTCCGATAAGTTTCGCATTTCCAGCGATTACATACATTGACCATCAGTATCTACCACATTATTCTTTCCATGGATAACATGATGAAATTTGATGGCTAAGAAATTCTTCGCTAAATCCTTTTATTTTTGTTTTCCTAAAATAGGTATGGTTTTATTTTTATATATAAAAAATTTGTTTTTAAAATTTTAAATTAATATATGTTCACCATTATCACATAAAGGGTTGTGGATGCATGGATGGCTAATGAAGGGGCCTAGGTGGGATTTTCATTGTATGTTGACCGCTCAAGCCTAACCAACCCCTACTCTTCATTTTTTTGGTGAACCAAATCTTTATCTAAAGGAATATTCTAGTTTATAGAGTATGCTCTTTGAAAGGATCAATGGAAAAATTTAATGATTATTTTTCTTATATCATTTAAATAGAATAATTAATTATGTAATAAGGGCTCAGCTCATATAACAAGGTTCAATAATAATAATGAATTCAAATGAAATTTGAGTAGATGCACTAGTATGGGTTGCATTTATATGAGTAATAATTATTGATTATGTAGCAATGTTGATAAATAATAGCATAAAACATGTAAAACTATACTTTTCCTTAGCTAACTAAGATGTGTTATAAGCCACATATATAAAGGGATTGTTACAATCAGTGTTAGAACTACATATATTCAATGAAGGCAAAATATGGCAGAACAGAAATACATGACATTACACAACCACATCGATATAGATCACATATATTATTTAATATTGCATCCACTAATTTACTTTTATTATTATTATTTACATTAAAAACTATAGTTAATGTTTTTCTCCCACTTATGCCTTAAGAATACAAGTAACAAATTACTTGTGTCGGGAAGGCGGTAGACCACAAATATTTTGCGCACAACCTTGGATTGATGCATTAAACGATGAGGAGAAATTTTTTTAATTGCATTTTAAAATTCTCATTTCAATTGATTTTTAACAAAAAAGCGTTGACAATTCATTTTTTCGAAGTAACTTTATTTTTGTGTCAAAAGTGAAAAATAAGGTCTGAATATTCAGTCAAAATCACAAAATTCTAGATTTCACCTTGAATTTTGTCTTGAAATCTTTTAAATCATAATTTAAAATGAGTTCTAATCACTTTAGCATGGATAAGTCACAGATGTTAAATGGATCTAACTACAACATCTAGAAGAGTAATTTGAACGCATAATTTATGGTGCGGAAACTATGGGCAATTGTAAATGGTATGGAAAAGGCACCTACAGGTAGACAAGAGACGACGGACAATGTCTCTACATTTCAGCAAAAAGTGCAAGAGTTGATGTCACTCATTCTCATGGAGCATGCAGGGATGACTTTCTTGCTGCACATTGAAACCAAAAAGCCCTAGAGAAGCTTGGAAACTGCTAGAATCTATGCATGAAGGTATGAGACTTTCTAAAATCATAAAACTTATTCTTGAATTAATGACAACTCCCATGAAGGGGGATGAAAAAGTGGTCAATTTTCTTGCTAAAATTAAAATATTAAATATCAATTAGATGGATGCAATTGCGATTTAATTCAAGATAAATTATTATATTTTATCATTCAAATGAATATTCATGAAAAATTTTGAAACTTTATTTCAATCCTAAACTCTAAGTATCAAACTAAGCAAGATATTTTTTATTTATCTACCCTTAGTGCTCTTCTTGATTCAAGAAGAGCAAGTTATGACGAACTTTGATTCAAAAGAGAATGCAACTCATGCACTTCTCACTCAAAAACCTAATAATAGTTTTTTTAAGTTTAACAAGAATCAAAAGTTCAAATCAAACTTTAAACACATTAATAAAGATAAGAAACCAATGAATAATCACTTAAAAGTCAGTTTTGATGGAAAATGTCATAATTGTGGAAAATTTGGTCATAAAAAGGAAGATTGTAGGAAAAAGAAAAGAAAACCAAATTTCAACAATCGAAAGGAAACAAATCTAATCAAAATCAATGCAAGAATTAAAAGAATAATCAAAAACCTAATGTCGTTGCTTTATATGTTGCTTTGGTTACTGCAAAAAAGAATGGATCCTAGATAGTGGTGCTTCTAGGCACATGACCTATATGTCGGATATTCTCTTTGATATCAAAGAATGTCATGATCAAATTTATCTAGGTGATCATTCTATTTTAGATGTACAAAGTCAAGGTAAAGCTAAAGTTTTCAATGGTTATATTAATGATGTTTTATATGTTCTTAAACTGAAGATGAATTTATTATCATGCTCTCAATTAACTCAAAATAACTATAACATCATCTTACTTAAGGATAAATGGTACATTAAAAATAAATTAGATACAACTATTGCAGAAGGTATTCAAAAGAATGGGTTATATATCTTTAATGGTTTTGCATCTGTTTCCTATTTTACTTCTCAAAGTAGGAATGATTCACAATTATGGCATGAAAGATTAGGACATGTTAACTTTAGGAGCATGTATGATATGTCTCATCTTAACCTCATTGTTGGATTGCCTCCTATCTCCCATGCTCGTGAAACTTGTGAAGGTTGCTTACGCAGTAAGCAATCTGCAAACCCCTTTCATAGCCACCATGATGCAAATTTTTCGAACCTCTTAAACTTGTTCATAGTGATGTTAGAGGACCTTTAGAAGTACCTTCGTTGAATGGTTTTTGTATGTAGTTACAATCATTGATGATTATTCTTGTATGATTCAACCATTTTTTATTAAAAACAAATATGATGTTTTATTCAAATTTAAAGAATTTAAAGTTTTAGTAGAAAATAGTTTTAGTCATAAAATTAAAAGACTTAGAACAAGATAATGGAGGTGAATATGTTAATAAAGCATTCGATTCAATTTGTGTTGAATGTGGAATTCAAAGTGACCTTACCACTCCCAATTCCTCTCAATAAAATGGTATGGCGGAAAGGAAAAACCGCACCATTCGTAAAATGCCCAAAACCATGATTCACTTTTCCTGGGTCCCTAAATTTATGTGGATTGAAGCTATGAATATTGTGGTTCATATTCTTAACAAAGTCCCTACTAAAACCCTGTTTCAAACAACACTTTTAGAAAAGTGGACTAACAAGAAACACAATGTATCTCACTTGAGAATCTTTAGTACTCCAGCCTCCATCTTTATTCCTAAAGCTAAAAGGAAAAAGTTAGATAAGACCTCATATCCTTGCATTTTCGTAGGTTATGGAGGTAAACACAAAAGGTTTGAGGATCTATGATCCTGCTAAACGAGAAGTTATTAAAAACAAAAATGTTAAAATTATTTTAAAACATTTTGTAGTTCTTTTGTTTCTCTTGTTTACAATGAATCTAATTGACTTAGAAATAATGATCATGATGAATGTAATAATAATGAATAGATTGATTATAGGACTGAACATGAGTCTATTCTTGTTTCCTCTATAACTAAACGGCCTAAATGGGTTGTCTATTCTCCAAAACTCTAATCTTAATAATCTTCATAAGATGACTAGAAGTCATCATACTTACCATGCTTGATGACTATGTATGAGTTTGAACCTCAATCTTTCAAAGAGACACGCCACAACGAAAGATGGAGAGAAGCCACGAAAGCCAAGTACAATGCATTGATTAAAAATCAAGCTTGGGATCTAGTCCCTTCTCAAAAACTAAGTATTGTTGAATCTCGGTGGCTTTACAAAATCAAGTATAATGTTAATGGCAAAGTTGATAAGTTTAAGGTCAGGTTAGTAGCTCGTGGGTTTACTCAAAAACCAATATTGACTATGTAGAAACTTTTACTCCTATTGCAAAAATGAGCATTGTTAAGATTTTCATTTCCTTAGTTGTTCAATGTGGTTGGAAAATTCAAAAGATGATGATCTTAAGAATGTCTTCTTCAATGGTGATCTGAAAGAGGAAATCTTCATAACCCAACATAGATTTTGAGGAACCTAAAAATAACTATTTGTAAATTAAAAAAATCTATATATGGCTTAAAATAGGCTCCTAGAGCTTGGTATGCGAAAATAAACAGTTTTTTCAAAGATATTGTTTTTAATAATTGCTCATCTAATAATGATCTCTTTGTTAAAGTTGAAAACAATCAGATTATACTTATTGTATTACATGTAGATGATCTTCTTATTACTAGCAATTCAAACAATTTGACTCTTAAAATTAAACTAAACTCGAAACATTACTTTGAAATGACTAATCTAGGATTATTGTATTATTTTTAGGTATGGCTATTTTTCAAGATAAACATTCTATTGTTGTATCTCAATCACAATATGTTGTTAATTTACTTAAAAGGTTTAATATGGTTTATTGTAAACATGTTGTCATTCCTATTGAAGTTGGTTGTAAACTAGATCCTAAACTTGCATGTGAGAAAGCAAACCCTACTCTTTATAGGCAACTTGTCGGTAGTTTAATCTTACTATTACTAGGCATGATATTGCATATGCATTATGTATTGCTTCTAGATGCATGCAGGAACTATATCAAAATCATTAAAAATTAGCTAAAAGAATATTATAATACATTAAAGGAATGGTTATCAATTTTTGTTTACATTACACTTCTTCTGATAATGCTTACTTATATGGATATTGTGATTCCAACCATATTGGTAATATAATATATAAAAATCTATGAGTGGATAGGTTTTTAAGATTGGAACAAGTGTCATTCCTTGAGCAACAAAAAGCAACCAACCTCCATCTCTTCTACCAAGGCAGAATATAAAAGTGCAATGGAAGCAACGAAAGAAGCTATGTGGCTAAAGCGACTATTGGAAGAAATTCACGAGGAAGTTAAAGGAAGTACTCCTCTTCTGTGTGATAGCCAGAGTGCATTTCTATCGCAAACAATCTAGTTCAACATCAATGGATAAAGCATATAGAAATTCATATGCATTTCATTCGAGAGAAGGTTCTTTGTAGTGATATAGATCTCCAATTTTGTCCTACTGAAGATCAAGTTGCAAAGATCTTCGAAAAGCCATCAGATGTTTGTGAAGTTTTGCAAGTTTTGTGTAATGTTTGGCCTTTCAGAGTTGCCATTGGGAGTGTGCATGACAATGCCACCTCCTAACGACCGACCATATGTTTTCTTTTTCACCTCTATACTTCTCCATAAAAGCATTGAAAAGATCTTTATGATCTAAAGTTTATTGTGTAGTCCAATAACAAAGCATCATTTTGTAAAGGAGATCCTTACTTTATAAAAGGCTCCTAAGGTGCTTATAGATTATCCATAAGAAACCGTGAGATGTAGTCTCATAAATCATGTTTAGCCTAAACCATTCACTTCTGATTTATGGATTCCAAATCCTTTTGTAGAATAAGATAACTTTAGCATGATGAAGGTGTAAAAATCCTTCAAAAGTGAAATGCTAGCCTACATCCCCATTGTGGCTTAAGGATTGTAAGTCTTGTTGTATAAAAACAGATAATGTTGGCATATAACCCCACTTAACATTAAGGGGGAGTGTTGGAACATAATTTTAAGTGGGTTACTAACCCCTTATAAGTTCCTAATACTATACTTGATATTCATATTAAATATAACTATAAATTATAAATTAAGTTAATAAATAAAACTATAAATATATTTTTATTTATTAAATATAACCTATGGTTTATATTAAATGGTTTTCAACCAATTAGGTTGAAAGGGTGTTTTTCGGGAGACACACCCAATCACCCAAAATAAATAGGGCACTTGGGGCTGTGAAAAATAATGAAGAGAGAAGAAGTGAAAGGTGGAAAAGAGTTACTGGACTTATTTACCAAGTGTAAATTACTAAGGTTTCTAATTAAATGGATATCTATTTTGGTGGTTTTTTACCTCTCGAGAGGTTTTCCCACAATAAATAATTGTGTTGGGTTATTTAGATTAATTATTTATTTTATATTATAATGTTAGTAATTTATTTAATGAATTTTTAGGCGTATGAGGATGCCTCAAAGAATTGTTGTGGGGCGCCAACCTTCTTGCTCTTGCTACAACGTTCTTCCAAGTACTCTAAAATAAAACCGAATGAATATCCTTTTGTTGTTGGGATAGCATGCTTAAAGGCATATGAAATCTCTTTCTTTGTACTAATGATCCAAACCACAAGGCCCAAGATAGCCACACAGAGGACAACCTTATAACTTAGCTAGCAAACTATGGTTATAGAAACATGCAATAGAAAACTATTACAGCAGCAAACCAAAACATATTTCAATGTGAAGTATTTGCAAAATAATGCGACTTCTATTCAATGGGGAAAATAGGGTAAAGTTCATAGGTGTACAACGTTCAACAAGGCTAAGAATTACGATTCTCGTGAACCAAAAGGGGCAGAAAACTTTCTAACCATTTCCTAGACTGCCAAGAGATGATGATTTGATGTTCAAGAAATAGGGCATGTTAATAGTTGCACTTATGATCTCTAGCTAACAAGAGGCATACACTATATAATCATTTAAAGAAGGTTGTTACAAAAAGGGGTGGCTACAAAATAGTTCGAATTTTGTCCAAATGATAGTTCACCTTCCTGCAAATATGATGATTAGACTTCCAACATCACAGTTTGTTGACAAGTGCTCTAACATGGCAAGAGCTCAAGAAGTGCCACCTGGCCTGTTGTGGAGCAACGGAGAGCCGCAAGTGCCCACGAATTCTAATGGCCCTACACTACATTGGTGAGCTGCATAGTATGCCTTAAGGCATTACACAAGCGTGCAACGCTAAACGGGTGACGTGATGCCACAAGGGTGAAGAACACCAATTTCTAATAAGAAGTGTGTGGACCCGCATAGTTGTGCATTGTTCACCTCTTTTTCAAAAACCACCAACAAACCCAAAGATAAAGGTGTGGGGACTCCAATTTGGTTAATTACACTAAATCCTAGAAAAAATATTGCCTACAAATATTTGATAGGGTGGGATAAATCTAAAGATTCTTCCAACAATCTTAGGCCTACAAAGTGGCGCGGTATATCTAAAGAGCCTTCCAACAAACTTAGGCATGCACAATATCTTATGCAAATGAGCTCAAGAAGTGCCACCTGACATGTTGTGGAGCAACAAGGAGCTAGCAAGTGCCCGCAGAGTTCTAATGGTCCAACACCACATCGGTGAGCTACATAGTATGCCTTAAGGCATCGTGCAGGCGCGCAACGCTAAACGGGTGATGTGTGACGCCACAAGGACGAAGAACACCAATTTTCTATTTAGAAGTGTGTGGACCCGCATACTTGTGCACAGTTCACCTCTTTTTCAAAAACCACCAACAAACCCAATATAAAGGTGTGGATGGAAAACAAGGCTCCAATTTGGTTAATTACACTAAATCCCGAAAAAAATATTGCCAACAAATATTTGATAGGGTGGGATAAATCTAAAGAGTCTTCCAACAATCTTAGGCCTACAAAATAGCAAGGTAAATTTAAAAATCCTTCCAACAATCTTAGGCCTGCAAAGTGGCACGATATATCTAAAGAGCCTTCCAACAAACTTAGGCATGCAAAATATCTTAAGCAAACCAATAGTCCAACCCTCCTATGAATCGCTATCAAGCATCTTCCACAAAAGTCTAATATTTCAACCAAAGAAATCTAAAAATCCTAGTAAGTCCACAAATTTATAAAACTATGGAGCAGATATATATAAATATTGAAAACCAATATATATTGGCAACCATACCTAAGCAACGCAACAAATGCATCTTGGAGGATAAAGGAGTGCTAAATATTGCAAAGTCTGTGGTTTTTAATGGGTTTCAACGTTCCACGACATTATTACTAGCTTCCATACCAAAATGAATTGACAAAACTAGTTTCACCCCGATACTATGTTTGTCTAAGTTTTTGGGAGGTGGGGACATGGGCACGCATTTCTAGCACAGAAAAAAAAACAAATTTCAGGCAAAGGGCGGGGTTGGCATATTAAAATAGCTTCAAAATGGGCAAAACTACTATCAAACATTGGTTGATTAATCATTAATAGATTTTATTGATCATAAATCAAATGAATACAACAAATAGAAGAATCAAGGTCCATACCCTCTAATCTCAAAAGGCATATATTTATACCATCAGTAAATATTTTTCTATTATAACAAAATCTATTTTTAACTTCATGAAATCACCGATGAATAACAGCCCAAACAAACTTGGAATCAAATCAAAACAATGTCTAGTTAATTCAGATTTCCAATGAACTGCCAATGTGGTAATTAAATATTATCCAACTTTTAAACCACTAGATTAAAAAAATTGAACCAAATATTCCAACATTCCCCAATGATCCAAAGTTTTATATCTGGCATACTCCAAGGGACTTCCTGAATTTCTTAAACATAACTTTGTCAAGATGCTTGGTGAAGATATTTGATATTAGTTCTACTTTCGAACAATATTTTGGTTCAATCACTCTCTTTGTTCAACATCCCAAAATAATGATATTCTAAGTCCATTTGTTTTGTCCTTGCAGAGCTATCTAGACTCTTGGCTATTTTAACAGCCCTCTTTTCTAGATTAGATGCATCTACAGCATCAGTCTAATCGAAAATAACATCTCTACTGATACTTAAAAGTCGTCATCTAGTGTTTAAGAAGCTTATGTTCATTTCTTCTCATCTGCATATCCAAGAAAGATACATTTTTTCCTTCTACCATCCAGCTTTTTACTGAACTCTTTTGGAATCAAAGTGTAACAGTTAGATCAAGAGTTCTACTTTCAAGATGAATCTATGCCAAACTTCAAAACATGTTTTACCTGCAACTGCTGATGTTGGAAGCCAATTTCTGAGATTGACTGTTGTATTTACTGCATCAGACCAGTATTTGGGTTCCAAGTTCTTATATTGCAACATCACTCTTTCCGTCCCTTCCAAACTCCTATTCATTCTCTCAGCAACTCCATTTTGTTGCAGAAAATCTGCATTGGTAAATTGTCACTTAAAACCATGCTCCCTACAAAAATCTTGAAAGCTGTTTGATGTATACTCACCTCCATTGTCCATCCTCAAAATGGTCAATTTCATATCCTTTTCATTTTCAACTATTTTTTTATTTTTGCAAGAACTTAATGAAAAAAATTGTTTCGCTTTTGCAAGAAATACACCCAAATCATTTGGATACCATCATTGATAAAGAGAAAATACTTGCTAACTCTGATTGAGAAGAATCCCATGTCATAAACATCACCGCATTCTAACTGTAAACACTGGTATCCTCTCCACTCTGACTCCTTCAGAAACTTTTCTCTATTTTGTTTTCCTAACACACAATCCTCACATAAAAATGTACCTCTTCAAAAGGTAAGTATCCCCTTTCCCATACCTTTTTTCTGCATATCTAAAAGGTTATCCACATTCAAATGTTCATACCTCAAACGCCAAAGTCGATGATTTAACACTGTTCCCATTTCTGCAATGGCCACTTGTTCTTCACTCTTCAAAAGTACTCTGCAATGCAATGTCACTATATTGCCATTTTCATATCCTATACAAACTGTCATATAATTTTCTTTCATGAAATTGACACAAAGAATTCCAGCTTCCATCACTACCTGGTATCCATGGCACATGCACTCAAATTTCAACTAGGGAAAGAAAATGTTTTCTAAAAGTCAGAACAGCCCAGACACTTTGAATACACATTTCATAGCTGTTCGGGAGTACAATCTTTACTGATCCAATGCCAGGTGGCATGTGACTTTTCCTATCAGCAATTTGGATGGGTTTAACTTTGACTGATTATAACTCCAAAAGTTCTTCTATATGTCATGAGATTTGTTGTACATGAATCCAAAAGCCACATATCAGTTAAATCATCAAAATGATTGGAATACCAACCTGATAAATTGCGACTTAATCAAATGCCACGAGAGTTTTTTGATATTCAACATCCGATTCTTGAACATAACGGGCTGAATCATGCTTTTTTGCCTATGTTATAGGGGGTTCTGCATTAATTAGCAAAGTGGCCAATTCTTCCACATTTGTAACACTTTTCTTCTCTTTTATTGTCTCTACCATGTCCAGAAGAACTGCCTTTCTTGTTCATAACCTCCTCAACTTTGTCAACAACCGTCTCTTTGATGATGATAACCACCTAATCCTTGTGAAACATTATGGTAGATCCCTTGTGAGCCATTGTTTCTACTTCAGCCATTGAAAGTGGAAGTTCTACTAGAACTTGACACAAAATAAACCTGACCTAACTTCTCCTTCATCTTAGATAAGCTCGTATTATTTTGAATCAATAATTCTGCAAGATTTTTAAACATGGCATTCTGCAATTTTTGAGATAAATGAACCATTTCAAGAAAAAATTGAGAAAATTGGAGAATCCATCCAGAGCTATAGTTATCATGGTATCTTTGTCAGACATGTTATCCACTTTTTCAAGATGGAGAAGAAGATTTTTCAAATGCAATATGTTCCTTCTGAAAGCTTTTGATTGAATATCTACTTTTCGAGTTCTATTTATTCATATTTATGTTGTTTGTCATAAATATCTTCCAACACATCTTTTTCCAATTATGTGAAAGTAATTCTCTGAAGAGCAGGACCTATGAATAAGAACTAAGGCTTTTATTCTTGCTTTTGAAGATGGCTCTCTTTTTCAGTGGTAGGAACAATTGGGTTCTTGACTTATACAACAAATCACCACTGCTCAGACTAGCTCCTCGAATAAATTATTTCTAATCTTGATAATTTCAACCAACTAATTTATCTGACTTGACCAAATAAATTTGAATCTAATTTATCCGACTTGCCCAATTAAATTTGAAATCTAGACATGCTTGACAAATAACCACTAAAACGCCGTATATCGCCAGAAAGATTTTACTGCTCCTTTGAATTAATTAAATTTGAAATCTAGACATGGTTGACAACTTTGACAAAATTTAAGAAACATTTGTAAGTCACCATTAATTTGGAAGTACTTGGTAAACGTGGTATAAAAAAACAAATCATGCAATTACTATAAAGTGACTTCCATACATCATTCATAGAACATAACATAATCCTCGTATCAAATCCCTTTTACTCGATAATCATGGGACATAACTTTATCAACTTATTTTGATTTATATTGACAATAAGTTGACTTCAACATGATTTCTCCATTATTTTATTTATTTCAACTTTAATTATTAATGGGTTGGCTCCATCGTGACTTTTCCAAAAAAACAATTCCAGGCCTATCCACTTGATGAATTCAATCGACATATATTAAAACACCAACTTGTTCCTAATTTAACATTTGTTTGGACTCGACTTTACCAATTAACAAATATAAAAATTTTGAAAAAGTCACTTTCTTGAATGTGAAATGTAATTTAGCTAAGACATCATATGACACAAAACCATATTAAAACCACTTTTACCCAATGTGACATACACAATGGGGAAAATATTAACACAAAGAAACTTAAAACCAGATGAGATATCACATACCATGTTACAAGCTCAAATCACAAATTCCAAAGCAAAAACAAAATATCCACTAGTTAGAAAATAAGCCGGTGACCAACATACCATCCCACAATATTATATATGTCTTCAGTGCCCTCATCGACTATCCTTCACTACTAGCCATGATTTATATACATATCTGTTTGCAAAGTCCGAACCAACAGTTAACAAGAAACTATCCAGCGTTCTGCAGCAAAAGGTTCTCTCTTCGTGAAGCAAATTCCTCCAACAAGCAAGAAGAAACAATGCTTTCATAAGTTTTAAAATATTACGAACCAAACACCTCCCTTGCAAAAACAATGCTCTGTACAGTCTAAGGACAACTGTTTTTCAAAGCTTTCTTCAAGACCACAAGCTTAAATGTTTCTTTTGTTCCACGAGCTTATGCCTTTTCCTTCTGCACAAATTCTTTCACAAAAGCCTCTACTTTCTCACAACTACCAGATCAGAGCATTCTCATTTCTCTGATAACAAATATTAATATAGTTTTAAACTGGGAAAAACTGCTGTCAGACCCTGGCTGATCAGTAGTAGATTTTATTGATCAACAATTAAATAAATACAACAAATGGAAGTGTGCAAGGTATTACCGTCCAAGCTTACAAAGCACATATATTGTTCACTGGTTTTCTGTTAAAACAAACTCTTTTTGACCTTCATGAAACCCCTAATGAATAGCAATCCATACAAACTTGGAATCAAGTCAAAACAAGTTCTAGCTAATTAGGATTGCTAATGAACCGCCAATGCTATTAATGAATATATTCTAATGTGAACTATTAAACGAGTACATTAAACTATTGGATCAAATATTACAACATATATGTGTGTGAGTGTGTGTGTGTGTGTGGACACACACACGCACGCACATATATACCCATAAAATTACAAGAAAATTCAAAAAAGAAAACAAATTTTATAGTTTTTCAGTTACATCATTCAAAATTCTAAAGGGCTGAAATATTATCCATAACATTGAACAGTGAAATTGACAAATTGAGCTTGTCAAATACAAGTGCAAAATTATGAATATGAAAACCTGAGCATTAAACTATAATGACAATAACTATAACTACAATCTACAAGAGTCCCATATGATAATGAAAACCAGAAAGTCAAAATATATCAATCATATTTCAGCCATGATAAAATAATGATGGCTCCTCCAACAGGACTACAACCAATCCTGGCTGTGCATCCTAATCCTCACGTCCTGCCCCCATCCTATTTTCCTTAGCATTTTTTTAATTTTTTAATGTCGACTGACATCACGAGCATCTCCAACATGCTGGGAACTACCTAGGGATGTCCTGACATCCCCCACATAGGTGGGATACTCAACAGTTGGGACCGGCCCTCAAACATTCCAGGGATGCTAAGACATTCCCAGAAATGTGAAAAAAGGGGGTATCCTTGGGACAGCTCCAAGAGGGGTCAAACCATCCTAAGGATGGCAAGGAGACGTTGAAAAAAAAGGATGTGAGGAGGACGTTTTGTTGTTATCCCTGTATCCCCAAAATGGCACAGGATGTCTCCTATGCCTCCTAAGAGCAGGGGACATGTCCTTGTGGAATGCTATCCCAAAGGCCATATCCATCATATGAAGCATAATTTGGATGCAAACATCTATATATTGTGACGTAGAAAAATGCAGGAGGAAGCTCAATCAACATTTAGAGATATATTCTTAATCCAATTCATTTTTAATAATCCCATTTTCAGTGCCAGCATCAAATTTGAGACAATGTAAACACGGAAAGTGCTTATACAAATTGATTTAATATAGAATTAATTCTCCTGCTTGAGTTCTAACATTCACGAATTTCTTACATTCCTAAGATCTATTGCAAAAAACAAAATTATGAAAAGGCAGAATTGTGACGTGGGAAAATGCAGGAAGGAGCTCACTCAACATTTAGAGATATATTCTTAATCCAATTCATATTTATTAATCCCATTTTCAGTGCTAACATCGAATTTGAGACAATGTGGACACGGAAAGTTCTTATACAAATTGATTTACTATAGAATTAATTCTCCTGCTTGAGTTCTAACACTAATGAATTTCTTACATTCCTAAGATCTATTGTAAAAAACAGAACTATGAAAAGGCAGAATTATCTCAAGAAAAATAAATGAATTCGGAATACCAATAAATGGAATCAGCTAATTGGAATACATAATACTTTTTGGGGGAAAATAAGCATTTTCTGATAGGCATTTCAAGTTAATTACAAAGCAAGATTTATTTTCATTTAAATTTCAAAATCTGAATTTAAAATCTCACTTGAGTTAGAAGGGAAACATTGCTGAAATATCAAGCAATGACAGTAAGTAGAAGAAAATGATTTAACAAAAAAGTGTCTCGTTTGTATATTATCCTTGACAAAATTCAAGTTCAGGAGTTATTATTTCCTTCATCTAGAAGATATCCTTCAACATAAATCACAGCTTTCAGCAAGTGCAAATATACATACCTCTAACACTAGATGTGAATCCACAACTTGTCAAGTGGCTTGCAAGGTTCTCTCCAAAATCCTTTATCCAATTCTTTGTTGCTTGCACTTCTGGAACAGTCCAAACAACAGCTGTTTCTGTTGCAAGATTTACACTGGCAGAGGCCACTTCTGGCTGTTTCAAAATTCACAAAGCAAAATTTGTAGCATTGGAAGATTTATTAGATGAGATAAAATAAGACTACAACGACTGTTGCATATATCAGACTCCTAATTATAATGAAGCTAATACTTCAATCAAGGACTTGATACTCAATCTCTAAGAACACAAAAGACTTCAAAAAATCGTAAATCGGGATTAATCGGCAGGCCAAATTTTGAATCGAAAATCGGGAATCGCAAAAAATCGGCAACTTTATCGCTACTTTTAAAAACATTTAAATTCATAAAATATACTTAAATTAAATGTAAAAACAATGTTAAATGATGCGAGAAGTGACTCTATAGAATGCCATAGGCCCATATGCATATTTTCGATTAAGTTTTGACCAAAAAAGAGAGTACAAAGTTTGCAAACAAAAATGCTCATAGAGTCATGTCACATGTGACTTTTGAAGTATCACTATCAAATATCAATAATATTCTATTTCATTATGCACGCCTAAAATAAGTCTGTTGCACTGGAGGCTGCCTCGTGGAAGTGGAAGGTAAATATTCCTCCTCTGCAACACCAACATTGTCATCTGCAAACATATCATCTGGATCATCACCAACTTCTAATGTCCCTGATGGTATTGCTTCTTCAGTCTCCCTCTCCAAAGCTACTATCTCCTCTGTAGTAAACATAGGCTCCACATCATCAACAATCCAGTCATCATATGGATCAATGTCACCAAGTCGATCGCATCATAACTCAGTGCCCCCTCCACTTGTCTCACACGAAGACGAAGATTGTATCGCACGAAGACAAGGTCATTGAGGCATTGTGTTGTCAACTCCGTTGCGCTTCTTTGTGTGAACAACTTCGAACATGCTCCAATTACGCTCGCATCCGTAAGCATATCGCATGGTCGACACAAAATGCGATGGCTAACTTTTGAAGATTTGGTGTTTTTGCACCATAATCTTCCCACCACAAATCTGCAAATAAAACATTTATAATTTTGTAAGTTAACTAGGCTTGAATAAATAAAAGAATTCTAGACTTCTAGTTTCTAGTTCTACGTGTAATGAGACTAAATACAAATGACTCAATTTGTTTTACCTGGCTGAGAAGTGTTTCTTCTTTTCACACATAGAGCCAAAGAAAAGAGCCTCCTCTCAGCCTTATAAATCTGCAGCCTCATCAACAATTGCATCTCTAATATCTTCGCGATATCATCCTCTCTATGCATGTATTAAGGCCATCCATAACCTCCTCATCAGCCTTAAATGATGGGGAATAGAAAACTTCGGTTTAGGTAGTACGCCGCCGCATGTATATGCCGATGATAAGTGTCTTGTTCCATCTCGCGATCAATTATACGCCAAATGGGTTCATATTTTCGTTTGATTGTGCCTATAATATTTAGCTATGGCCTCCTCGCCACATCCATAGCCTCATACAAATAACCCATTGGGTTTTTCTCCCCATCCACCATCCGTAGAACTCGAACCAAAGGCTCTGACACCTAAAACAAAATAACATATATATTTAAAATTGAAATTAATAAAAAATTATATAACAAATGATAAATAAACAAATATTCAAGTTTAGATTACCTTCATGATTTCTTCCATTTGCTTTGCAAACATATCATCAAAAATAGTCTTCACGACCCTTTCTGCTTCGGTCTTCTTAGCATAGGGAGAGTCCAACCATCGCGTGCTCACAAACATCTGCTTAAGGGATGTTAATGAGGTTGCAATGCTCTGCAATGTAATGAAGTTTGTGGCAAATCGTGTGACCCCGATCGCACAAGCTCCTTTCCATCGTGTGCTCTCTCATCAAGTTTAGCACCCAAGTGTGATCAGATGAATTTTGTAATATTTCTCAAGGCCCTCAACCACATTTTTCACCCATGTGAGTTTTCCTATGTCCTCCAATAAGAGATCCAAACAATGCGCTGCACAAGGGGTCCAAAAAAGTGTAGGGTGCCTCTCCTCAAGAAGTCTCCCTGCTGCTACATATGCCGCCGCATCATCACCACAACTTGACGACATTCTCCACACCCACCTCTTTCACCACCTCATCTAACATATCACACAAAGTGATTGCAGCTTTTCACTGGTGGAGGGCATCAATTGATTTCGTGAAGACCAACCGCCCACCCGATGCCACTAGAAATTAATCAATGTGCGGTTTTTCCCATCTGTCCACCCATCAGACAAAATGGTGCATCTTTTTTTATCCACACATTTTTTTGCTCTTCTACAAGAGTTTTGGTATGTGCGACGGAATCCTCCAACAATGGGCCACTCAAATCATGGGGAGTAGGAGCCTTGAACCCCTTCCCAACAACAGTCAATGCAGTGACCAAATTCTCCCAATATGGACTTTTTGCCACATTGAAAGGAATGTTGTTGTAGTACCAAAAGTTTGCCGCAGCTATTCTTGCTTCATTGTGCATTTCTTTATTCCAAGCAGTACCTTCGAGTGAAGGTTGTGAACCAGAGTACTTCGAGGAACAAAAAACATCGCTGAACTACTATTAGTGGATGTGGATGAACCCCGTCCCAGTGTTTGACCTCGTGGAGTTGCGGCATTAGAAGATGCCTCAACGTCAAAACCTTCCCTCGCTTCCCTTCTATTTGCTAGGGCTGCAAGTGCATCAGCTTTCCTCTTCTTTTCTTCTTTTTTCTCTGCATAAGTCGCAAGGTAAGCAGACAACTCTCGTTGAGCCTCAGTGGTGCTTGATTGCACACTGTCACTTCATTCCCTGGTATCCGTGCAATGTGGAACTTAAGGCGATAAACACCTCCACTCATCTTCATGCCACAATAATTGCATATAACACAAGTGCCCTCTGCTGGTTCACAATGCTTCCAAGAGGGGTCATTTGATTTAGGCTTACTACGAGCAGTGAACTGAACCGGATCCCGATGCCATTCTACAAAACAAAACAAAAAACAAAACAATTGTCTTAATGAAATTGTATGACCGAAAATTAAGAATAAAATTGTTATCGCATGAAGAAAAATTACGAAAAACTATATTGAAAATGAAGACGTTAGTAAATTATGAATCATGATAATTTCATAGATAATATTTTTAAAATCGTTATACAATACTGATTCTTGAATATACTATTATTAATAATTTAATATACAGAATATACAAGATTTATACTTGATACTATGATAGTATAATACGTAATAGTAAATACGATATTAACTTAATAGTATAATACGTAATATTAATATTAATACTTATAGTATTTATTAATATTAATAATTTAATATACAAGATATACAAAAGATATACACTATACACTCGTATAAAGTATACACTTACAGTATTTACACTTACAATATTTACTATTTATAATATATTATTATATATTATACAATATTAATATTAATATACATTAATATACAGTCTTAATATACTATTATACAGTATTAATATTAATACTTAATATACAATATTTTTATTTTTACTCTAATAATTTAATATTACTGTATTTTTAGAATTAGTATTATTATTACTGTATTCAGTATTTAAGAATCGATTCATACCTGCTGGTCGCTAGGGCACGATGCACCACGAACTCACCACGAACTGGCCGCAAACCTGCCACGAAATCACACGGAATCACCACGAATTGGCCGCAAACATGCCACGAAATGGCCCCAAACCTGCTGCGAACTGGATTTGCTTGCCCTCCCACGTCGAATGCCCTCCAACGACGTCTAATGAACACGGATTAAATAAATGCAAGTCGCAGCATAAAAAACGAGTTCGTGGAAAGAGAAAACAAGATAAAAAACAAAACGATTTGGTCTATTTTCGTGTTAAACCCTTGGCCGCGTTTTTGACCACGATTTTCGCCGATTTTAGCCACGATTTTCAACGATTTTGCAGGGTTTTAAATCGCGATTAATCGGCGATTTATCGATTACAAAAATCGCGATTTTTCAAAAGTTAAATCGTTTTGATTAAGGAACACGATTTATCGCCGATAAATCGCGATTTTTGAATCGAGCATATAACCATACATATCAGCATCATTAATAACTATGAATGTAATATCAGCATCATTGATAACTGACTAGTGATCAATGTCAATCAAAAAATAATAAACATAGTGGCTGTAATATATGAATATACTATGTCTGAAGATTTAGATATGATGTGCATTTCAGGTAGATTAGTACTAATAAGATTCTGAGAAATGTTAGATGGAAAACTACATCCGGGTAATAAAGTATTTAATAGTCTCAAATTTGTTCAAGAGATTTGGACAATTAGGCAACCTAGTGGATTCCTCAATCCAGCATCATGATTAAATTGTATTCATTTATCAGTGACTCTTTCAGAGCAAGAGGCATTGCCATTATCCATCTACTTTCAACCTTATGGGCAGATCGCCCTTGTCATGGGATCAAAGCAAATCCAAACATTATTTTAGCACTCTATTTTTATCTCTCGATGTGACATGAATGAGTCTGGGTGAGCTGTTTGGGTATCACATCCCACCTGAGAATGAGGGTCCTGAATTTGACATAAGACTGTCAAACCGGGTAAGGTACCCGTAGACGAGGAGGAGACACTCACATTTCGTTGAGTTGCTTTGGGATTGGTCAATGGTTTTTATGCCTGATATAAATTGATAAAAGTCATCATTATAATGATAAGGGTAACAGTTCAGATGGCCAAAGGCTGTTTCACTAATGTGGTTATCATTACAACAACAATGGGTTGTAAAATACAATGACATTTCGACTATTTATGTTTTAATCACTCTATGTTTTGGGCTTTAGTACTTGATAATCAATTTCTAGATTGCTTGGCTAAAAAAACAATGGTCGTCGTCCCTGCGTGATGGCCTTTTGGATGAATAGCGACAATGGTCAACTATCTTGGCCTTATCACTTTACGCAAGCATTATTGTTTGAGCCATATGCCATGACACATTTAATTGGCTTTGAGAAAGAAAATCAAGATGTTTGATTTTGGTCTAAGACCATGGGCTGTGACCTTGACAAGCTTATTTCATCAGCTTGGTTATGTGAACCCAGAGCTTATGAATATCTGACTCGACAATGATGAATAATTAGTATTGTGTCCTTGTTAGTATAGCATTACTATCACCATTGTGATCATAATAGTTGTATGGCATTTACTTGAAGGTTATACCTTCACAATATGAGAAATGGCTATCAAAAGTCATCAAGTCTAAAGTATAAAATCTGACTGTTGACATTGTTTGATTTCTTATACTAAGCAATAGAGTTTATATATTCGAATTTGAAGAAAACGTTATAACTCAAATTAAGTTTAATTCAAATATCAATTTGAATGTGGCTTGTTTTTGGCAAATAAGCGACTATGGTATTGCATAGGGTCTCAGACCCAATGAATTATTAAGTCTGTTTAGTAAACATTTGAGGTCCAGATATAATTGTGTCATAGTCCTTCATTTGGAAGGTTCTCATAAACCCTAACCAGGTCTTCTTGCTCATGAGGGCACATATTGATCTTCAAAAGAAACCTTGAATAGGGCTGTGATACTGAAGTCCACTATCTTTTTTGGCATGGCTTTGGGTTAAAACTCGAGTGCATGTAAATATGTGGCAGTTAATAATCTATTGCATGAGTTAGGAGGACTGTTCCATGTACTTGGTGTTGAGAACAAACAGTTGCATGGTTAATAAAATTGGCGAAAGTTAATTCAATGGTGGACTGCAAGAGTAGATCTTGAGTTTATTTTTGACAACCCTCTAAAGCTATTGATGAAAGGCTTGCATGGCAGCGGAAGAAGCCCGCAACAGGCAGAAAAAAGGGGAAAATAATGGGACAGTTGGTAGTTGCATGATGATAGTTCAGTTTTTGGCAAGTTGAAATGGCTCACAATTAGATTGCAACGCAAGGATGAAGAAGTAGAAAAGATGGCGATGGGGAAAAACATAAAATGGAAGCTCAGTCTCGAGCCAAGGACTCACAGATCTGTTGGGTTCAAAATGAAAAAAAGGAAAAGCTAAGCATTGAGAAGACTGCATTGCACAAGTCTGGTTTTCCATAATAACAAGCATGGGGATTTTCTTTCCCTAATAAGAGAAAATATATATATATGTGTGTGTGTGTGTGTGTGTGTGTATACACATATATATGCATTGTATCTAGTGTTTGATTGTTAATGAAAACAAATATTCTTGGGAGGCATGTGCATAAATGCGTATCAGTATGCAACATTTGTATGCATGCATACGCATCCATTGTGCATGCATACAATGGTATATATGGGTACAAATTTGTCTATATACCTGGATCCATCTGTCACTGGTTTGTTTGGCGAAACCCTTTATGACTGTACAATGAATTTCTCTTCATGATTTTGTTAGATGGCACTGTGTGGAAGCATTATGAATGGAAAAAATGTGTGATGCTCTCTCTATCTCTGGATGCTTGGAAAGAATGAAATGTCCTGTGCAACAAACAGTCTTCTAGATCTTTGTTTTGGCCATGATAGCCCTCTGTGGAAACAATATGAATGGAAAAGTGTGCGTGTGTGTCTCTCTCTGTTATGTTTGTGGAGCCTGTTTTCATGTTAGAGTTTGGTACACCTTCCATGTGTTACACTCGGATATTTTTACGGCGGTTTATTAACCCATGGGTAATGGGTAACCATTATGGGCTGTTTTTGGGCCCATGGTTTTTCGGTACCCATTGTTTTGTAAAACCGCCTCTTCGGCTACCTATTGATGTACTTATAAATAGATGGACATACAATAGGATTTATATGAGTGTGTTTTGTGAAGGTGAATAGTGTGTGCGAATTCAAGTGTGAATTCGGGAGGGTTTGTTGAGCGCAGCTCCAAACAAGATCTGATGAGTGAACCACGTTAAATATTGTCTTCATGTTGTGCATTTTTCATTTCTGTAATTCTATTCATACTTATTATTATTGCGATTCTGAGGAATTATTCCGCATTAGATATTATTAATTCCGAACGCTCTCTACCTCTGAAAGTTGGGAAGAGTGTAATGTTGTGAAAGAAATGGTCTTTCTCTCTCTTATCTCTCTCTCCTGATATTCCAATGCTTATATGTATATCTGTGTGTCTTATCATGTGAAATGGCTTCCATGCCTGTTCTTTAGAACTGACCCGTGACATTGTGTAGCTGTTAGCTGGAGATATAAAGAAACTGGGGTTTTGTGAAGTGGTTCTTCTTTGATTTGACCTATTATTAACTTGAAGGATACCGTTCTTGTTCTCTGCAGGCCTAGAATACGGAAAAGAATTTGTATTGAAAGTTGATCTGGCATATAAAAGTTTAGAAATACAATTTAGTGTACTAAAGGAGATACAGTCCTTTGAATTATCCTGTTAAGGGAATGCTTTCATTTCTGATTATCGGGTTGTAACCTCGGAACTTGAAAGGTGCAATGAATGTTTATTTTGTACTCTTTTCTCTGAATAAGTAAACATGAGAACTGTTGCATGTAAATTCTATGATAGTAGTGTGAGTAATTTCTAGCCTCTGAGAATGCTTTACAAACTCTAAAAATTCTTATATTAAAATGTGCTACTGCTCTGTATTTTGTAAACTATTCTGAATACACTCGTCAGTGCTCTCCTGATCTTGGAAGTGGTCCAATGATTGAACTTGACTCAAATCACTTTTATACAAATCTAATGGTCTGTAACTCACTAAGAGGTTTGGCAGAACCCTATGTTGATAGGCCTTCCATGGATATGTTGTTTGTTGATATAAGAATTAAAAGCAAAGGGTCACAAAGAGTTTGGTATAATGAACTGATCTTGATTTATTAGTGTAAATACCCCAAATCCACCACTCGTAAATCGCTCTTAAATCACTTCCACAATCAATACAATCCTATTAATCATCCCCTTCATCAATTAATTAATTCCCTTCTTCGTCCTCTCCTTCCCATAACATCCCATGGACAATTAATCCTACTTAATTGCTCTTAATTCTAAGTAATAAGATACTAATCCTACATCTCCAATATCCCACATTCATGAAGATCAACCAACATCTCCAATCACAAATCTATATAATAAAGCCCCAAGAAGTACCAAAACACGCCTATCTCATGCAAGCTTTCTATTTTTAGAAACCTAGCTAAATTGAGAAACCCTCTTGATGTAAGAGCCTACCAAAGTTGGATATTGCTTCCAATTTGGGAAATCTCCTTGCATCATCATCCCTCCTCCAAGCACACTGCCCTAATCATGCACAAATTGGCTTGAGCATCCACACATATCGAAAGCAAGTCTACACAACAAGGGAGGTTTGTATTTCATATTTTGTTTATGCATTTAATGGTTTCTCTTACTATTTTATCTTGATGTCTTTTGTTTGAATTATAGACTAGGTTTTATGTGGTGTTAATTCCTAGCTAAATGTCTATAGTTTAATCAATTCATACATTTGGCATACCTGTGGAACACCCTTTTGTCCCATTTACTTTTAATGCACTTTTTCCTTAAGATTATGTAGGTTTTAGTATGGCGAGTTCTTCTTGCAAGTCTAGAAGTATCGTTACTCTATCAAAATTCCATCTTTGCCTCTAATCTTGCAATTTTTAATTTTTTTCTCAGATTCCACACCTCTCTGCAGATCAGCATATCTGCCCTATTTAACAGCGTCTTTGCTCATGGCATTAATGCATCCGTTCACAGTAGAGACATTTTTACTTTTAACTGTGTTTTGTAGGTTTTCTGCCATAATGGCAGTTCTGCACACAGTAGTGCCATTTCTGCTAGAATGGCGTTTCTGCACACAGTAGTGTCATTTCTGCCAGAATGGCATTTCTGCACTCAGTGGTGCCATTTCTGCCAATAATGGTGTTTCTGCACACAGTAGTGCCATTTCTGCTAGAATGGCATTTCTACACAAGCAGTGCCATTTATACCGAAATGGCGTTTCTGCACATGGTAGAGATGTTTATGCTCTGTGTTTTCACATTTTTTATCATGAAAGTGGCGTATTGGTTGCAAGTGACTTTGTTTTGCACTTTGCATCATTTTTTATCACTTTGTGCTAACTTATAGGGTCTTGTTTGTTGCTTTTATACATTTCTAATCTGTTTGGCAACATCCAAAATGCATGTTAGAGACAAAATCATCCAAACTACTAACAAATTGTGTGTTGGGCTTTCATTGCTTTGTAATCATTTATCGCATTTGTTTATTGTTTAATCAATTTATTTGCTTATCATACTGTTTACTCAATTCTTTTGCTTATCGTAATGTTTATTCAATTCGTTTGCTTTCGTGTTTGTTCAAACCTCATCTTAAACTGCATATGCTTTTCCCAAGTGCCACAAGGTGATCTTGGAAATCAAAAATAAAATTTGAAGCTTTATTGTCTTTCGTAGGGACTAGTGACTTGGAGGTCATTACCAAGTCATTTGGGCAAAGCCCATGTACCGACGGGCTATATAAATTTTGTGTAGCTATCATTTTTGGTTAATCCAAAGTTCACAATCCCGTGGCTTACATGACATGAGGGGGAACTAGACCCTCCAATAACTAGGCCCTAGATAGCACCCACCAACGTAGGAACTAACGGTTTTGGTTAAGCCCCACTAAATTGGTTAAGGTGAAGTGAGGGGGGATTTGACCCTTCAATACCACACCGTTAGACAATACTCCTCAATTTCAAGGACTTGGACCTCACATACCGAAATATATATCGAGGATGCCCCTAGCAACCTTATTAAACCTAGCATACTTAGCCTTTTTGCTGCAATTGTTTAGTAGAGCCGAGAACATAGCATTCCCTAATAAACCCACCGTGTACCTTCGAGGCATATTGGTGGGCTACTACACAATTGTAATCCTTCTTGACTAGCATAGATGGTGCATGTTGCTTGACTCCCCTTGTACTTGTATTTGAAAAACAAACAACCTGAAACTTTTTCCGAGTCAAACCCGTTTTTCAAAACATAATATGCCGAAACTCTGTCAAAAACAAATCCATTCTTTCCAAACGCAAACCACGAAACTCTGGACAAATCAATAACAATGGCATCCAAAATCCAATATCGAATCAAATAAAGAAAACAAACCGCCAATCCTTTTGGTACCAATCGTTTCATCAAACAAAAACAAATGTTTTATGAACAACCCATTCTCTCGTCAAAACGAGGATGATCATGGCCATGCTCAAAGCAAACAATTGTCAAACCCTTTTGCTAATAACCCATTCATTGATCGAATCACAACAATGATAGCCATAGTCTTATAAGCGAAAACAATTCAATGTTAATCATATTGAGCCTAATCATACCATAATTGACCAAATTCTGCACGAAAACAAAGACAACCTCGCCTTAATGCTCATAAACCAAGAATTAAGGCTTCCATCTGATTTCAATCCTAAATGCTTATACAACATCATTAGCCAAAACGATCCATCTGTCCAAAATCCCCCTCTTACATTTAACAACCCTTTAGGTTCAACCTCACCAAATCCTGAATCCATCAACAAACACATTGATCCCAAAATCCCTCACATCAAAACAAACATCAACAAAGGAGAATCAGTCCTCAACCAACGAAAACCTCCCCACAATCAAAATAACATCATACACAATCACACTCAACAAATCCAACAATCAACCAATCAACCAATCCTTTCGATACCAATCGGTCCAATCCAATCATCCAATCATTGACCAATCCATTCTCCCATCCAAACGATGATAATCATTACCATACCCAAATCAACCAAAGACAACAAATATCAAAACCTTCAAAGCTAAATCCAATAATAAAACCCCTTAATTGACCAAATCCTATTGCATCTTACCACCTTTGATCACTCTCCTCAGGGCAACCTAAGCAAAAAACCAAACCAAGAAGATACACTCCCTTAGGTAAATATTTGACCACCATTTTCCATCAACTACAAACGATAAACATGATCACACATCAAACAAATAATACCATTCCATGAGGACATCCCTAAACTATCATGGTATTGAAGAAACAACCATTGTGATTACCTTCAATCCAAGGACACTCGACAAACAAGTGCACGATACTAAAAAACTACATCCAAGACTTCATCAACCATGGGGACATCCAACTTGAGAAAAATGTCCCCAAATCACTCAATCAATTCAAGGTCTTATCCTCGAGCACAATCAAATAAATCATGTCACCAAATCCTAATCAAACAAACAACAATCATAGTGCCCTCATTAGCTCAGTCCACCCTACACAAAATCCAACAAATCCACCACAAAATCCAAATCACACAAAGAACATCAATCATGATGCCCTCATTGGCCTCATCAATCTTACCAAAACTCAAAAAGCAACTCAAAACAAAAGCCCTAGATTGTGCCCCCACAATTAGGAAAATTGAAATTATTGTCCACAACCTCCTTTGCCTATTCCTCAGAGCCCATACAACCCCTAATAACACTTGAGAAGACTCCCATACATATTTTCATCTTGGATCTTCTCAAATCATACATTGTTCATAAGGACATCCTATATAAGGCCCATCACAAGTCAAGAGTCCCCTACAAAATTGACCCATCAAAATTTCACGCATTGATTGGACATTTATCCACAACCATAGTTACCTAAGTCTCGGGGATGGGGGTACGGAGGGACAGGGTTTCCGGGACGGAAAAAAATTCCCAAATTTTGGGGATGGCAAGGGGATGGCTATTAAAATAATACATAAAAATTAATATTTCAATATTTTGACTTTTTTTCAATGACATTTAGGGATTTAAACTGTATTTAATGTATTTTAGGTACTTTCAAGATTATAATTTGATGTTCTTGGTAAAAATAACATCTTTTTAAAAGTAAAAACATCAGAAAACTTTTGAAAGATTTAAAAAAATTGGGGACATCCCCTCCAAGTCCCCAAGTCCTCGAAACATTCGAGACGTCCAGATGTCACCAAAATCTAGGGGACGCGTCCCCGCGTAACACTGGCTCCACAACTCATGTCCCATTTACATCCTGTCATGTCCCCTTTTCAAAACTAATCCAATTAGAAGACCCATAGCCTATCCCTCATTTCCCGTAGACTAAGGGAATTTATCAGGGAAATAATTAATAACAATATTTAAGTCGTCCTAGTCTATTTCAATTTATAAACAAAAAAGGGAACTTAATTATATTATTACTAGTAAAGTCAAAAATAAAATTAAAAAGGGGTCGTTGCTTTTCTAAAAAGCAACTTTGACGCTTTCCTTGGAAAAAGTGAAAATAAAACTATAAAGAGGGGCGTTGGGTTCATGGGAGGCCATCCTTTTCAATCATCTATTTCAATCTTGCAAGTTTGAGCATTTGCTTCAACTTTCAACATCGAGGACAAAAACCTCTCGGTGGACAAAGGCTTGAAGACATAAACCCTCCAATCTTGCATGGTGATTCCATTCAGGGCCTACATTGTGCTTCAAATCATATCAACAACAAAATTCAGCATTAGGAGAATAATCAACATGCCATAAAACCCTATCAACCAGTCATACCTCCCAATTAACTATTTCCAGCCTATGATGTCATCATCAGCCACCTTTGACGCCATTTCCAGCCAATAATTTCATTTGTATGGTCAGTCGTACAAGCACAGGTTCAACCCTAATGTTTATCAATTATAAATGATAAGTGGGAATAAAAATCTAGGGTTTTCAAGATTCTAAAATTCTTTTCCAACTAGGGTTTCGGCTATTATTTTTTCAGATCTATATTTTGCTAATTTGTAGTCTGAAATTCAATAAAATTACAAATTTCAAAGATTTTATCAGTAATTTTCAAAATGTTATATTTTCATCTATAAGGGTTTGTTGTAAAAATTCAGATTACACTAATTTTCCCATAAGCGGACATCATAGTGGTATCAAAGTTTTGATCTTGCCAACACAAGATAAATTAATATTTTGATTTCATATGCAAGCCAATCAAAGAGAAATCAAGTATTATCAAAGAGAAAAAAGAAGAGCCAAGTCATCAAAAAAAGAAACAGAGGCCATGGGGGGCAGAGAACAAGGGGCTCCTATACATGAAATGATTTTTGCGGGAAACAATCAGTGGGGGTCAAAAAGATCTCAAAAGAACAATCCAGAGGACCTTGCAAGAATCCATGACAAAGTTAGTATGAGCCATGGAGGGTATTAATTCAAACAAGGCAAATCAAGGAGAGTGCAGCTCTTCAGGTAATGAGCAGACCTCAATCAACCCCCTTCAAATATTTTCCAAGCAAAATTTCTACAAAAATAACACCCAAACGAGGTAGAGCCTCAACAACCTCACATAGGTAATGATTTTGCAGCATATCATGAGAAGTATGAAAAACTCAGTCGTGCAGTTCAACAAACCTTAACTTTCATAGAGTTTTGTGATATGAGGATGAAGAACGGTACAAGGAGAGGAATAACTCAGCCAGATCAGCCCCAGAAAGACATCCAGCAACGTTTAGGTAAGATTACCATTCCTACTTATGACGGATCAGATAAGTGCTCTGTCAAGTCTTGGTTATAGAAATTGGATACATATTTGTCTCTGAATCCTATGTATGAGGAAGAAGCTATCAAATTCGTCACACTTCATTTGGAGGGAGTGGCACACGAGTGGTGGTACCATGGTATGGTCACCCAAGGACATGGCTCTATCTCTACTTTGGAAGAATTCAGCCAAAGATTGATGGAAAGGTTTGACAAGAAAGATCCAGAGGTCCATTTCAAGGAGTTAGCCAAACTCAAACAAGAAGGGACGATGGACAGCTACATTGCTGAATTCCAGAGGTTATCCATGATGGTACCAGATGTAACTGAAAGAAGACTTGTGGTCTTATTTGTTGAAGGATTGGTTGAACCACTCAAGGGTTTGGTAAAAGCTTTTGACCCTTTGTCTCTTCAGGAAGCAATTAAGAGAGCATTGAACCTGGAATCATCAGCTCCAAAGGGTAAATTTCTGCTGGTAGGACAGCAAAGGACGTACCTTTTGGGCAGCCAAAGTCAGCACCTTATAGGAAGCAAAAGAAGTCATTCCAACAAGGAGGATTTCAACAAAAGGAGCTGCCAAAAGCAAGTAAAGAGATAGAAACAATGAATGAGCTCAAAAAAACTATGCTTCACTTGCAAGAATCCATGGGAACCTGGCCACAAATGTCAACGCACAAGTACACTACATTGAGGTTACATGCAATGGTGAATCGGAATCAAAAGAAGCTAGATTGGGAATTGGAGCCCATGAACCAAAACATGAAAAGAAGGAAGAGATAGATAATTCAGAAGGCACCCTTGCCACATTATCTGGTGCTCCTAGATATCATCCTTTTAGAGTTAAGGGAGTTTTGCAAGGGCAAAAGGTCATGGTGTTGATTGACAGTGGGGCAACCCACAATTTTATTGATGAAGGATTGGTAATTAGGATGGGTTTAAAAGCAAAGAATTTCAAGGGCTTCAATGTGACTGTAGCTGATGGCTTCACCATTCCATGTACCAAGAGAATTCAGCAGCTTAATCTTACTTTGGGGAGACATAAAGTAAGTGATGACTTCTATGTTGTAGGTATAGGAGAAATAGATGTGGTACAGTGGTTACATCTTTGGGAGAATTCACCCAAAATTATCAGACTATGGAGCTGAAGTTTAAATCAGATGGGAAAGAGGTTGTGCTTCAAGGCATGACCAATGGAGCTCCTAGAGTGGTCATGGCTAAGAGGATGGAGAGAGCTTTTCGTAGAGGGCAGGTAGAGTGGGCAGCCCATTGTTTGTGAGTTCCACAAATCCACCTCTAGATCAACAATCCTATCACATGGATATTCAGTCCATTATAGACAAACATGCCAAGGTGTTCAGCAATATACCTCCTAGATTGCCACCGGATAGAGCATATAAAAATTGCCTTGCAGACACATTTTTGGTGTTACCCGACATCCTATAAATAAACGATTTCACATTGTGGGGGGGTAATAATAAACAATGTGGAAATCATTGAGTTACATGATCACATTCCGTTGAGTTAGCAGCATGGTACTAGAGGATGGAGGCACAGAGGATAGAGGACAACCAACGTCCCTCTCATCATGGCCGCCAACGACGGTGCCGCACAACAGATTTGATGGTAGTTTGATTTTCAGTTGTGTGTTTCCTTCTCGCTATGGTGTGTTGTGTTTGTAATAAGAACAAAAGTGCATTCCTATTCAGATTCAAAAAGTGAGCAGAATTTCCTATGTAATCCCCTGATGTGAAAATGTAGTGGAAAGATAAAAGCACAAAGGTAAAGCAGCATCATGATATTTAGGTTATTGGCTGTCTTGTAAAACCATCCCTGTAGGTTGTTGGTTGTCCTATAAAACCATCCTTGTGGTTGTTGGTAAGCCTCTAGAAATCCATCCTTTGTTTTGGTTGTTGGTTAGCCACTTGTAAAACCATCCCGGAGGTTGTTGGTTGTCATGAAAAACCATCAAGATCATGAGCACACAGAGGCGGCACGCTGCAGAAGAAGTGCGACTATGTTTTTCCCATATTCGCACTAAGAGGGGAATGTTGGGAAATAATTAGTTTAGTACTCACATGGTTGGTGATAATTTACTATGTGGTAAATTATTGTTATATGTAAATGAGTTGGTTGATAAACAACTCATAATATTATTAGTGGTTGAAACCACAAGCGTATAATAGGTTTGAATATTGTTGGAGTGGTTTATAGGAGATATTTGTGGGATTTGTTTAACTCTTTGATAAGGAGATGTAATAGCCTATAAATATGTTATATCCCATATGATTGAAAATAGATAAGATAAGATAAGATAAATATATTAAATGTCCAACAAATGACCACAAAGTAGGTCAATGGGACTGCGCCATACAAGAAAGTGAAAAGGAACCCATCCAGAGAGCCAAAAGGTCCCTGAATACAACCAAAAAGAGAAGAAGAAGAAGAAGAAGAAGAAGAAGAAGGGAAGAACGGGCAAGAGAGAGGCCGGAAGAAGCCTGCAGAGACCAACAACCCCGACAAGCAGAAGAGGAAAAGGAAGGAAGAGGGGCAAGAAGGAGATCCCCTCAACTAGCAGCCAATGCCGAGTGGAAGAAGCTAGTGATGTGTTGAAGACTGGAATCGGAAGCTCTGGAAGAACTAGGGTGTCGATGCCCGAAAGGGTTCTCCCGGTGCGTCTAGTGGAGCTCAAAGGCCCTCTATGAGAGAATGATCGCGACCTCATATGTGTCGGGCGTTCTTGGTCTGTGGGATAAGGCCTCGAGTCCGGCCGATCTCGCCTCGGCGCTTAGGGTTGGTCTGCAAAGCTTAGTGCCCCTCGCAGGGGAGAGCACAGGAAAGAAGGAAGTGATCTGTTGAATAGTCGTCTACCTAGGAGGAGGCTAAAGGATCTCCTCCCAAAACACGAGACCTCGTGCGGGCAGTAGGGCAAGGCAACTCTGATCATAGTATCTGAAGAAGTCGGTGGGTGTAGGACACTCTTTGAATAGGCAGTGAAATCTCCTCGATCTCGTAATAGACAGGCACGAGAAAATGAAGTGATCTTATGAGCCTATGAGAGCCAACCCTGAACTAACCAAGGAAAATAAGAAAGGTGTGCATCCAATGTCGGGAAATATACTGGGGACGAGAAATAATGCCATTATTGACCTCTAGAAAGTGTGTAGCATAGAAGGCCATCTTTGGACGTAGCCCATCAGGGGATGGTCCAAGTGTGCTGGATGAACTACCTGTAGATATCATCTCTAGTGATTTTGTTCAGATCCTGCTTGCTCGGAAGGAGATGGGCAAGAGCGTCCAAGGAGAAATTGTATGGAGGGAGGTGATCAATCTGGATGCCAATAGACTCAAGAAGTCGTGACACTCGGCATACCAACAACGAGATCGGCAAGAACGGTCGGTTGAAGCAATGGCTTCAGAGGAACAAAGAAGTCGGTAGGGATACTTGTCCCTTCCCTCGGGGAGTCAACAAGCTTTTGAATACGATGTAGGAGGGAGACGAGGCCAAAAATTGCTTCCAGCCGAAAGGGACGAGCACCAAATTCTGCCAAGATGATATTGTGGGGAACAGTCTCCTTGAATCTGATGAAATTTTTTAGGAGGATTTGAACTCTCTCCACTGCAGCTCAGTCGGACTCAAGTAAGGAAGGGCCCCAAACCTCGAGACATAGAGAACCGTGGGCCTAACAAGAGAGTCTAAGAGGGATAACTTGAACGGGATGTCCTGGAAGTGATAGTAGAAGCACTGTCTCTCCAAGATCGTCAAGGAGCCATAGCCCATGTGGTAGAGAACATTATTCTTTCTGGGTGTTTAATTTGTTGTAAAAGCTCATACCAACCTCAAGCAGTTGTATCAAAAAACATAAAACTGCAATAACTCAAGCAAAACGAATCAGAAATGGCCGAAACTTTATTGTCAGGATTCCAAACATTCCTGAAAAAAACTCTGAAAAACTTGCAGCGGTGTGTAACATGTGGTAGAAAAACATTTGTTGCCAAAAATCAATGCTCGATACCACTTATAGGGATATTTGATAGTTTTTATGAAAACAGAAGAAACACTCAAATATAATCCACTCCGAGGAAAACCTCCATAAATCAGAATAAATGATTAAATGAAATTCAATATGATATGTGATGGTTTCAGAGAGACTTGTTCATCCATATTTATATAAATAAATATGAAGGGTCACACCTTTCCATCCTAATTAGGTTGGCCTAACTATTAAGAACCAATAAATAAAAGGTAAAGGTTATGCACTCCATTACATAACCTTAGTACTCATATGAAGATACAATGTTAGGGATATAACATAAGAAATGAATTTAGAGAACTCGTAGCTATATTTTCTATTAGTTTTAAACCAGAAAAGAGTACAATGCACATCATAATATCACTGCAGCTGAAAAATGTTGAAAAATTCTTCAAATCCAAGATGATCACTTCACGGAAGCTAAAAATATGTTGGAAAATCCTTCAAATCCAATGATGATAACTTCACAGCAGATGAAAAATTGTTCAAATATCCGTCAAATCCATAGCAAGAGAAAAGAAAATATCTGCTGACTCATGAATTTTTGGGGAAAACTATGTCAAGTACTGTCATCCGAGTTGCTGGCAAGTTACTTGCCGAGCCTTCTAACTCGCAAGTTCTGTGGGTTTCCTGCAAGTTCTAGAAAATCCTAAAAAATATTGGAAAATCCTTCAAATCCGATGATGATGCCTTCATGGCAGCTGAAAAATTGTTCAAACATCCGTCAAATCCATGGCAAGGGAAAAGAAAATATTTGCTGACTTGCGAATTTTTCTGGAAAACGATGTCGAGTACTTGCAATCCGAGTTGCTGGCAAGTTACTTGCTGAGCCTTCTAACTCGCAAGTTCTGTGAGTTTCCTGCAAGTTCTAGAACTATGCTTAAAACTGTAAAATACAGCCAACATTGCATGCACATAATCCAGCATACAGAAAGGTCCTGGATAAAATATCCCCTGTTGTTGAATAAAATAAATTAACATCCAGTTATGTTTCAACTTTCAACTATGGCAGGTTACTCTTGGGCCTTAGCCTATACAAACAATGCCAAAGGCTCTAATATCATTACAAATGTGAAAATAAAGCATAAAACTAGGGTTTCTCCAATTTACATGTCAATTAGAAAGTTGAAATCAATAAATTTTTATTACAACATTGCCATGTTTTAATTCTGATTTAGAATTTAAAATGAGATTCTCAATATATATTTGAACATGAAGAGTCCTAAGCAGCTTTTCCAATTTATATGCTTTTAAAGTAATAAAAATCCATACTAGTTTCACGAAAAAGAAAAAGACCCTTCAGAAATTAATAATGCATTTACCTGATTTTCCAATATGCGCTTGACCGATGCTGCACAACCACCACAAGACATTCCCTAATATGCAGCAACATAAGAAGTGCAAACAGCAGCATGATCAGTAGATAGAAATATAAATATTCCAACTCTCATACGATCAAGTCAATTGTAATTCTGTTCAAATGGATGCAAGAATTTGGAGCAATGATATATGTTTCCTAACCCTTTTACACAAAAGAAAGTACAAGTACCTGGTCCCTACGTAATGTGTCTTCCAATAGATCAACGTTTCATAGGTTTAAAAGTTCGCAAAAAACATAAAATAAACTTTGCATTTGTGCTTTCTAGAGGGTCATGCATAAATATAAAGCATTGACACGTGAACAAGAGGAAAATAAACTTTAAAATCCAATGGGCAATTAAAACCCAAGTAAAATAGTGTCCATCTAAATATATGGTACATGGTCAAACACTTTCCCACTCCCAATTTTTTCCTATGCCACAACATTGTCACTTAATCAAATTAGATCAAAATATTTTTTTCCACGTTACTTATCCCAACACACAAACTCGTGTTAAGGTAGGGTGGCTGAGTCCTTGCAAAGAGTGTCGCATATGTCAAGCCTGACGTGCTGGCTATGTTGGGACCTAAAAATGTGCCGGTACCCATTACAATTTACAATTTTCTGATGCTCTAAAAAACGTCAAACTATCAAATTGAAGTGAAAGCAACAATGTGCAAAACAATGTTTGCAAAAGTGCATTGAGTCCTCGATGCCTGATTAAAAAATTGGATTAGTGTCCCTGCCCTAGTCCTGGCTATTGTCAATTACAAGTGCTGCTCTAGCCAAACAACTTTGTCTCCCCTCTCCCCACTCCCGAAACGATTCGTTTACATCAACCTAGTGATCAACTCCTGAAGATAAAGGCAAAACACTAGTCTCGACTCCAATCAGAAATTCAAGCACCAAGCTCGCGCACACATTCACCCTTTGACAGATTGCCCCTCTAACACTCTGAGCATGTGAGGTCTGTATGGGTAACCAACCACTCCAAGTGCCTTATCTAGCATCAGATGGTTTTACAATGAATCTACATCCTGTCAATATAAAGACATGGCCCTGGAATGCAAAAATGCAACATGATCTCCAACCACCATCCATATGTCACCTAACAAGCTAGTTATCCACCTCTTAAGGTTCTGTGAGTTTTAATTAACCTCAAAACTAACAGGTTCACTAAATTCATTTAAACAAACTACCTTAGTATCTAACCCTTGCTTTTCAATCACAATCATGCCACAATCGTCAGCTACTTATCCCCCATTGAAGAAAAGCCTCTCAAGCACCCTATCTAGGCATGTCAATTGCCACTTCCACCCCCTCTCAATCTCTTGAAATTCTGACTCTCCTCCAAACAACCTCCAATTTGCGGCCTGCGGATCAGCTACAAACCAAAGCATAACATCCTCTCGCACGTCTTCATCTACCATAAATACATACCTTGTACTTGGGGTAATTTTGAGTAGTTCCTAGTCAAACAAATTAATAAAAAACAGATAATTACCCCTAATTATAATTTTGAAATCAAGCTACATGACATAAGACTATTTGAGATGGAGTACTGAACTGACAATGTCACAATACGAATAAGCATTTAACAATATATGCATTTCAACTCACACTCATCACTCAATTTGTCAAATTTGTAATTAATAATCAACTCTATCTAATCTTCTATGGAATAGGTTAACCAAGTGTTCATGAAAATATATGTTGCAGTAAACTCCGGACCTTACATATCTTTGTATTGTTGCTTTGCCACCAATTGACCTTGAAGTCATGTATTGAGAACAAAAATAACATTGCGCATTGTCGGGAAAGGGTTTGTGAAATCAACTCCTCATGATTTCAGTGGGCCCTTCCTCAAGGAATCCATTAAAAAATATGGAGGGGATAGTAGAAGAATGAAAAAGAGTTTGGCACAAAACGGGCTGTACTATTGTCTAATGGGTGGATGAATGGCAAACATTAGACAATGATAAACTTTCTAATGGCTTCTAGGGGCACATTGGTGTGCTTAAATTCCATTGATGCCTCTAAAGCAAAGTGAAGAATTCAAAGACTGTTATTTGTTGGAGGCCATCCTAGAAGTGGGCGTTGAGAATGTTGTCCAAGTTGTGACTAACAATGCAGCAGTTGTATGTAGCAATAGGAAGACTTCCTCAGGAGAGGCATTTTGTATACACCTCATTTTTCACACTCACTAATGATTTCTCTTTGAAATTTGTTGGCGCATTAACCTCCTTGAGTGTGTGCCTTAAGAGGCGTCTCGGGAGCGGGGTTGGGCGGTGGGCAAGACTTGGTGAGAGAGTGGCACTAGCCCTAGCTTGCCCTAGCATGCCTTCCTACTACATTCCTACCATCATTTTATGACCACTTGATATCCCCAGTTCTATCACATTCACATCATCTTCCTATATCACCATCAGATCACCTTTAGATCCCCTTCATACCCTTTCCATGTGTTTGCTCTACCTCCATTCTCTCTCTTGACTTTCTCCTTTTATGGTCTCTGGCCAGTGTAGTCGATGGCATCGACCACGCTTGATACAATCTAGTAGACATCCCTATTTGACCAACCTACATAGACTGTTTGACTATTTTGAGTCATGGCTTCAGAGTTATGTTTTCCTATAAATAGGAGTCATTGTTGTCATTTCTCAACTATATCATTGCATAAGTTGTTCTACCTTCGCTCGCAAATCTTCCCTTAAAGGTTTAAGAAGTTTAGGTTTTTAGTGGAGTTTATAATTGAAGGTCATCTTTGGAGCATGTAATAACCCTTTTGAGGGTTTTAACCGAATATTCTAAATGCAAATCTAAAATGAAATTACAACAGACTAAAATGTAAAAATCAACGACTTGCACTTGCACCAAAAATTGCCAAAATCACCACAAAACTCCACCAATCAATTCGCCACTATTTTATATATATTTTATGGATTTTTAGAAGCCAAAATAACAAAGAAACACTTCAGAAATCACTGCTGGAAATTAAATATGCACTGAAATTGCAGCCACAAAATAAATATGAAATATGGGTCTAGAAACCCTTTAAATTCATATAACTTTAGATTCCGGCCTTTAAAAATATGGCAAATCAGATTACAAAACCAGATTTATCAAATTCCTCTTCAATGTTTCCAAACCCTACCCAAGGTAGGTCGCTCCACCCAAAATAATTACAATAATGGCTGGAAATTACATAAAGATCTTCAAATCAGCTCTTCTCATCAATACCAAAGGATGATGAAGGGTTTTCATCCTTCACCTAAGCCACATGAAGGGTTTTCGTCCTTCAATGAGGCCTCACAAGAGGGTTTTCGTCCTCAAGTGGATGACCAAGGAGCAACTAGCTCTCTTTGCCCAAGTATAATAAAATGTGCCAAGACTAGGTGCCAATGAAGTCTCTAATCTCCTTTTATATCTTCTTTTTGCGCCAATGCTCAATTAGAAAAAGTCGACCTCTTAAAGATGTTCTTTTCTTTCATTAGCTTCCATTAATCAATTAAACCCAAGTGACCTGTCAAAAAGCAAGAGAACACTAAAGAAATATAAAAATATTAGATAAAATATATTATAAAGAAGCCCAAGGGTCTTCTCCTTCATTTTAGCTTCTTTGCCAAGGAGAAGGAATGGCAAGAAGACCAATTTGTAGCTCTCAAATGGAAAAAAGGGACATTATAGTCCTCCCTTCCCAAAATTGCTTGTCCTCAAGCAATTGTCAATGTCTCGGATCCCAAACAAGTTTCAACTGCTCATCCTTCTTCGTACAACCTGATTTCTTTCCTTTTTCCACGGAAATCCTCCTTCCTCATTTTTCCATGATAGAATGCTCTCAAAAAATGAAAACATATTGTTGTTCATGACTAGAAATGGCAGCCCCAAATCTGATTTTTGCAAACTCAACCCAATAGCCATAACATAACAACTACCAAACTGAAATTTCATAGGAAAAACCAAATTTGTGAATACTAAAAATTGTCTTACATGGGCTGGAAAATGAAGATCAACAAGCTCATGATTGAAATCAGCGAACACAACATTCTTGCACTCCTTCCTTGCCCCAAAAATAAATACTTGGAATACCAAAATAAGTATTCCGGGCTGCATGCTTACCGTTGTCCATAATTCCCACAATTCGTCCAACACATGACTGAAAATGTGCATCCTATCATCCAATGAAGTGACAACAAAGGGTGATTAGAAGAGTTTTGAAAATCTGAAAATTACCATCTCTAATGGCTTCCCTGAACATGCTTATTCCTCCTTCGATGCAAAGTGGGACATTTTCCCAAATTTCTCCAATGATTTGTTGGGTCTTTGTAACCCAAATCATGACCCCAAGCAACCAAACAACACACATTTCAGACACTCATATATCATGAAAATGGGTTGTCCTATGATACTCTGAAATGCACACCATACTATTTTCCATTCTTCCACAATAATCACACAAATGAGGAAGCAACAAACAAGTGTGTCTCAAAATTAATGAACCGGAAAGATTACCTTGTTGTAGAAGATCTTTTGGTTGCCTCAAGTGGGGTGTTTGGAACACCCAAACTTGATTTCCAGGCTGCCCATCAACTGCTGCACCCAACCTCCTTGAATTGCTCAATCTATACCTGAAAATCTGCATATCACTCCCAATTGAAGTGACCATAGCTGAAAGTGCTTCAATGGTGACCCATAATGCTTTGAAAATATGAAAATTATCTTTCATTATGGCTGCTTCCTTGTGCCAATCAGCAAGTATGATGAAAGGAGATCTAAAAATAATGTTTTTCATACTTATGTTACAAACCTTATCCATCTTGCTTGTCACCTTGTACTTCTCATCTCTTATTTCTCCTTCAAAGACATCACTAGCAAACTTATGCTTTGCATACTCAACTGAAATTAATGTTTTCCAATCCGCTGTAATTTTTGATAAAGGACATAAATATGGCTCACATGAAATGGTATCTTCCACCAAATAACAAATTTCAAGTGTTTCTGGAAGCATACCTTGCATAGAGACCTTCTTACCTTTGTCTATGTGGCTTATCTTCATGCTTTGATAGTTGAGTGTGTTCTCCCAACGAATGTGAAAGATCCCCAAATGGATCCTTGGAGCAAATATAATTTTTTCCCACTCAACACAATAGCAAAATATAATGGCAAAATATAAACTTCGAAAGCTAGGGCAAACGGGATTGATTTCAGCCAAATCAACTAGGGTTTTATATGCAAACACACCCAAAATCAGCATACAATAATTATTTTTACTCCCAAACCCTTGGAACAACCCCGAGAATTTATGGCAAAATCAGATTCTACAACAGGAGGAAAATAATTTAAATTTGAATTCCTAACTGCTGCAATCTTCAAGATAGCATGACTTTCTCTACACAACTCCGATCTAGGTAAATGACATATACCCGAACTTGGAAAAATACAAGGAACAAGATGATGTAAACCAAATTATAACAGCAACTACCAAACATGCAGATCTGGCCCTCCTACTATTTCGGCCCACACATTTAGGGCATCAAATGAGCTCCAAAAATTATTTTCTCTATCCCAGATGCTTGCCTATATTTTTAGGAACTCATTCATATAAGAATCAGAATTTTTGGATGCCAAATCAACTCAAAAATCAGATTTGAAATCTGATTATAAAACTGACAAATAACCCTCAGAAGAATTATGAAACTTGGGTATTTTCATTCACAAAAATTATGAGATATTAGACAATGATTTTCATATCTAGATACCTCAATAATAATGCCCAAATAGTCCCAAAGTGAGTCGATCCAATAGAGAAAACACTGCTGCAATTTTATTCACCAAAATACTTCAAAATGTCTTCAATAACACTGCTGGAAAAAGCCTGAAATAGACTGAAAATATGATTACAACCAATGGGAACTTCTGAGTGAAAATCCCTCTCAAACTCTTGGAGTTTTCGTCCACAAGAGGTTTAATTCACAAGGTGTTTCATCCTTGGAATTTTTAATGCAAGAGAAAATATCATATAAAAATTTGGATGATGGAAGAGGCAAGTCGACTTCCCTTTTAAAGGAAAAGAGCCAACAACCAACCTCCAAACCAGCCAATGAGTTCACATGATTTTCCCTTTCCAATCACTTTTTCCCTCTAATGCAAGTCGCATGCATTCCTAGGGGAAATACATTAATTAATTATATTTTTATCCTTCCTAAATGTCATTATTCACTTTTGGCCCAAGTCGCCATTATGCTCTCTAGTAAGAATAAAATACAATAAATCCTTTTACAATGATATTTGCCCCCTCAAGGCAAATCGTATTTACCATAGGGATTATAATTTATTTCTATTAAGCCAAATAAATTGATATAAGTGCTTTAATAATTTTATTTTATTTTTAATAGCACTTTATCATAATTTATTATAACTTAAGTCACCCTTTTATTTTTCGTTTGGCCATCGGGTTGACAAAATGGGCCAAAGGTCTTCAAATGGGAAAAGAGGACATTACAAGAATGCCACCCTTGAACTCCAAGCACCACACCCAAATCAGCCTTCACATAGAAATCAGCACATACTTTGCATCTTTGGCTACACCCTTTACTTTCTATCTTCCTTCTTCTTGGCATAGGCTGATTATTAGAATAAATGCCCAACAAGAACATAGAGTAGAGCCATGAAATATAGTCAACATACCTTTCTAAAAATGTGAACTGTTTTGGCATGTTGGGGAGCAATGAATTTGAAACCCCCTTGAGCAATGAGCTGCCCTTAACCTTCCTTAAACTCAGAATTTCTGAGTTAGAACCAGCACTTAGAAAATATTTGAAAAATACTTTACCTCCATGAATTTTTGCTTTCCGGTTGTCACTCTTGAGGCTCCTTTGCAAAACAAATTGGTCTTGTAGATGGTGGAGGTGAGAACATTGCAGCCATATAAGAAAGAGCACATAGTCCTCCTTTCTTCCTCTTTGTTCATGATGTCCATCATTTTGCTTATGCCTCCAAGATTCTTTAGTAATTTTCCACATGCAATCATCAAAAAACAAAGGAATATCAAGAACAACCCAAAGTCTTTTACCTCCTTTTTGATGCTTGCTTGACAACACTCCCATGTCCTTGAGCTTTCATAGGGCTGAAATTTCCCTCAAATGACCTTCCTTTCACTGTTGTTATGTACAGACCAGCAGCTCCATCTATTGTGATCCTCGGACCTTCATGGAGAAAATTTTTCTCTCCTTGCCCTTATCAATTTGGGTGAGTTGTCTTTGATGCATTCATCATCATGATCCCAAAATTCCTTTCTAGGCACATGTATAACAGCTGACATATGAATCAAATGAAAGAAGGAATTAATTATCTTTTCAAACATACCATAGCCTTTGGGAGGGGGAAAGCTCTTCACCAATTCTCCTTTAGGATCACCCGGATCCCATTCCTTCATGTGCATGCTATTAGGATCTTGCAAGCTTATCGTTTCCTTTAGATCCTCTTATCAACAAGTTACAAAGACATCACACCTCCATTTCTTCTTCAAGGGCGGAGGTTGAAATTACTAATACATACACCTAATTCCAGCTCGGGGCCTAGATTCATTTATGAGGCACGCTCTTCGGTTAGTGGGTAAATAAAGGGTATTTTGGGTCTCTTGCCATTCTCGAGAGACAGTGTTTCGACACCACTTCCTAGACGTTCTCCAAGATGTTTCTTATGAACTCCCTCATCCGCCCCACTGCTTGTTATATGGACATTAATTGTAATCTCCCTCCCTCTTGGACACGGATGATTGGGCCTCTAGAGGATTCTCAAGGAGATCTCCTCCTGTGTTGCTTCATCAAATGCAAACAAGATGGTCCCAAGATATCATTTTGTGTATTCGAATCCCGATTTTCCGTCTCGAGACTATATATGACATATCATCCTCTCTTCACCGTATCATGAGGTTTGGTGATTCTCTTGATGAGAACTTGGACATGTAAATCCATACCTCGCCATTGTTCCTCTGTGAGTATTGCCCAGATGTGGGCCGTTGTTGGAGTAGGCAAGACTTATTACCTTGTTGACTCGGCTGTTCCAAATTTATATAGATCGTCTCCCTTGTTTTCAAAAGTATTCTTTATAATGCTCCCAGATCTCCTCGCCTCCAAAATGTACATTTTTGCATCCATCCGGAGGATATTTACTTCCCAAGATTCATTCGAACAATGCGGGTGAACTCCCATAGTCACAAACAACAAGATGTCCTTTTTCCATTGTGAAGTTGTCAAATCGGAGATGGACTCATCATCTGCCTCGCTATACACCTTTCGTCACCGGGTGCATGCCCTCTCAGTAACCTCTGGTCAATTTCGTTTCCAATCTAAAAGACTTCGGATGGGTCGATCACCACCTTGATCGGGAGGATAGACTTTGTAGAGCTCTGTAGCCTTCATGAAGTGGAGACAAAGACTCATTTCATCTTCCGCCACCCATATACTATGAGATCAGGACGATTTCACAACTTCGCAGGGATTTTCACTCTCCTTCTTCTTGACCGATATATCAACCAATGCATGCCTTGCCCTCTAATACAGCTGTGAATAAGCTCTCTCCAACAATTACAGACTACAATTCTTCATCCCATCCGAACAAGTCTTCCCCACAAGGGGACGATTATGGCCTTCTTTCAAATCGGTTCTACCCAACAACCAATCACTAAATGGTCCTAGCCTTTCTCCATTAGCTCCCAAAGCTACAAAATTGAAAGATCGCTTGCCCCAAACCTGAGGCAAATTCACACTTCTCTCGATCACCACTAGAAGAATCGGATACACACACGTAATTGAAAGATGATGGTCAAATTCGAAGCTCTATGACCTGACTGTGTCGATCACCTAATGCTTCTAGCCATGGAAGGAGGCTTGAGCCCCCCTCAAACTTCCGCCCTCGTCGGGTTGCTTGAGTCCATCCAGCTTCTTTCCATCGGCCTTTAATGTTAGGAGGGGTGTGGATGCCATTCGTGATTAACCATTTATCCTTGTTTTCCCCCCTACATTCCTTCTTTCTAATCATTTTCTCCCCCGCTTTAGCTCCATCTTGTCCATGGTTTGTGGGGTATTTGGCTCAAGTTTCAATAGCAGCCAACATCTTTTCTCTTCTTTTCATTTTGGGAACTCGCTTTGAGTTGATCCCTCACCGACTTTGTACATGGTTTGGGTCATACGACCTCCATCATCTGACCTACATTTGTGGTCATTCGTTGGACATTAATATATTTATCTTTATCTTTATTATCAAGACATGTCCCCCACATTAAAGATGGAAACAATAATCCGAAGTGTACATACCAAAACGTGGGCTATCCGTCCATGTTACACTATCCAATGTGTTGCTCCTTTGATGTTATGCCCCCCTTGAAGCCACTTATCTTCAACAATTGGAGCTACCTTTGCCATGCAATCATCCATACTTTGTACACACATGCATGTACCATCCTCATGGCTTGTGCTTGAGTCCCCAACCTCATCCTTTTTATCCTTATGCAAATCTGAATTTTCTTCAACACATTGCCCCATACAATCATTAGAAACCAAAGGAATATCATTAAATATCAATGAACTATTATTACCTTGGGACTCATCCTCCAAAAACTTTAAGATATCGAACCTTCCTATGATCTTTTCACTGAAATCATCCAAGAAGCAAACCGCATCTTCTCCTTGGGTCTCTATCACATAGTACCACCAATCCCTTGCTATCCCTTCCAAATGACAAGGGATGAATTCCAGGGCATCCTCCACACACATAGGGTTTGACTGCAAATATGTCTCCAATTCTGACAACCATGATCTCACTGAAAGTTTGTTAGTGCCATCAAAAATAGAGATCTTACCCTTCCGTGCCATCAATTCTTCAAACTTGAAACCCTAGGCCTTTTGAAGATCTGTGCTCTGATACCACTGTAATAACCCTTTTGAGGGTTTTAACCAAATATTCTAAATGCAGATCTAAAAATGAAATTGCAGCAGACTGAAATATAAAAATCAGCGACTTGTACTTGCACCAAAAATTGCCAAAATCACCACAAAACTCCACCAATCAATTCGCCACTATTTTATATATATTTTATGGATTTTTAGAAGCCAAAATAACAAAGAAACACTTCAGAAATCACTGCTGGAAATTAAATATGCACTGGAAATTACAGCTACAAAATAAATATGAAATATGGGTCTAAAAACCCTCTAAATTCATATAAATTCAAATTCCGGCCTTTAAAAATATGGCAAATTAGATTACAAAACCAAATTCATCAAATTCCTCTTCAATGTTCCCAAACCCTACCCAAGGTAGGTCGCTCCGCCCAAAATAATTACAATAATGGCTGGAAATTACATAAAGATCTTCAAATCAGCTCTTTTCATCAATACTAAATGATGATGAAGGGTTTTCATCCTTCAATGAGGCCTCACAAGAGGGTTTTCGTCCTCAAGTGGATGACCAAGGAGCAATTAGCTCTCTTTGCCCAAGTATAATAAAATGCACCAAGACTAGGTGCCAATGAAGTCTCTAATCTCCTTTTATATCTTCTTTTTGGCGCCAATGCTCAATTAGAAAAGGCCGACCTCTTAAAGATGTTCTTTTCCTTCATTAGCTTCCATTAATCAATTAAAACCCAGCCGACCTGTCAAAAGCAAGAGAACACTAAAGAAATATAAAAATATTAGATAAAATATATTATAAAGAAGCCCAAGGGTCTTCTCCTTCATTTTAGCTTCTTTGCCAAGGAGAAGGAATGGCAAGAAGACCAATTTCTAGCTCTCAAATGGAAAAAGGGGCATTACAGAGCATCGGGTTACTAGGAGCATCAAGAACCGTGGCTACACTAACAAGGTCTAACTTAGTCTTTAGAGTCCCCAACTTGGTCTACTTAGGTCTTCTATTTATCTCTCTTGTGATCCACCCACAACAACTCTCTCACGAGGTGCTGCTAGCCCTAGAGGGGGTTAATGTGCCAACAGTGTTTTTACAAACGTATATAGCCCTAACCCTATCTCTATTCTTTATGTTGGTACGATTGATTATGTTGATGTATCATGTATTAAACTACGATAGTGTGGCATATCTTTGTCTATTACATTATTTTTCCTTTATAGCACATGCTTATTTCCTAACTCTTAATTTAGCTCTTTCTTATTACCTATACTCTTACAACCATTATGATTCTAGTAAGACTCCATTCCCATATCTTAGACACAGACTTTGGAACCCTACACCTTTGATACGAGTCGGGATTACTCTCTTCAAGATCTACGACTATTACACTCCTAGGCTTTATCTTTGGTTTGTGGGTTGGCCCTTGAGTGGTCCTCTACTTATATCTTAATTTATATTATTAAAGAGAGTGAGGGTAAATATAGACAGTAACATTAATTTTGGTCAACTCCGGTGTGAATCTTACTATATCCTTGATTCAATCGTATTCAGATTTCTTTTCCGTAGTTTCTAAGCATTATCATCTCTTGTGATCATATCACCCCTTAGGGTTTCTATAGCAAGCCTTAACCCAATCCAATTGTGTATGGGCTGCCCCTTTCTCCCTTTTGTGCCCACCGTTTAGGGAAACAACTCACGGTTCACCTTTTCACAATCTCAACCTACTTCAACCATTCAATGTAATATGGTTGAGCTTACCATAAGTGATCCCAATAGAATCATCAGAATTAAAATTTTGAATACCAATGTGTATGTCATTCCTACAAAGGATGGCCCATTTTTCCGATTCTCCCCGGAAAATTCGCCTCCAAATAATCCTATCAGCAATATCCTAGCAGGTGGTCGATCAAGCCCCAAGAGGATTTGAGAAAGCTTCTACATTCTGATTTGTACTAATGAATGCTAATAAGTATCCTTCCATGTATAATGCCCAGGCTTGGACTAATAGCTTTCAGGCCTGGCATAGTAGAATTTGTACACTTTGATTTCTGTATAGTATAACTTAGGTCCTGTTTTAAAAAAACAATCCTTCTATTGCCACTAGCCAAAATCCACTAATTGATAGAACCAAGTGCTTATCAAATTATTGGCTCAAAAGATGTGCATGCAAGCTAATACTAACAATAACATCACCCAACCGCAAAACCAAATTTTGCGATCGACATCTCAACCTCAACAACTCATTGTAGGACCTTCTAACAAATGTCACTCCCCTCTATTGCATTTGGATGCTCAAGGGAACCCAATCTCTCAACATCCAATCCACAACAAAGTTCTTCAAACATTACAAAATGAACTTTTAGCTCTTTACATCTCCTCCGTGGATATTGAGGGGATCTCTCCAACCGCCTCTTACAATAGATACACAACATTCATAGCTCATTCCACCTCCATAAAACGTTTGTAACTTTGTACGACCATGATGAAATACATTTCATGATAAACGTTGTTTGTTTGGAATTAAAAATAATCAGTAGAAACATTTCGATGCAAACATCTTTTCCTTTTGTAGCAAGTTCAAAGTATGCTTCTGTAGAGCACTTTTTTCAATCTACTGGTTGTGCCACTGAACAAAAAAATTGGGGTGAACTGAAATTTTACAAGGTGTGAATTTTATTATTCTGGCCACTTTTTCCTTCTTCTGGTAATATGTACATCTACATTTTCCTGCTTTCTCCCCACTCTTCCTTTTTTTCAATTTAGGACTCAAGCCCCTTGTCTTATTTAGGGGATCACTTTCTCAAATCTCAGGGAATGTGTCCATTTCATCTCTTCGTTGATTTAATTAACTATTATATATATATAAAAAGCAACAAAGTACAAAAAGGACTTTTCTGTAATAGGTTGTTTTATTACACTATTTGTTTGTCATATATCTTTTTAAATTCCAAAAATCCCCTTAGAAACCACGACTTGGTCCAACACCTTGTATGCAAGCTACATGACTACTAACAAAAAGGACTTTTCCGTAATCGATTGTGTTATCACACTATTTGTTTGTCATAGAACTTTTTTACAGTCCGAAAATCCCCTCGGAGAACCCCGACTTGCCCTAACACCTACTATGCAAGCTACATGACTACTGACAACAAAAAAATGACTTTTGGGTCAAGCTTATGCAGTAGATGATGAGCATGTTCCAACAATTGGTAAAAACAATGGGCACAACCATACAAATCTCCACAGTGATTTTTCTTCCAACAATACAGCTTGAGTTCACTAGACTCAAAACTCGAGGCATACATAGATGAACTAGCAATTTGGCTCCATCTACACATCAAAAAGTGGCATCTTCAATTTGTACAATCAACAAAATTGATGATTCTCCTTTTCTAGCATGTCTATATGATCCCCGCCATCCTTACCATGAGGCGCCATACACCTCTCGGATGGAGTGCCACACAAACTATAGTGAAGATATTGTTTCAGGGACTTCAACTCTACAGTAGGTTCCACAAGTGTCTTTTGACCAACACCTCATCGCCCTACGCCCTCCTTCGGTCATTACAACCATGAGAAAAGACCAACAACAACATATCAATCTTGTTCCTATCCCTCCAATTTTTGTCCAATCTTCTCTATCAAGACAATCATCAATCAAGAAGACCAACAATAAAGTCCATCTCTCGTTGCTCATCCCCTTCCTCAGTCTAAATGTGATTGAAAGCGAGCTTCCTCACAACTCCAAACTGGACTTTTCATTACTTTAGTGTTGGCATCTTCTCTTTTAGCTTCATTGTCTACCATAGGTTCCATTCCTAAGCAAAGAAAATACCTAGGGCCTTTGCATTCAGTGACTCCACAGATGACACAGCTCGACACCTTAGACCTAACTCCCATGCCACTTAAATATTATCTCTGCGGTATGGAGATATTATTCCATGCAGATCATTATTTTCTAGAGCTCAAATCATGATACTAGGGTTCTTTTGGCATTGAAAATGTGTGAGTCTGTAGATAATTCATTCCTAAATGTTCCAAGTCCTTTCATTCAACATTTACATTCTGTCCATCTCGGGACTTCATTGCTGTTTATGGTCTGTATACATTAAATACTCCACCAAATTCCATTTTCTCTTAAATCATACGAAACTAGGTGGTTTTAATTCATTCATAGTGAATGGGACAATTTTCTCAAACCAAAGAGGAGAGAGCATGAGATTCTCTATTAAAAATCATTAGTTTTTAAAAGTTTTATTTTTATGAAGACAGCATTTTCTTTGAAAATATTTTAAAATTACCACCAGCCTACAAAATTTTGACTTAGAAAAACCATTGTTTCATAGATTAAGTGAATTTTAGGCATTTTGACAATTTAATTTAATTTAACAGTTAAACAATTTTGCCCAATTTTTCAATATTTTCCCACTAAATGCTTTGGGGAAGTTGTATATTTTTTTTAAATCGTTAGCATGAAGCAAATCTGACTCATGAGCAATCGGAGAAAAAAAAAGGAATGACGAAAACCTACCAGGAGTTCAGAGTGGATTGGCTCTCAACCCACCTTACACTCCTATCTATTGTAGTGGAGTTCCATCTAGTTTTGGTTTAGGAAGTTACATGACATTAGGGGTGTTCAGGCCATGATCCAAGCGGCAGCTTGAGCTGGGAGGTTCTATGAAACATTGTCATTCAATGTGCAGCCAAACCAAAAGAATCAGCTAATGTTTCACTAGCTCCTTTGTGGGTTCCCCTCAACCCGAATTTTCTTAGAACAAAGACAGAGTGCGCCAATGCAGCCAAAGTCTCGATCACTGCTAGTATTTTTGCATCATATGCCACAAGAGTACCCAAAATCGGGTCGAGCGCTTAGCATATGGCATTTGGCACTTATCTTGACATTCATCCCATTTATACATAAATGACCAATTAAGGCACCAACCTGCTTTCTCCATGTCCCAATTCTACTAGATCACAACTATTCTTGTAATGTCCCCCTTTTCAAATAAAAATTAAAATAAGAGAGAATCGATTTGCACATGTAAATTTAAAAATAAAAAAATATATTTTTGTGTGCAAATAAAAATAAGAGAGAAATTTGATTTTACCTTAGGATAATAATTATTTATTTTGAAGGTAAATTAAGTGACTAAGCAAGTCACATTTTTCTGGGAATTATTTAATGATTGTTATTTAGAATAAATCGATTTATTCTAAGCATGGGTCGATTCATATGGGCCCCATTTAATTTAATTTCCCCATGCATTTAATATTTTCCTTGAGTGTGATTTCCAGGCACCTTTTAAAATGAGATTCCCTCCTAGATTTTGGCACCAAAGATAAGGAAAGAACTTGGGAGGATGAGCAAAGAAAAAATATAAAAGAAGATGTGGGTACTCCTTTTGGCATGTTGACGGTTTTTCAAACTTATCTTCATGCTTGAAAAGGGATGTATGCCCACTAATGATCTAAAACAAAAGGTGTTCTTCAACACCACCTTTGAGTGAAGTGTGTGTGCCCTTTGAGCTTGAATTGATAAGTTATTTGCATCTTCTTCAATACATATATGAGTTGCCATTTTTTAAGAGTGCATGGATTTGTTGATGAGGGTTTTGAGAGCTTTGTGTGAAGAATTCAATCTGATTTTTACAGCTTGATTATTGTGCATCAAGTCGACTTGTTTGGGTGGTATTTGTGGTGCAAATTGGTGGTATTTGAAGCAAGTTTAAATCTGATAATTTCCAGCATGTTTATTTAATTGATATGGCCATGATTTGACCATTTTTATGCTTATTTATGTGGTTGGTAATTACCTTTGCTAAATCGACTTGTGTAGAGGGTTTTAACAATCATTAAAGAGGGTTCTCTAATATTTTATGAGCCCTAACCCTATTAATTACAGATCTTGTTATGCAGATTCGGGGTTGTTTTTAGTGGGTTACAATTGACTAAAAATTCTGATTGTGGTTTCATTTGAAGGATCTTAATTTTATCTTTCATCTGCATTTGGTTTCATGCAAAAAGAGTTCATATTAAGGAAGATATCGAATTTTGAAGTTTTCAGCTATTTTTGGCATATTAAATTTATTTTTCTACTTCTACAAGTTTATTGGTTAAAGAAGTGCAAATTCCAACTAGATAGCCCATCTAAACCCTTACCTTGGCTCACTCCAACCCCATTTGGGTTGTATTGAAGCCGACATTGGGTTAGTTGAGGTGAACCTAAAAGGGTTTCTCTTCTAAGTTTACTTCCATTGCAAGTAGTTTAATAAAATTTCATTAATATCCCAAAAGGGGATATTACAATTCTCCAACTCAAGTTGCTCAAGTATCACTATACCTACAAAACACATACAGACTTCCACTTGTCTCAAAAACTAATTCCTTGCATACCTTGGACAGGTTCATTGGCCGAACTTGTCCCACCTTCCACGTACCTATCCTTTGCTCTTCTAACAGTCATCTTTTCTAATGCACAACTTAGCTTAGTCGGCCTAGGTGGTATTTTTGGGTTAGTTGAGTAAGAAATCATTTGAATAGTCACATATATAAACACATCCACCCTAAACTATTAAAGGCATCTAGGGATCTTCTATTTCACTCACTCTATGAAGGTCAAGAACAAGCATCGAAGCATCCAATTCCCTAGAGCACTATCACAACAACAAGCTACTAAAGCTCTAAATATAGCTATATTATTGCCTTAGATCAACGAAGAGCCAAAACTGATGTATCGAGTCCATGTTGCCAAGTGTGAGGGTCAGATCAAGAGCTTCATCTTCTATCATATTATTCTATATCACATGTGTCTCACCATAGGAGGGGAAACCACATTGGCTTGATCCCTCTTCAAAGTAGTGATATGTAGCGTAGCACTCATCACATTAGAGGGGGTGTGGTGAGGTAGTCCATCCCAAAGTCCACTAAGCCCTTTTTAAGTCTCAAGCACGGAAGCTAGGGTTTAAAGCAAAAAGAGGTCATATCTCAACACAACATGGTGATCGCACATAAACAAACCCAAAAATTAGACATCCCAAGACAAGAAAACAAGATCCTGAACCTAGATCCAATGTGCAAGTACAGAGGACAAGTTCATAGCCAGGGAGACAGTTTGCCCACGAAGGCTTCCAAGCATTCATGAACTCATCTTATGCTGAATTTCAGAACCTAATATTTTATAGACAGCTTGATGACACCCCGATTTGCTTTTGTATGCATTCTCAGCACTTTGTCATACAATTTGAAAGAGCAGGTGCAGATCTTAACATAAACAATCTTTGTTAATTCATTATGAATATCAAATACACATATATAAGACATAACTTTCCTATAATTTAGGATCTAACCTTTTTAACAAACTATCAACATTACTCGCCTATTTCTATTCTATGTGAGTTGTTACAAACAACATCACACACACACTTGACAAAATATTAACCCACGTAACAATAAACTATGTGAGCACTATTAATAATTCCTAACATTCCCCCCTTAGTGCGAACATGGGGAAAACATCCACACACTCATCTGCAGTATGATCACCCCTGTGAAACATGTCCTACAATGTGACTCGTGATCTTGATTAAAATAAAGGCTCTCTCCTTCCATGGTTTTAAACAAGCTTACCACAAATCTTGACATGACAGGAACCGATCAACTGTCCACCTCGTGTGGTTTTCTAGATCTCCCACAAACCCTTTCAAGATCCATTAAGTAACTTACTCTAGTAGTTTTGTTCGCCACTATGCTTGTACATTAGGGAAGTATATAGGAATCACAGATCACACATTACAAAATTGAAAAATAGAACATATACTGGAAAGAGATTTCACATTACATTCTATAAGAATCGCAATGTTCTTAATTGCAATATGTAGATTTAATGTAGTAATTTTTAAACTCTATGCTTAAAAAAATGTAACATTTCCTTTGCGGTTTTTAAATAAAAATCATTTATTGTTTTTTTTAAATTATAAATATCATCCAAACTATGTATGCTCTCACCTCGCACCTATACGGTGAACTTGGTGATCAAAAGCATAATAGGATGCGTAGGGTTTTTTTGTTGTTATTTTAAGAGTTTTTTTGTATTTTTTAAATTAAAAAATCCGAACTCTGTGTATGCTCTCACCTTGCGCCTATATGGTGAACTTGGTGATCAAAAGCAAAATAGGATACATAGGGTTTAATAATTTAATTCTTTTTCCTATTTTTAAAACTAAAAAATCTGAAATCTGTGTATGCTCTCACCTCGCGCCTAAACGGTGAACTTGGTGATCAAAAGCAAAATGGGATATGTAGGGTGTAGTAACTGTAGTTATATTTAATATTTATTGTTATCTAAGTTTATGTTTTTATTTTAAATATTTTTCAATGTAGGTTTGATTATTTGAGATAAATGGCATCCAGTTCAGCTTCAGTGGGAGGGCATGGGGAAGGAAGCCAAGGTGGGGGTGAAGTAGGCCAAGGTGGGGGTGTGCAAACTGTGGATCCTAGAGCTCCTCTTTGGAGACATGTGCAAGTGTTGGAGAACCTTGTTGGCGGTGGCTCTCGTGTTTGGATATGCAATCATTGCAATATTGAATTCAAAGCCTCATATACCCGACTCAAAGCTCATTTAATGGGGCAATCAGGAACGGGGATTAGAAAATGTGCCAAGGTTGAAAGGAAACATATTTTGGCATATATGAAAGAGCAAGAGGAGGCTGATTTGCAAGCTTCAAAAGCTAGATTTAAAACTCGCTCCTTTGCAAAATAAGGGTTCACAAAAACCACCCACCTCATCAAACCATCATTTTATTCAAATTGAAGTTGAAACTCCCATAGAGGAAGAGAGCTTGTCACGAAAGAGAACCTCCAAAGGTCCATTAGAGCAAGCATTTGCAAATGAGAAGAGGGAAGTAGCTGATGAGTTGATTGCTCGATGTGTTTATGCATGTGGGTTGCCTTTCAATGTGTTGCGGTCACCATATTGGCAACAAATGGTGAGAGGAATTAATGATGCACCACAAGGGTATAAAAGCCCTAGTTATGAGAAGGTGAGAACATCATTGTTGGCGAAAGAAGTGGCCCATGTACATACTTCTTTGCAGCCAATTAGGGATTCATGGAAGGAATCAGGGTATCTATCATTTCAGATGGATGGAAAGATGCCCAAAATAGACCCCTAATCAACATTGTTGCAGTGTGCCCTAAAGGGGCAATGTTCTTAAGGGTTGTTGATTGTGAGGGTGAAGTGAAAGATGCTCAATTTATTGCTAATATTTTGATTGAGGCTATTGAGTCAGTGGGCCCTCAAAACGTTGTCCAAGTCATCACGACAATGCCAAAAATTGTAGAGCGGCAGGGCTGATTGTTGAGGGAGATATGAGCACATTTTTTGGACACCTTGTGCAGTACACTCCTTGAATTTGATGCTACAGAAGATTGGCAAAATACCATGGATAGAGGAAGTGTATACAGAGGCAAATGAGATTCAAATGTTTGTCACAAATCATCATATGTCCCAGGCTATCTTTAGGAGGTTCTCAAAGTTGGAGTTGTTGAAGGTAACAAAAAATTTGCTAGTTTCTAATTTTTATTTGCTAACTTTCTATGAAATATCAAATTATCATTTGAATTTCTTTTAAATTTAATTTTATATTTTATTAACTTGTTTTAATTTATTTTAATAGGTTGTTGAAACAAGATTTGCCTCTCACACGCTCGTCTTGAGACGACTTGTGAAGGTAAGACAAGCCTTGAGGCTTATGGTGATTGATGATGTTTGGTCCGTGTGGAGACAAGCAAACACAAAACGAGCCATCAAAATAAAAACATTGATACTTGATGATGATTGGTGGGAAAAGGTTGCATACTTGCTCAGTTTTACTGAGCCTATTTTATCTATGATTAGATATGCAGATACAGATGATGCTTGCATAGGGGAGATCTATGATGGCATTGATTCTATGCTTGAAAAAATTAGAGACATCATACAAAAAAAGAGCAAGATCCTGAAGAAAAATTCTACATTGAAGTTAAGACTGTGATCATGAGAAGGTGGAATAAAATGACCACCCCATTGCATCTTCTAGCCTATGCCCTGAATCCCAAATATTATAGCAGTGAAATACTTGGGCTACCTGGTAGGCAAGCACCATACAATGACCATGAAGTTGCAACTAGAACTAAGGCAACATTCAGGCTTTTTCCTGATCCAACTGTAGCTACTGCGGTCCGCTATGAAATGGCATGCTTTGTCTCTTCATCTAATAGTAGCATGAGTGAAGTAGATGCATTAAGTGACAAGTACAACCTAAAGCCATTCATGTGGTGGTATGTACATGGCCATGATTGCAGGCACCTACGAACTATTGCCATTAAAGTCCTCTCACAGGTATAAAATATTAAAATTTAAAATGAAATCAAAAGTTTGTTTATTAATTAAAAATTAAAAATGTATGTTCTTACTTCTTAGTAAATTAATTTTATTACTAATTGAAAATTTCTAACTTCTTTTTTGTAACAGGTGGCTAGCAATTCTTCAGCAGAGCGGAATTGGAGTACATATAGCTTCATTCACTCAGCCAAACGGAACAAGTTAGGATCCAAGAAGGCTAAGGATTTAGTGTATGTACACTCCAATTTGCATCCTCTCACACAAGACTGAAGGCTATATTAGAGGTCCCAACAAACTTTGGGATATTGATCCTGAGAGTAGTGACTTTGATGCTTCTGCTGGCTACTCTTAGCCAACTTTCACTGCTTGGTATTGATGAAGAAGAATCGGGATCCACTGCACAAGGGATGGAAAGTGGAGCTAGTGGGAGTGGAGCTGCCAGTTGTGTTCATGGAGATGATTATGAGGAAAATCTGGATGATATATTCTAGAATCTAGAATCTAGATTATTATCATGTATATGTGAATCATTGAAATTGTAACCATGTTGAATGATGAGTCATGACTCTTTAGAAGTTCAAATTTCAATGAATACAAAATATTTTGAGTGCTTTATCAATTATCTCTTATGGTCTACAATTATAAAATGAGTATTATGCATATATATATATATATATTGTATATGATATATTTATATATATAGCGTTTCAGTATCCAAGGTTTTTTGAAATTTGCCGTTTCCGTGTTTCGTATCCGTTTCCATTTCCGTTTCCTTTTCCGACAACCTAGGTTTTTATGTAGACTCAACTAGACTAAAAGACTAGTATCGTGGCAAAACAAAATGACACATTGACAACTAAAAATTTAAGATAAATAATCGGCTTATCAGGGACAACAAATATGGACTGGAATAGACTTTGCATTATCAAATAATAAATAATATAAAACTATCCACCGCAAATTCGTCACCTTCGAGGAAAACAAAACGTGGATCCCATTGTCACTATGCCATATGCGCGTGGATACTTGAATGTTTGAGTTGGATGCAGTGATTTCGATTGGAGCTCATGGATCAGGAAAAGTGATGCACCAACTGTCTCAACAGATCTTCCGCCACATTGAAGAACTTTGACTTAGCCTTGTGTGGAGAGAGTGAGCTCAAGCTCCAAATATGACTTATTGCAATTGAATTGATAATGCCAAGTATATATTAAACAATTCTGCCCTTAAACAAATATAATCTCCTCTGATAATTTTCTATAGCAACCTATTTGCTTGCAATCAGTAAATATGACGATTATTTCGGACTTTGAAAGAGAATAAGCCAAGTCGACCGAAACAGCAGAGGCAGAATCCTCAGTAGCAAATGGGCCTTATGATGATGTTTTAGAAAAGCTTGTACAACAGAAATCTCCTCTCAGTTTAATTGAAAACGTGATAGAATTCCTGCGGAGGAAACATGACCTCTTCAAAGACGGCGCAACAAAGCAAAAAATTGAGGGTATGGTGTCCCTGGCCAAGCCGTGCAAGGATCTCAAAGATAAGAACTGTAAATCAGGTCTGGAAATCGTAGGGTGCCTTTGCATAAAATATACAAAGTGTTGGAATGATGTTCAGCAATCTGACATGGGCTTGCATGTATGGAATCCTAGTTGCAAAACTTTATTCCACCGTCCACCGTTCACAGTTGGAGATGTTCACGCAGTCTGCAAATAAATGATATACACAGATTTGGTGCAAATAAACTAGCGATGGCGCTTCCAATGGAACCTCCTCCTTAACTCTTAGCACAAAAAACCGCACAGTAGAAAATACAATAAATTATGGCTTAATCATACAAGAGAAATGTTTCCATCGGCTGGGACAATTCCAATGATCAACACAAGTGCCCCTGACGAACTCATTAAAACTCCATCAAACATAGGATTTAATACACTCTGATACCAAATAAAAGAGCAGGTGCAGATCCTAACACAAGCAATTTTCTTTAATTCATTATGAATATCAAATACAAATATATAGGAAATAACTTTCCTATAATTTAGGATCTAACCTTATTAACAAACTACCAACATTACTCACCTATTTCTATTCTACGTGAGTTGTTACAAACAACCTCACACACACACTTGACAAAATATTAACCCATGTAACAATAAACTATGTGAGCACTATTAATAATTCCCAACAGTTTGCTCACAAAAGTCTGGTTCGTTTCTCTAACTCTTAAATCCTAGAACTTAACTAATTTATCATTGACAGATATGTTGGCAAATGAAAGAGTAGCATAATTTAGGACTGTTTGAATTGTTTATTTTAGTTCTGAATTATCATTATTCCACAGTATATTATTTTAGGAACAAAACTTTAATTTTGCATTACATTTTGGTGAACCCACTTATCTATCAAACTATGCCAACCTAGGGTTTCATTCTTCACCCTTATAGTTTTAGATTTACAGCCTATTCTTTCTAATTTTTCAGATCCTAGGGTTTTTATCGAAGCTCTCCCTTGCTTGTATACACTTTACATTACAAACTGGCCTCGCATAACAATCCGCTAGAACAATCCAATTTGCTGCTAGGTTCAAGGGCTTCCTGTTTATCAAAAATACCATGGGATTGATTTATATTTCTACTTGATGACCTCGTTACATAAAATAAGACATGTCAAGATAAGATCTTTCACTAGGTTAGTACAACCTTCGATGAGCCCAAGAGTTTATCAACACCCCTCTTAACAAAATGGAATAATCACATCCATAGTTGCCCATTGCATCCTGCAGTCCTATATACTCCTTATCCATTAGATTTCCTTATGCTTACTTTACTCGTATTCAAACCCATGAGTGATCATGGTGCGCATTCAGCAGAGTTTGTAAGTTGCCTTGGTGCATATAGTAATAACACAACTATTTTACTTAAAGCCTACTCGATAAGGCCCGAGAATGGCTCTTTTAATTACTTTGCACTTCTTTTAACTCAATCCCCAAGCTAAAACAAGAACCCTTCACCCGCTTTGCAACCATGCAGACTACAAGATTTATTTTAAACCTATTCTTGAAATTCAACAAGGGCAAAATAAAAAAATTCGTGAATATATCATACGCTTTAAGGATGTCTTCAGCAGTCTTCTTTATCAAGCCACTAAAATGGAGAAAAGACAATTCTCTAGTAGGAATTGATTACCACACCTCATATTTGAGGCCCTTCACCACCAGCATTCATTGCTTAACCACCATTGTGAGGCATGATCAAGTATGAGGCATGATCTTTAGGTGAAGGTTGCACCAGAATCATATTGTCACCACTCTCCCCTTGCCCAAGGTCAACCACCCCAACCCAATGACATTCCTTCTTCACCATAGTCGTCAACAAAAAGGGCAAAAATGCTTAAGCAAACATGAGAGATAGTACAACTGGTGCTTGATAATAAAGTAATTGTACTACCTCCTGTCTGACATCAATCTAAAGTCCACTTGTCCAAAAGTCAAGACAAACCCTTTTGTAATTATCATAGAAATTACTAGGCACGATATAGATAACTACACCGCATTACAAGAAAAAATCACTAAGCTTACCAACAATGGCAGCATTACCGATAAGGGTATTACCACTAGAATGTCACGTGCACTACTAACTCCAGTACCTGTTTCTCAAAAGCGCATACTCACAACCCTGGTCATAGAAGCTACATAGCAGCAATACATCTTGATTAATGATAGAGTAGAGTTCAATATGTGTAGCATGTACTTCTATCAACAGCTCCAATGCACATTACGCGTGGCCCGACTCTACATGAGGGTTACATTGAGATCACTGCAACACTTTGTACTAGACATTTGCGCATGCAGCTTTATGTTATGACATACTCTAGCCATACAATAGTGATACACAAAGATGGAAAAGGCACAATCCCTATGCTAGATTTTGATTTCAAACAAGATGATTTCTTAGATGACATACCTAATGATCTAGGACTTCCCCATAAGCCCCCACTTGACAAAATATTGATATAGCACTCCTCTTTCCCATCTTATTAACCCTTGTACATAACTCCTTACTAACATACTCACTTCTTCTACTTTGACAACATTGATTTGTACTTGACATTACAATACTAATTCTTGTTACCTAGCATTGAAATTGACACCCATGCATGACCCGATGATGTAGCACATTTTAGGGGTTTGATGTGATCGTTGACGAAATCATAATTACCCAAGACCCCGTCCCCATTCTTCTATTGTCTATAATCATGGGCTAGGGCCCCTAGTACGTTTTAGCTTTATTCATATGTTCAAATATTCAAGCAAATACAAAAACATTCAAATATTCAAAAATACAAAACCAAGACATATGTGACTTGCTTTGTTATTATACAGACTCAGACACTAATGTTATCATGCTTTAACACTTATCTATTTCTCTATGCAATGGACTTTAATGGTACACATGAGTTAGCTGCAAGACAGGCCTTTTCTATGGACACATATACATATGCTTCGCTACTCTTGAGTCCTATAACTGGGGCAACCTTCCAAATCGGGGGCATGCCTACACTGGGGGCATCTTACACAGAACATTGTCAGGTTATATCTTTCGCATCCTTGTTCAATTGTGATCCAAACTTACTAGATGTCTTGTACTACATTATATTGTATGACGTGTGTTTTATACTAGATATTGTATTGTGTTACACTAGATGACTACAATGCTTGTTTTTATGTATTGACATTACATGGTTCATATTTGTCATTGTTTCTACTATGATCCATATTAATTTAGCACATATGGTCTTGCATATACTTGTATGATTGCTATAGGCCCTAGGCTCCTCTATATGTTCCATGTTTACTCTATGACTTGTTTCCTCTATAGTGTGACTGCTTCATATTGTTGGCACATACTTGTTTGACACATACTTGTTTGAAACATGCTTACTATTTGATTGTTACTAATATTATTGTCAGTTTAGTCGTCATGTCGGTCATGTTGTCAAAAGTCTTGTGGCAGGCTTGTCATGTCATGTCTTTTCATGTCAGGCACGAGTCCCTAAAGATACATTAATATTCATATGTACACTAACATATCTGTCTGATTTTCACTATTACACTTTAGCTACTGAATTATAAGAAAATATAACAATGTTTACTATATGCTTATATATAACAATGTTTACTATATGCTTACTCTTGAGATGACACATCATATTTGTTCTGTAATGGTCATATCCTATGCATGTTAATTTATGCTACCATGTTCAGTACACGTGCTTTATATGATTTATCTCCATATGCCTTTTACACATGATACAGTTAACCACTTTTCTCTTTTGAGTTGAGTGACATAACAACATCTCTCATCTCAAACAAGAGACATATTACGGGGCTATTCAGAAGTTCATATATATTACAACTAAGAGTACATACATTCACATATATTGGGGGCATTTCACACAATTCAAATCATAGTTATTTGCAATTCATATCAGAGTTGGTCACATTTCACATAGAGAGTTTAGATCAAATTTATATACTTGACATGTAAGTTCAAATCTGAGCTATTCACTTATCACAGAGTTTCGGAGATCCTACCATACACAGAGAGCTAATATTTGGGATCCATCAGGAGCTTAAGACCGATGGGCTCCCTTGGTAGCTCAAGACTGATACATGGCTCCCTCTATAGCTCAAGACTGATATATGGCTCCTTCAAAAGCCCAAGACTGAAATTGGCCTCAACAGCCCACAAAGTTGAATGACATGTCAAGCTACCGACAAGGTCATTAAGTTAGCAAGAGTTTCATGCTACAGGCAAGGATATTAAGTTTCAAGCTACCAGCAAGGCTATTAAATTAGTAAGAGTTTCAAGCTACAAGAAAGGCTATTAAGTCAGCAAATAATTCACACTACCGGCAAGGCAAGATTATCAACAAGATAATAGCACTCACTCTATATGGGGGCAAGCCCCACAACACTAGTCACATTCAACAAACTCAGGGCATGGTTCGGCATGAACAATCAGATGTGGTCGTTCTTGTGCATATTTCACTTTATTTCAAGTATTTAAAATATAGTTTTTCAAATTCAATTTACAGATTTATATACACCATTATTGAGCATTGATCTACACGTCATTGCCATGTGATTGCAGGTTTCATGTGGGTTGGCGCATTAGCACTCAAGAGTTTACAACACCTTCCTATGATTGAGACATGAGGTTTGCATTTTCTTTTAATCAAGCATTTGTCAATACTAGATTAAAGGGGGCAATTGTAGTACCCAAAATCTCGTCGGAGCACTTGGCAATATAACATTTGGCACTTCTCTTAACATATATCCCGTTTATAAATAAATGATAAGGCACTCACTCTCTCTCTCTCTCTCTCTCTCTCTCTCTCTCTCTCTCTCTCTCTCTCTCTCGTCCCAATTCTACAAAAGCACAACTGTTCTCTAGTTCAGCTCCTTGGGAATCACTGCACCTACTACATGACACATATACAAACTTCAAATTGTCTTAGAACTAATCCCTTGCACACCGTAGACAAGTTCGTAGGTCCATGACAAGTTCGTCCACAAACCATTAAACATTCCATGAACTTGTCCCACTTTTCACAAACTTGTCCCTTATACTTTTAACGATCATCTTTTCAAATACACAACTTAGGCTGTACTTTTGGGTCGATTGGGTGAGAAATCATTCGAAAGTTTACATTTACAAACACATCCACTCACTCTAAGAAGGTCAACAGCAAGCATTATCACAACAAGAAGCTACCGAAAGTCTGTATATAACTATATTGCTGCCCTAGATCAGCCATGAGCCAAAACTGAAGTATCAAGTGCGTGTATCAAGTGTGAGAGCTAGATAAAAGGCTCCATCTTCTATTGTTTTATTCTATATCACAGGCATCTCATCATAGGATGGGGAGCTACATGGGCTTGATCCCTCTATGGAGTAATATAGCGCAACACTTATCACATTGGCGGGGATGTGGTGTGCAGTCCAACCCAAAGTTGGCTAACCCTTTTCTAAGTCTCGAGCACAAAAGCTAGGGTTTCAAACAAGGAGAAGCCATATCTCAACATTGCATGGTGATCAAATGGAAATAGACCCATAAATCAAACCTCCAAAGACAAGCAAACAAGATCCTAGATTCGGATCGTGTGTCTAGGTACAAAGAACAAGTCCATAGCCCTAGGGTCAAGTTCGGCCACGATGGTGTGCAGGCACCCATGAACAAGTCCCATGACGAGTTTCAGATCCTAGTATTTTGCAAACAGCTTGACCACACACTAATTTGCTTTGGTATGCATTCTAAGTACTTTGTCATATAGTCTGATAGCAAAAGCCCGGTTTGTTTTTCTAACCTAAAACCCTAATGTTACTTTATTGATTTATTATTGGCAAACTTATTGACATGCACTATTAGCATAGTTTAGAACTATTTGGATTTTTTATTTTGGTTCTGAATTATTATTATTGCACAACATATTAAATTAGGAACAAAACCGTAATTTTGTATTACAACCACACAACTTCAAAATTGTAGCTCCTGTGCCAAATCAGCACTAACTCCTTGTGTGTCTATGGCAACAATTGATATGACACCAATTAGCACTAACTGCCAGATATGAAGGCATGGGGAAAAAGAATTCCTATTTGCGGAGAAAATTATATACAGTCCTCTTATCTTCTTAGAAATTTACCATGTGCGAGCTTTCAATATAATACAACTTTGAATTGAGTTATTATCGTCAATATTATTCTTTAAGTGCAAATTAATTCATGTTATCATCACACCCTAATTATTCTTAAGAAATAAGAAATTAAATTTGCTTCTACCTAACTTACAGAATTTGTAGCGGCTTTACTTTGTTTTCTTCCCAATTACCCTTGGGCTCTAAATTCCATATAACATTGGGACTAAATTGTTGTAGGGGAAATGAGGGTAGGTGGAAATTAAAGCATAAGATTATTTAGCTGTGAATTTCACATTGGCAAATTTAGATGAATGTAATTAAGAATACTGCACTAACATTCTTACGGGGTGCCTCACCAAGCTGAAAATCTGCGATAACCTCCATTTTTATCCCCTAAAAGCATGTCTTTTTCAATTAAAAGATGAACCTCGAGATCCTTCAAAGTCTTTTAGCATCCATTGGTATGGGGTGCACAAATAATTGTTATTCTTCGACTAAGTGCCAAGGACAAAGGGTATCAATTTGTAATGTTCCATTTTCAAACTAGCACCAATTGAAGACTTCTTGCCATTTCTCTTCCCGTGGCCAAGAAGGAATTGCACAAGGGAAGTCCTTGGGTTTTGTTTTTATTTTCTTTTATTGTTATTAATGTTTTTCTTTGGTGTTTTACTCCCTAAGGCAGGTCGGTTGGGATTATAATGCTCCCAACATGAAATTAAAAGATAAAGTGAAGCTCATTAAGAGGTCGGCAAGGTTGGAAAGTTTCCAACATGGAATTAGAAGATAAAGCAAGCTTAAGAGGTCGGTCTACACCTTATGGCTCTTGGCGCCAACCAAAGGGTATAAGAGGAGTCTTAGGGGCTCATTTGCACATCATCTTTTGGCATATACACTTTATACTTGGTCTCTAGGGCTGATTGCTCTAAGTCCATTCCACTATTGGGCGACAATCCATTAGTGTGGCATCCAAGGAGGACGAAACCCTTCCTTGTGGGAGATTGGAGGACGAAACCCTTCAATTTGGTGGTGTTGAAGACTTTCATTGAAGACCATCTTGTGGGTTTTTATCTAGGGCATCAAGAAGAAGACCTACAAAGAGCTTTTGCATTATTTGAAGTCCCTCTCCTAGGGAGCGACCAGGGTTAGAGTGTTTTTGAGTGCCTTCCAAGGCATGAAACTTCATTATTATTTGATATTCAGATTCATCATAATTTAAAAGGTTGGTATCTTCTATATTTTGTAATTGTTGGGGTTTGGAGGCCTCATTTTTAGCTATTTTTGTGGACTGGACTTATGCTGTCCTAAAATTTATTTGCAGCTGGGTAATATTTCAGATTTGTCACATATTTTGTCTTCGTAATGGTTCCATTAATTGTATATAAACTAGAGAAGCATTGATATATTTAATTTCAACTAGTTTGACAAGCGTTTGATGCCCTAACATGCAAATTTCAGTTCGCTGCTAGGGTTTCAAGAAATATTGGATCTATTGTTATAAAAATCAGATTGCATTCAATTTTGGGGTTTGTGTGATTTCTTTGTTTGTGTGTTTCAACCCTAGAAAGGGACATTACAGTGGTATTAGGGCCTCGGTCTTCCCATCCCGAGCTTCTTGCAAGAAGGCAACAAGGGTTTGAATTGCTTTATCGAGGAGAGAAAAGAAATTAGACCAGCCAAGAGATGAAGAGAGTATGGCTAACCAAGATGCACAGGACGCCAAGATCAACAAGTTCATTAAAGGGCAAGTGAGATTGGCGAACACTATGGACTTGCTAGCCCTAACCCTTCAAAGAGTTCATGAACCTAGGGTTCATAATGGAGAAGGAAGCTCATCCAAAGCAAATACTTCATGACAACTCTTTGGATCAGCTCACGGATCAACCACTAGGCCTTCTTTCCTTCCAAGGGAAGAAACCCTTCTAGAGGTGAGAACAAGGCCCTCTATGGGGCAAAGCATTGCGGCAAGCTATGAGGAATACATGGCACTTCCAAGGGAGATATGGGAGGCAATTTCACTTGCCGAGTTCATTGGGGTAAGCAAAGGAAGGTCTAAGCCAGAGCCAAGACAAAATGCGCCACCAAAAGAGGTACAAAATGTGTTGGGCAAGATGTCTTTCTCTACATTTGATGGCTCCAACAAAGGGACAACCGAACATGGATGAAGATGCTAGGGTTAAACCCTAGACCACAAGAATTCGCCAAGGAGCCAAACCCAAAGGGGTTTCTCTTGAAAGAAGAAAAAGAAAAATCAGATCGGCAAGAGGGTTTTCAGGTGGAATCCCAAGAAGACCACATTGAAAAACCAAAAAGGGTTTTTGATGCAGTAAAATCTCCAAAGAAAGAGGAAGAAGTCATGGAGCATGAGCCAAGGAAAGAAGGAAAATTCGATTTGCAAAATTGTGGAGAGAATTTGGTGGTTGAAGCCAAATCTCTGTTGATAATGATGATGTTCAACTTGCTGGAATTTTCAAAACAGCAGCTCATAAGAGTCAAGTTGAGGGTGTTCATGGCTTTGGCAAGAACCATGAAGAGGCTCCATGCATGTGCCAACAAAATATGGACGAAGTCAAGGTGGGAAGAGCTTCACTAGTTGAATATGAAGAGATCTCAACCAAGCTTCATTCGCAAAAGAAGATGGACAAGTTGAGGACAGCCCAAGGTATGATATTGAAAATCACATTTCAGTTTTTTGGTCTCCTCCTATGTCGTTGCCATACTTGTGTCATCATGGACAGCATAGTGGAAAGGGTGATAAAGTGAAGAACACTCTAAGTGGCAAAGAGTACATAGATCCTTTGAGTTACAAAGAAGGTGAAGTCTTCAATGGGTTCCATGTTACTATGGCTAGTGAGTGCTTCATTTCGTGCATATGGTTAGAAAGAAATTTTATGAGAAATCATATGGAGTTTGTTGTGCATTCAAACTTCCTTGTGAAGGATGAGATGCTACAAGATGGCCTCATCATCCCTTGCACCAAGAGGTTCCAACCACTCAAGCTCACCTTGGGAAAGCACATGGTAAGTAATGATTTCTATGTTGTTGGTATTGGAGGTACGGATTTGATACTTGAGATTCAATGGTTGCATTCTTTGGGTGAATTTACCCAAAACTATCAAGCTAGGGAGTTGAGATTCAAACTTGGTGATCAAAAGGTTGTGCTTCAAAGCATGACAAGTGGAGCTCCTCAAGTTGCTACAACAAAGAGGATGGAAAGAATTACGGGAAAAATGTAAGATCTTTGGGCTGCACATGGTAAGATAACCACCACACTTTCAGTTTTAAAATAGCAGTCATATCATAGAGAATTTCAGCTCTTAATCCATGCACATGCTCTTAGAAGAAGTCTTCCAATGGAAGTGGATGTTATCTTGTTTCCATGAAGTGAGCATTGTAACTTGTTTCCAGCTAGAAATTGGTGGTACGAGTGTAAGTAGTAAAAATCATGTTTTATGGGTTTCAAGACACACTGTCATAAAAATTCATACTGTTGTTATCAACATTTTTAGTTTGCCTAGCATTGTATTTGTAGCCATACAAGTAGCCTCAACCATACATGGGAGTAATCTTCAATTTGTTGATGTTGTTGAAGCATTTTCAGTCGCCATATGGTTTTTTTGTGAAAAATTTGAAGTATGACAGGTGTTATCCTATTCTTTTTGTTGTTGTCTGCGTCAGAACCAGCCCATTAATCTCTTTTATGACAGTCACCAATTTTCAGTCATAAGGGGAAGAGTTTTCCACCTACCATCAATGAGGGATTGTTTGCCGCTGATTTAGAAGAGTTTCCGGTCACCATAATGCTAATTTTGAGCCAGAAATTGCAATGGTACAGCTATAGCCACACTTGGGATAGTGTGAATGGACCTTTAAGAGTCCATCATATGAAGGGGAATTTTAAGAAAAATGCAAGCAAAGGAAGAAAGCTAGTTCACATATCTATGAGGCATGAAGGACTGATATTAAGAGCTCTTGTTTCTTTTAATGTGCTTGTTCTTCGTGTAGGCACGAGAGTAAAGAAGAAAGAGCAGTTGAATTTGTTATCCATCAGAGCATGTGATTAAGAATATGGGACAACAGCTGAAGATGAAGATGCCATAATGAATACTCCATCACGCCCCCCATCCATACTCCATATGGGGTGGGTGGGGGGAGCATCCTGCAGCCCATATATAGATAACGGAACTAGAACTATACCGAATCGGAAGGAAATGCAGGTGGTGAAGAAAGTTCCCTCCTCTGCTCAAAGCTGAGTGCCGAGGGCCGATTCCACATCTAGAGGATGGCAATTTTGTGAGTACAAAAGGTCTCAATTTGCATAGAAACAGGGTTTCTCCAATACTTGAATTGGGAGTGAAACATAAAGGCTTTGAGGAAGGTACAACCCAACCTAGGACAATGGGAAGAGGGCAGCCTAAACCATCTTTTGGGCAGCCAAGGAGGGCACTACGACAAGGTAACTCTAGGTGTTTGGATCAGTTTTGCATGATGATCAAGTTTGCCTTTCCAAGTTTGTTGTTGAGTGAAGAATGTAATCAAGAGTTGGGGAATGAGGGGTTGTCTACCCCAAGTGAGAAGGGAAGTATTTCTATGGCAGCCATAAGCCAAACTACCATCATTGATACTACTGTCATCATTTATATCAGCCCACACCTAATTTCAATTGCATTTGTATTTGGAAATATGGAGTGTTCTTCCACCTTAATTGACAAGGATGGAACGAAGAATGAGGATGCCACATTGGGACATGGATTAGTTTGTCAAGTTGTTGATTATTTATTAATTTCTTACTTTATGACTGAGATTACAGCAGTTTGGAAGGCTTTTTATACAGCTGAGTATGCAAAAGAAGAAGTTGTTATTGTTGTTTTAGAAGTTGAAGATGAAGGGGAATTCAATGAAGAAAGGGGCAACGGGTGTCAAAGTTTGTTTGGGCAAAAGCTCTTTCATTTGATAGGCACGGGATCTAGACTATGGGAATGCTACAACATGTTCCTTCACCTTGGTATGATGGCATTTGGGCATGAGAGCTTGCAATTGCTTGAGGGCAAGCAATTTTGGGAAGGAGGATTGTAATGTCCCCTTTTTCAAAATAGCACCAATTGAAGACTTCTTGTCATTTCTCTTCCTGTGGCCAAGAAGGAATTGCACAAGGGAAGTCCTTAGGGTTTGTTTTTATTTTCTTTTATTGTTATTAATGTTTTTCTTTGGTGTTTTACTCCCTAAGGCAGGTCAATTGGGATTATAATGTTCCCAACATGAAATTAAAGATAAAGTGAAGCTCATTAAGAGGATGGCAAGGTTGGGAAGTTTCCAACAAAGAATTAGAAGATAAAGCAAGCTTAAGAGGTCGGTCTACACCTTATGGCTCTTGGCGCCAAAAGGGTATAAGACGAGTCTTAGGGGCTCATTTACACATCATCTTTTGGCATATACACTTTATATTTGGTCTCTAGGGCTGATTGCTCTAAGTCCATTCCACTATTGGGCGACAATCCATTAGTGTGGCATCCAAGGAGGACGAAACCCTTCCTTGTGGGAGATTGGAGGACGGAAACCCTTTAATTTGGTGGAGTTGAAGACTTTCATTGAAGACCATCTTGTTGGTTTTTATCTAGGGCATCAAGAAGAAGACCTACAAAGAGCTTTTGCATTATTTGGAGTCCCTCTCCTAGGGAGCGACTAGGGTTAGAGTGTTTTCAGGTGCCTTCTAGGGCACGAAACTTCATTATTATTTGATATTCAGATTCATCATAATTTATAAGGCTGGTATCTTCTATATTTTGTAATTGTTGGGGTTCGGAGGCCTCATTTTTAGCTATTTTTGTGGACTGCACTTCTGCTGTCCTAAAATAAATTGCAGCTGGGTAATATTTCAGATTTGTCACATATTTTGGCTTGGTAATGGTTCCATTAATTGTATATAAATTGGAAAAGCATTGATAAATTTGATTTCAGCTTGTTCGGTGAGTGTTTGATGCCCTAACATGCAAATTTCAGTTCGCTGCTAGGGTTTCAAGGAATATTGAATCTGTTGTTATAAAAATCAGATTGCATTCAGTTTTGGGGTTTGTGTGATTTCCTTGTTTGTGTGTTTCAGCCCTAGAAAGGGACGTTACACAATTCCACCAAAATCGCTTGGTACTTGAATCCAGCATCATCCATCTTTGGCATATCCAAAAATTTGTACCTTGGTGGATAGCATGACAAAGCACACCATCGTTGACACCAATTGAACTGCAAAATTGTTATAAAATTGCCAAAAATCATGCTTTATCACGATAAATCACCAACTGCCATTGAAACCAATTTTTTCACTGCCTAAAACTGCAATTTTTGACCTGGTACAGTCTGGGTCACATAAATCATGGTCGAAACCCTAAAAATTGACATTTCTTCCCATAAAATCATGATTTTTTGAATAAATCGTATTTAAAAATTTCATGATTTCTCATGGAAAAATTCTGATATATGCAAAAATAACGATTTCTGCCTATAAATGTTAACAACAATTTTTTTGGGTTTTATTTCATTGATTTTCAGTCAGATTTGGAGCATTTCTTGATAGTATTCAAACAATATTTAGGGAACTTTCAGTTGCTTTTAGCATTCACCGACCAAATACCATTTGTTTTTAAAAAATGATCAAAACTGATATAAACCTTAACCCTAAATGTTGGTTTCTCATTGTTTAGGGTTAGGGTTATTTTTAATCGAAATATTTACAAATTTAGAAGATTTGTCTATTTCAGGTTATAAACAAATTCATATGTGGTGTAGCCTGCAGACTTCTATATCTACATGAGGATTCTCAACTGCGGATAATTTATCAGGATATCAAAGCAAGCAACATTTTGTTGGATGAGAAAATGAAGCCAAAGATATCAAACATTGGCTTAGCAAGACTGTTTCGTCAAGATGAGACTTAACTGTTGACACGCAAGTTGCGGAAACATTGTAAGAGTCTCACTAAAAAAATACATTAAGGTTATATTTATTTGGAATAGTTATTTTTATCGCATTTTCAAACAAAAGAATTTGTTTCAACGAGGGTCTAATAGATGGTTGGTCACTGTCAAGTAATTGCTTGGTGCAAATTCTACTTCTGATATCAAATGGTTGTGAATATATGCAATATAATTTTGTATCACGAGTTAGAATAGTTTACTTGAGAATCGTTTACTCGCATGTTTGTTGTAAGCAATTTGTTTTCTAGTTCAACAAAATACTTCTTGTCAGCAATGCTAAGGTTGGAGTGATTACTTGGTATGGAAGAAACCATGTCCCAACTACTAAAATATTTGGATAGTTTGCATTTAAATGACTTGAATAGTTAGAATGAAGAATATCTCTGTCAACAACAAAAGCAACTACACACATATAGGGAACTTAGCAAAAATTATATAAATTAACTCAATACAAGGGATGAAAATGATCCCCACAACATTTTGATTTCAATTTGTTTTTTCTTTGCAAAAACTTTTAGAATCTTTAAGATCTGCACACAAAGATTTTTTTTTTCAGGCTTGTCATTTAGATTTTCTGATCCACTAACTTCTTTTTGTTAATGTAGCAGCTATATGGCACCAAAGTATGCAATGCATGGACAATTATCTACTAAAGCTGTTGTCTCTATTTTCAGTGTTGTCCTTTCAGAAATTGTTTGTGGAAGAAAGAACACTGATATCAAACTGTCCCCTGAATTTCAAAACCTGCTAGAGATGGTAAGTTAAAATTAAGGCCATTTTAATATAGTTTTAGACGAATAGGACTTGGACATATTGGAGGAGTGTGGGTGTGTCGATGAGTTCATCTCTCAAATAAAGAGAGGATCTTACACTAGAGCTTCAACAACTAGAGTCTAGACATGCCGAATACTGAAAACTAGTCTACCTTGCCAGCCACTCCCTCGCTTTTTTGTAATGTAATGAAATTGAATAATATAGAGATTCATGAAAGAGAACAATTTACCGATTTTGATTGCGTACATTCTCATTTATCTTCCTCTCATAGCTTGTATCTATTCTCTTTGCAATGAAATGCCTATTATGTACCTCAATGCAATGGAAATGCCTTGATATTTTTAAAAAAACAGTTTTTCTCCTTTTTTACATTTTTTCGGCAGTTATCAGTTTTTCCGATAGTTTCCTTAATTACGATTTTTTTAAAACTTATACTTCTAGAAATGTGATTTTTCCTGAAACAATTTTTGCTACTGCGGACCGCAATCTTACTTAAGGTTTATCTGGTGAATCCAAGGAATGCCCTGGGTTTGGATTTTATTTATACAATCACCACTCTCGGACGCCATAATAAAAAAAAAAAAACTGCCTCCCACAACTCAAACGTAAAACACATCGATTTGTAGTAACTACATCATTTCACACTTCAAAGGCGGATTTCGCAGTAGCAAGCATAATGAAAAAGGTGCTTTTGAATGTGGAAAATCTTTTATAATGGTCCACAAAAGGTCTCTCTTTACACTCCCGCGCCTCAAAATAAGCATTATGACCAAAATATTCAGAAAAAATAGCGATGTACATTTAATATTATTTTAAGTCTTAGTGAAAGAAACAGAAGCAACGCGATTAAACAAAAAAATTTACCCTGACATCCAGAATAATGGTATGTACGGCGTCGCCAGCCTCCCTGCCCGCTGAGCTCACCTCCTTCGCTCCACCGCCGCCGCCGCCACCGCCGCCGCCGTGACCACCTTCTGCGCCACCACCTCCGGCCCCGCCTGTGAGGGCACTGGAAATGCAGGCCGTCTGATAAGGAAAGAGATGCCTCCTTTCACAACGCTTGAAAAGAGTTCCTGCACCTGCCTTTGACATCCACCCCTCACATTTCTTCTGTTTCACTTGCCGCGGCAGAGACAAAAGATAATTGTAATGCATGGTTGAGAGGGAATTCATGATAGTACGGGCATGATAATGGCAAGGTTTCATTGTCATTTTATTCCTGTGAATTTGGCGGTGTAAACAGAGGTGAACGTATTGTAATTTGCTAAGGCAGTCCATTGCAGGAAGCAGGAACCCGAAGAACCTCCCCCATCTTTTAACGACTCTCTCCCTTATCTAACTCGTCATTGCGTAATGCATACAACTCATGGAGCAGTGTAAGAACATCTCTGACCGAGTTGCGGCACGGAAGCGGCTAATGTGGGACTGGTGCATCCAACGTTCAAAATTGCACCTGTCACAGCCCTTCCGAGGGCTTCCAACCCGTGAGAGAAGGCAGGTCAAAATTTGCCTCTGAAAAAAAAATCAAAACTTGTAAATCATTTGACAAATTGAAGTGTAATATTTTATTCAAATTGTCAAAAGAAGGGTTGTGTGGAAAAATGGCTGAGTGTCATTTTAATTTGTAAATCCCCATAAAATATTTAGTTACAAACACAAAATTTGGATGTTGGGCACTTGAATATTAAATTAAATATAATACAAACATAAGTATATCATTTTTCCAAATTTTCATCCCATAGGGGAGAAGGGCCAGTAGTGGTACACCCTAAGTTAAGGGGTCCACAAAATCAATTATTTATGATATGGGATTGTGATTTTTTCACTAATATGTAGTTTAGATTTGTGTTAACTTATATTTTTTGTTTGGAATGTTCAATTGGAGGGAAAACCATATTTTGAATTGATTTAAAATAATATATGTGAAAATGCTACAACCATGGTGGAAACCAATACTTGAATATAAGTGAAATTGCTTGAACATTGACTTTTTTGTACTTGTACATGGGTGAAAACTCTTACATGTCATGATGTGATTGGCTACTTGTACAAATTTTTGAACTTCAATAATCAAAATTTTGGTTTTTATTCCATCAAGTATTGGATATTTTAAATGCAAAATACTGTTCAAGTATTGGGACGTGTTCACATACTGGCCCTTCTCCCCTATATCAAATCATGTGACAAGTGATGATGCAGATATTTAAAGCACGAGTAAAGTCCATTAGAGTTTGTCATTGTAAACAACTATTTGCATAGCTTAGCGGCTTCTAGGTTCTAACCATAGTGATATTTGGCCATATTTCTCTTGGATTAATAATTCAATTTCACTAAACAAAAAAATTTAAAAATGTGATTTTTTTTGTGAAAAAATGGAGATATTTATAGCTTAGTAGTCACTAGCTAAATTGGTAATATATCAACAAGACCATGGTAAATTTTAGAGCTTAGCGGTCGCTAGGTAACTTTGGCTAGACCATGGTGAATTTTAAGATACAAGCAAATTCCATTAGATTTTGTCATTGTAAACAACTCTTTGCATAGCTTAGCGGCCACTACCCTACAACCATAGTGATATTTAGTAATGTTATATATATGCAGGTGAATTTTACAAATTTTAATTTCTCGCTAATGGCGATTTGAATTAAAAAAATTGGTTATTGGCGTAAACACTGGCGAAATGACCCGTAAAAGTAACTTGAACCTTTAAAATTTAGGTGAATTAGTCATACCCATATACCTAAAATTTCACAAAATTTTAAAAACCAAAATATTCGTGAATTAATGAAGATTCACCACTAAAATTTTCCCTAAGTGAAACCCAAAACCTATGAGATGGAAATAGTGGACAATATCAATTAACCGTGAAGGCTCGAAGTATAAATTATATAAGCCAAGGATCATATCAATGTCGAGTCAGAGGATCACTACATTGGAACCTATTGGCTTGAGCCTAATATGAATCAAAGGGATGTTCTTCTCGTTTAACATGCACATTAAGCAAAGTGAGTTCGAAAAGATAGTGGAAGGTGCGGAATAATGGCATTCATAGAGGTGGCATATAGAAAATCAAATCTGAGTTTGAGTTAATAGTTATGGATAGTTTGCTTTTGTTTTTGTTGTCTAAATGCTCGAGCGTCTAGAGGTGCATTAACACACCCTAACACATTTAGACCAATATAATTGATCTTACTCATTACTTGTGTGCTTAATGTTGTAAGAAACAAACTATTAAGCAACTTTTCAAAGTAAATGAGTTAATTAATAGATGACTTGTTTTAGGTTGAGTTTTAAAATAGCGTTATAATAAAATAGACCCTATGTAGGGGGTATAGATATTGTTCTTAGATGTGATTGATGTAAAATATTATATTCAACACCTAATTAATGTTCTTAGTTTTTATAAAACATTCATTTTTAAAAAATGAATCTCTCGATTAAAAAATGTTCTTAGTTTTAATAAACATTCATTTAAAAAAAAATTCTCTCAATTAAAAAATGTTCTTTATTTTTGTGACGTGGTTACTTAATCTACTCTTGTCATACGAAGTGCGAAATATTTATACTACTTTTCATCATCGAAGGGTTGGTCCAATATTTACCCTTCACATTGAAATTCAAACCAAATTTCAAATTTGATCACCTGGGTGCATCCATGTCTTCGATACATAGAAATCCATCATTTTATCCATTGTTAACTTTGCGGCATTTTTCGTTGACTTTAATAGCATCCAAAAGCATCTAATCGCTATGAGTATCAAAGTCAAAGTAATTCATATGAGATCTTTTACCCGGAGGCACCATTAACCCTCTTGTTAAGTTATTTAAAAAATTGAATGAATGAATGAAATAACTACACCGAGACCAAACAGGTTTATGTAACCAAGAGCCGTGAAAAGAATTCCCTTGACACAAAATAAACAAGTTCTTGTTTCCCATTCTTCTTTGGGTATTGTCCACCTATCGGTTTCACACCTAAGATGATGTGAGTTGGTTCTCAATTGGGCAATTAACATCTTTGCTTTCCATTTAATTTTCGCTCCTATGTATGCCTTTTCTTCGTGCTCCCAAGTGGGGTTAAAATGATTGATGTAGTATGTTTTCTTCATCTATCTGCCTTGTCCACATGGTTGTCCTGAATTTCTCTTTCACGTACTTTTTTATTTCCTCATTGGTATTTGGACATTCTTGCATGTTGATGTCCCATTTACTCATCCACTTGTTGTTTTGCTTCATCCACATGCTTTTCCTTTTGCTTAGTTCTTCTTCAGCTACTATTTTGGGCCATCGATGATTCTCCATTCCCTATACCTTTTTAAATAACTTAGAGTTCGAATCATTGTCGATGCTTCCAATGGAAAGGTACTAGATTCAGCCAAAAGAATCTCATATGGAACCAAGGCTTTAACTTTGAGGCTACTAGTTATTAAGTGCTTTTGGACCCTCTCTATCTGTCTCCAATTTAAGTTAGAAACATTGTTGCCCCAAACTTCGCACCCATATAGAATCACTGGTGTGACTAGCAAGCCAAACAAGGTATTTTTGGTTTTCCAATCCCACAATTTTGCATTCCTGCACCTGTTCTGCAATGAGTATAAGGCCTTCCACCCCCTTGGATTCTTTTTGCCCTGCATGTCTCCCAACTAAGCTTATTGTGAAAGTCAAGCCCAAGATATTTGTATTGTTCCACTATTTCTAATGTGTTTCCTTCAAAAAGAAACTCATATTGCCTTTTTTTCTCCATAGAGAAAAGATCATGATTTTTGTCTTGCTAGTATTCACTTGCATTCCCACCTCTTGCAAAAACTCTAGAGCTTTCAGATGTTCTCTCAAACTTTGGGTCATTTTTGCAATTAGAATAAGATCATCTGCATATAGAAGTAGCTTTACAACATAGCTAGCTAGATGGATGCCTCCTCCACCAACATTATCAATCCACTCCTCTAGTTTATCAATGTAGAGACCAAACAAGGTTGGAGATAAAGGGCAGCCTTGTTTGACTCCAATGTCACTTCCAAAGCATTCTGACATACCCTCACTTGTTTTGATTTTGGCCCTGACTTGCTCATAGAGCCTATGCATTATTGCTCTATACTCATTTGGAATACCAAGCTCCTCCATTTTACTCCAAATTTTACCTCTAGGGACCATGTCGAATGCTTTCTTGAAGTCAACAAAGCAACATAAAGCTTCCTCTCCCTGATTATCCCATATTTTTTCCACCAAGTGTCTAAGGGTAATGCAATGATCAATAGTGGAGTGTTTCGGCCTAAAACATGCTTGTCCTTTTGCTCTTTTACCCTCTTTTTCTGCCCAGCTGCTGATTTTGCGCTCTACCATGCTACCAAATAGTTTTCCAAGAAGGGGATTCACCATGATGGTTTGATAATTGGACAGATTGTTGATGTCCCCACTTTTATAAAGAGGTATAACGACACTAGTCGTCCAATCTACTGGAAATCCTTTTTGAATGATACCATTAAATGTGTGTTTAATATGTGGTGTGAGAGTTTCCAAGCCCCACTTTAAATATTCAACTTGCAACCCATCAATGTCTTGTGCCTTACCCCCTGCAAGATTCTTGATGCCTTGAATGATATCCTTTATAGAAAAAAGCTTAGTTGTTGTGTTGATTACGGAGGTTTATCTTGAACTCTTTCATATAGTAGTTTGGCGTACTCTAACCATTGTGTGTCAGTAATATTGTTCTCTATTTGCTTTCTTTTTTGTTGTAACTCCCTCCAAAAACCTTTGGGGTTATGCTTTCCAAGGTAAATTAATTATTTTCTTCTTGTGTTCACATAGCTTTCCTTTTTAGACCGAATAATGCTTTCATAAACCTTTTTGTTTTCTTTGGTCATTCCAAGTTTTCTTAGAGTCCTCTTCACTGCCTTGCATTCATCATCATACCATGAATTTGTTGGAAAACTACTTGCCCTCCCATTCCTAGGTTTGCTTCTTTTACATGCATTTAAAGCCTTTTGAATTATAGAAATCAACATATTTTTATTTGTTGGACAGTTGTTCACAACTGAAGTATTCTTTGGATCTTAGGAATGTTGTTGAAAATGATGCTCAAGGGTTGCTTTGAAGAGCTCTCGATTCTCTTGAGTCATGAGGATTCTCCCTTGAATAGGTTTCTTCCCTTGCTTGTGGTGGTCTTGCCCTCTATTCTGATGGTTTATTTGCATATTTATTTTTACATATATTGGATTGTGATCTCATCTCATCTCAATAGGTAGTCCCCAACTTCGAGTCTCACCAATTTCGGGATAAAGCTTTGTGAACAAATAACATAATCTACAACACTTTGATCGTTGTAGGTCTTACAAGTGATGTTCCCTGAGTTCAGCCATGTCCTCATTCCATTGCAAATAACCATGTCGTATAAGCTACATAAGCTCAAAAGTTCTACTCCATAACATGTGATTGTCCCCTTCCCATCTTGTGAGTTCCTTGCCCAACATTGATCTTCTTCTTCTGAAACCATAAAGGATTATTTCTTATTTCTTCTTCATTTCTCAAATTGAGAGCTTGGTTGTTTTTTTCCACGCATTAAAGTCTCCTATGATCAAGACTTCTCCTGAAGTGCTGAAAATTGAAATGTCACTTTTTAAAGATGCATAAGGATCTTCATTGTCTAACTTTTTTGTATGTTTTTGAGCCTCTCGGAGCAAAATAGCAAGCAACAAGCCTAATTATTAACTCATTTTCTATTATTTTTAGCCATATATATTGTTTATTTGGGTCCTCTTTCTCCACTGTTATAATTCCACCCCATGTTTCTTTGATTAGCACCGTGACCCCTCCATGACCTTTGCCGCTTTTGGTTCTTTCATTCCAAACTGAGACTTTCTTATAACCTTCAAAATATGGAACTCTACAACCTTCATGTTCATGTGTTTTTGTAAGAATAATAATGTCATTTCCCTCTGCTATGGGCCCTAACCCAGGACCTCTTCTCCAAGGGTAGCCTCTACAATTCCAACTTACCAAGGTCAAGTGCTCTTGGGGGCCCAAGTCCCTATTTCTTATGTGTCATTCTATGGCTGATTTGAGCTTTTCCATTTTGTAGCCATGCCCATTTCCCTTCATCCCTTGTTGCTTTCACTTTTTCCCATTCTTTCCTCCTTTCTTCTTGTTGTTTGGGAGTTAAATCTTCATCTAGGTAGATGTGTGTCCCTCTAAGATATCCTTTGTTCCTTAATATCTTGTTTTTGTCTTCCATATTTTTCATGATAATTCTTACGTGTCTGTCCTTTCCCACTGCATGAATCGTTTTCCCATTCTATTTGCCTAAAGAATAGGACCTGTCCAATGTAGTTGATCTGCTAGAAAGTCTCTTGCTAATTTGATGGTGCTCTCATTCTCACCGTAATCTTTTAATCCCTTGATAATGATGTTTGCAGCCCTCTCTTTCCTGTCATGTTCTTCTCTTATTTGCATTCTAACTTGTTTTTCTATTATACTCCTATGTTCCCGTTATCCATATTTCACCCCCGTGCCAAATATTGGATCGACCACGATCTCGCGTAAGAGGAAACAGAGTCAAAAGGTGAACATAAAAGGCTTCAAAATTGGCTAATTACAAAGGTATGAGCAGAGAATGCCAAGTGTTAGTATGGCACTGATTCAAGGGGTGAATAAAGAAAAGGCTTCTAAACGAGCGTTAGATAGCCGCCGCATGTCCTGAGGGAAAGTGGACCCGATACAAACTTCGAAGGGGCATATCTTTCGACTCAGGGCTCGAAATATTACAAATTTGATGCCGTTGGAAAGATATCGGCCTCACCCATGCCATGGAGGTCTAAAACTTTAATTTTGAGGAGGTTAGGTGAAGAAAAATGGAGAAAATGTCTTCAAGCTTTCAATGCAGGATCTTCTTGCCTCAACAACCAAATTAGATTTGATCTATTTCGTCGTTTCCTCTTCCTTCAAGGTGTCGAACCAAGGATTGATGCAAGAAAAGATGGATTTGGGGAGAGATTTCATCAGAGGCATTAATAGCGGTGGTTGAGCTTCAACCTGCTTTTCCCGCTTCTCTCTCTCTTCTTCTTTCAGGTTGAATCTATAAATACGGGGTAGGATTCATTGTAAAGGGTTGGACATTCTTTGTTTTGTAGGCTCCCTTCTCCTCTTAGCAAAGGGATTTGTGGGGTTCATGCCTTCCATCAAAAATTGCATTACGTTTCTACCTCTTGGCTACTTTGTAATGGACTGTATCAATCTACAAAGCAATAAAACACGTATGTGATCGATTTTAGATCCTTTCTTGTCTCTTTTGCTTTCATCTGATCTCCCATTATATATCTGGATATCTGTGCTTGTTTATTGTATGCATTTTGTTGGTTTGTGTCTATTAGCAAAATAAGTGTTCATCATTCCTTTGGTGCATCACCTCATAGTTTAGCTTTGTTTTAATTTATGTATTCCTTCTATCCATGTCTCCTTGGTAAAGTTTAGATTAGGATTAAGAACAAATCCTCTGCAAGTTTCTACGTATGCACCTAAATAGAGGAATAAGGAACCAACCTTCAATCTGAGAGCTTTCCCATTTTGCAAGGTCCCACACCTTGGGGAAAGTTCAATGTTATGCAATCACACCAAATGAGTCTGCCTTAGAAAATCATATATTTTAGAGCTCATTTGGGGGTGCTGTGATTTCGCACTAATAGTTTTGGCATGCCAGTGGGACTAAGAAGTCTCCATCTTATTACAATAAGGATTGATGTACACTTGTTTGTGATTCTGGCTTTTAAGAAGCCTTAAAATTGTACATTTAGCAACTCCAAAAGAAACAAATCTACTGGTTTTAGCAGCCCAAGCTTGGGAGATTCATGAGAAAAACCCGGTCTAGAGCAAGGAAAGAAGGTATATTTGAATACTTGCATCTATCCCCAGCAGAGAAAGGAGAGGAAGAAGAGTTTAGAGGTCTCCATCTCCACCAAGCAGAACCTTGTCAACACCTCCACCTGCAAGGCCTTTCTTTCAGTCTGTAAGGATTCTTAGGCCAATCAAAATGGCACAACCAAATCCATATGTCAACTTCACCGATAGTAGTCCACTCACCTTGAATGCACAAAACCCAGTTCGATTGCAGCATTAAAGAGCATCCCATATTTCACTGGGAAAATCAAAATTCTCCTGGTGACCATGTCCAAGATATTGCAAATGTCTGTACAATCCATGAAATCCATGAGATGGACATTGCAGTCAAGCTACTTGCCTCTTCATTCAAAGGGAAATCTTCACAATGGTTCAGAGTCTTGAAGCAGGCTCTATCCAGAACTGGAACCAGATGTGCATGTCTCTTCACAATTAGTTTGGGAAAAAGGTGATAACTTTTCTTTGTTGGAGCAACTAACAACAATCAAGAGAGCCCCGAACGAGCAGCTGACAGACTTCAACCTCATATTCCAGCGGACTTGGGATAGGATTCCAACAATAGTAAAGCCCACTAATGAAGGTGCCTTCTTATACTTTCTTAGGGCTTTAAATTTTGATATTTCTCTGATGATTCAGTCAATGGGGGCACTACATTACCTGCAGCCTATAGCCTCTCCATAGGGGTTGAGAACCATTTGATTCAAGCTAGCAAAATCACTCCTAGGCCATCCATGCCTCTGTACCCTGAGTTAGGAAGCCCAGATACTAGCCAAGTGCCTACATTAGCTCCTATACCCACCCCTAGGAGTCAAAGCTCAGCTGAAGCTTCCACTTCATCATCTAATACCTCTAAAGAGCTTCAGAAGTGATGAAGCAACTTCAAAACTTTGGGAATGAGCTAGTGACCATCAAAAGACAACAAGCTCAGAGTTCTAGGCCATACTAGCCCCAGGCTCAATATCAAGCTAGACCCCAGTATCAGCAGAATAGGCCACCACCTCAGACTGTAAACCAGAGCCAGAACCAAGGACAACCCCAAGCTACTAGACCTTTCAAGTATATGATCCTAACACAACTTCAACATCAAGAGCATTGGTCCCAACATAGAACAATATGACACAGAATATGATTGGTGCTTTCCATGCGATCAGCCACATAACCAATCAATGTGCTTTAATGGTGCTCTAAATCAGGCCTTGATGGTGCAAACTAGTATGGTGCCACAAGAACCTGGCCAAGAGGAAGGTCAGCAACAAGGAGCTCAACAAGGTGGCCCCCAAACGAGACTATGCTTGTCAATTGGCAAGTGAAGATTTCTGTGGGATGAATCAATCCCTCCTCAAGGTGTGGCTGCCAACACATGGTCCAAAAGGAGAAATATTGGAGAGGCAAACCACTGAACTCAAGTGACCCTCAACCTTCCATCACTCCACAAGGTCTTGGTGCTCCAAGTACAACTCCCAACATGCTGAACCAATCCAGACCACCTTCCAAACCCAGTCAGGCACCGGTTGTAACAACCCATGTGCAAGAAAGAAATGTGTCTGGGAAGGGGCAACAAAAAGATAGCTCATTCAATATTATTGAGCAGATGAAAAGGAAAAGTGTGAACATTTCACTATGGGAGTCATTGGCCATTCCAAGGCAGAGGGATTTGTTGCAGATTGCCATGTAAAATTGGTCAAGTTCAAATCACCCCTAACCAACAAGAGAGAGTGTTTGCTAATGCGGTTCAACCAGGGAGAAACCATGGAGAACAACAAGGTAAAAACCTGAGACCTCCTCCCTTCTATGTCTCATTGATTATTGAGACAAATTGGTGCACAATTGTATGATTGATTCTGGGGCTAGTACTTATGTGATGCCCAAACAAATAGTTGATCAGTTGGGTCTCCAATATGAAGTCATCTCTAGAGTAGTTGTCCAATTAGATGGGACAATAGTGACCACTTTGGGAATTATCAAGGATTTGAGTCTCACTCTACACACTTGCCCTAATGTGATTGTTTTTTTGTAAAACGTGTCAATCATAGATTTGCCACCACATTTTGCTTTGTGTCTATCCAGAGACTTCACTGCCAAAATTGGAGGCTACCTGTCTACTGATTGGTCACATATGCTCTTTAGGACAAGGTATGGGGTGAAGGCCACAATTAGATCTAAACCTATTGCTGATTATCATATTGAATCCTATGTGCCTAGCCCAATCAATGCCAACTGCTCAGCTTTTGATCAAGAAGACCTCCTAAACACTAATGAAACAGATACCAAGGTGGGATGTATCCCAGACTTGACCCTAGATGAGTGGGCCAACAAAAGACATGCTTTTGATCCCTATAGGGAGATGGAAGAATTTGAATTGGGTGTCTACTATCTACATGAAGAGAATCATCCCTTCCTGACCTAATTAAGCCAAAATACAAGGATGACAATGAGGTATGGCAATTGTTCTTTGATGGCTCAAGGAGTAGACAAGGAGCTGGAGGAGGAGCCATGATTGTGTCCCCCAGAGGTATGAGATATTATTCAGCCTTCAGATTCTAGTTTTCTTTCTCAAATAACACCACTGAATATGAGGCTTTAGTCCAAGGTCTTCATTGGGCAAGGAAGTCAGGGGATCAAGAACTTGCAAGTGTTTGGTGACAATGAATTGGTTGCCAATCAAGTCAGAGGACTAAATGCTATCAAAAATGACCTGCTCAAGAACTACAAGAGTAGGGTATGGGATCTCATGGAGAATTTCGAGGCCTTTAGTATTGTGTCCATACCTAGGAAGGAGAATGAAGTTGCTGATAGACTTGCAAAGAGTCGGGCAAAGTTTGATGTGGTTGACAACATCAAAAGAGACAAAGAACAACCACATATCCATGTGGTTGTGAGGCCAGCAGTGCCAGATAATAATACATGTTGGCAGGTGTTTGAGAATGATCAACAGATCATTAACTTTCTACAAGAAGAAGCTAAATTCTCAGCTATAAACCAGAGTAGACTAGAGCAGCAATACGGGAATCAGATAGTACAATTGCATACAAACAAGCTTCCCAAAGGCTTAGTGACACTGGAATCCATTTTTAATCCTAATGATCAGTTCAGAAAGGAGAAGGCTAACATGCAGATCAAAGGAGAAGATTCAGAGTCAATCCCAGTTGGAGAAGACAAAACACTTCAAATTGGCAAGGTGGCCACCGAGTAAGAAAGGTATGAATTCATACAACTTTTCCAAGAATTTCTTGATGTGTTTTCTTGGAGTTATGAAGACCTAAGAGGGTTCAATCCAAAGCTAGCACAACACATAATCAAACTGGATCTAGCTACTCAGCCCATCAGGTAGAAGCAGAGACCAGTCAACCCACATATTGAGCCTCGATGAAGAAGGAGTTGAACAAGCTGATAGAGGTAAATATCATATTTCCAATCAAACACTCAAGTTGGGTTACAAACTTGGTCCCAATCAAAAAGAAAAATGGAGAAATCAGGTTGTGTGTTGATTTTAGATATTTGAACAGAGCCTCCCTCAAAGATCACTACCCACTCCCTTTAATGGAGCAGATCTTGCAAATAGTGTCTGAGTCGGAAAGGTTCTCCCTCCTAGATGGATACTCAGGGTAAAACTAGATCATGGTGAAAGAAGATGATCAATTCAAAACAACTTTCACCACCAAATGGGGAACCTATGCATATAAGAAAATGCCATTTGGATTATCCAACGTCGAGCCACTTTTCAAAGGGCAATGGATATGGCATTCAAGGGTTGATCAACAAAATAGTGTTGATCTATCTGGATGACATTACAGTGTTTTCCAAGAATGCAGCAGACCACCTTTCCCATCTAAGACAGGTGTTCCAACGATGTAGGAGTTTTGGGGTGTCACTAACCCTAAAAATGCATATTCTTGGCCCATGAAGGTAAGCTTTTAGGCCATATTGTATCAAAGGAAGGATTGCAATTGACCCGGAAAGAGTTCAAGCAATAAGAGCATTGTCATTGCCAAGTCACAAGAAGGCTCTTCAAAGCTTCTTGGGAAAAATCAATTTTGTCCACAAGTTTGTTCCAAACTTTGCTGCCCTTGTTAAGCCAATAACGTTGATGCTAAAGAAGAGCTTAACATTCAGGTGGACAAGCTGAAGGAAAAGCAAGTTTTGAGGCTATCAAAGAAGCCATATCACAAGCCCCAACTCTTGTGAACCCATATTTTTCCAAAGACTTCATATTGTATGCCTTTGGTGGCAGTGACACAATTTCTGCAATCTTGGTGCAAGAAAAACAAAGAAAGTATAGAACAACCAATTGCTTTCTTCACCGAGTCTGAAGATTATGAGGTGAGGTACTCCTTCATTGAGAAGTAGGTCTTGGCGGTAATTAGAGGATTGAAGAAGTTTAAGCATTTGGTTTCAAATAACAAAATCCAACTATTGGTCTCCCATGCGGGAGTTAAAGAATTCCTTCTCAGCAAGGACCTAAATGAAAAGCGCGTAGGATGGATCACCCGTGTCATGGAATATGACATTGAGATCAAGGTCACCAAGCTGGTCCATGGGAAGGGGTTGTGTGAACAACTAGCCTCAGGTCAACAAGATGAAACAAATAGTGAAAAGGAGGTTGTTCTTGTTCTACAAGAAGATCAAGAAGAGGGGAGAGATGATGTACCTACTCCTTGTTAGACCCAAGATATGGTGCACTTCCTTCGAATAGGCATGTGTCCTCATGGGATGAGTAAAGAAAAAAGAAGGCATTTCAGGCTACAGGCCATCCCATATGTTCTTATTGATGGTGTCTTGTTCAAGAGGGACATCAATGGCATTATCTTTGAGATGCATTAAGACATATTAGGTGGAAAGAGTGTTTCAAGAATTCCATGTTGAAGTAGTTGGAGGCCATTTTGCTCCAAGAGTAACAACACTCAAAATCATGAAAGCAGGATATTATTGGCCCAGAGTGTTTAGTGACTACTACACATGGATCAAAAGGTGCAAGAATTGTGCATTCTTCAAGGGCAAGGAAAAGCTAGCAACACTTCCACTACACCCAATTTCAATCAAACAACCTTTCATGCAATGGGGATTGGACTTCATTGGAGTCATCAATCCAAATTCAAGCCAAGGCCACAAATGGATCCTGACAGTGACAAATTATTTTACCAAATGGACCGAGGCAATGGCACTCAAGGAAGCAAATGAGTCTAGTATCCTGATTTCTATGAAGGGATAGTGACCAGATTTGGAGTGCCAACCACCATCATATCAAACAATGCATTAGCATTCATAGGTTCCAAAATCATAGGATGGGTTGTTAATAATGGGACTTATTTGAGTACTTCATCAAACTATTACCCTCAAGGTAATGGCCAGGCTGAGTCCACAAACAAAAACCTGCTAAAGATCATCAGAAGAACTCTTGATGAGAATCAAAGGACCTAGCACACAAATCTCAAAATGGCCTTATGGGTTGATAGAATAATGCCTAAGAGATCTACAGAGCAGCTCTCCATTCAAGCTTGTCTATGGGAAAGAGGTAGTGTTGCCTATATCACTTGAGTTGCCAACATTGGAGCTCATGAAACAACTAGAGATGTCTAAATTTGGACCAATGGAGGCTGGTATGCGAAGCTGATAGAATTAGAAGAAACTAGAGAGCATGTTCTCCAAGCAATAGAGAAGAATCAGCTTCAATCAAGAAATGCTTTGATAAGAAGACAAAAGCAAGGACCTTCCAGGAAGGAGACCTAGTTTTGAAATGGGATGCAGATCGAGAAAACCAGGAAGGCATTCCAAATTTGACACCATCTGGAGTGGTCCCTATATGATCACAAGATGCAAAAGTAGCAATGCTTTCCAATTGTCTACATTGGAGGGTGAAGAGTTGTAGATTCCAATAAATGGGATCTATCTTAAGCACTGCTACTAAAAGGGGAGTTCTCACCATGTACATATTAGTTTAGTTTTCTCTTTCCTCTAAGTGCTTATGCACATTATCTTGTTGTAGTGTAGATTACTTTTCTCCTAAGTGCTTTGCATGCTCTGCATGTTCCATTTGGAGCATGTATGATTTCAAATTTTGTATATAGTGTGGTGTTGTTTTGTGGCTTTTGTGCAGTCCATTCAGAGAGATAGATGAAGCCCTAGGTTAAAACAATTTTCTACTCTCAGAAACCTTCATTTCAATATTTCTTATGAAAATTGGGAGTGCAAGCAGTCGGGCTCGTGAATCAGAGGCAAAATTAGTATCAGACCAGTCTTTCTCAACTCCATGCCCAATGGATACAACAAGGTAATTGGTCTTTTCATCTAGCAGGCAGATACCCCTATGAGTCGCCAAATTGTTATCCATATTTCGCCCCCATGCCAAATATTGGATTGACCACGATCCCACATAAGAGGAAACAAAGTCAAAAGGTGAAAAAAAGGCTTCAAAATTGGCTAAGTATAAAGGTATAAGCGGAGAATGCCAAGTGTCAATATGGCGCTGATTCAAGGGGTGAATAGAGAAAAGGTTTCTAAACGAGCGCCAACCGCGCGTGTCCCAAGGGAAAGAGGACTTGAGAAAAACTTCGAAGGGGCATATCTTTCGACTCAGGGCTTGAAATATTACAAATCTGATGCCGTTGGAAAGATATCGGCCTCACCCATGCCATGGAAGTCTAAAACTTTAATTTTGAGGAGGTTAGGTGAAGAAAAATGGAGAAAACATCTTCAGCTTTCAATGTAGGATCTTCTTGCCTCAACAACTAGATCAGATTTGATCTATTTCACCATTTCCTCTTCCTTCAAGGTGTCGAACCAAGGATTGATGTAGTAAAGATGGATTTGGGGAGAGATTTCATTAGAGGCATTAATAGTGGTGGTTGAGCTTCAACCTGCTTTTCCCGTTTCTCTCTCTCTTCTTCTTTCAGGTTGAATCTATAAATACGGGGCAAGATTCATTGTAAAGGGTTGGACATTCTTTGTTTTGCAAGCTCCCTTCTCCTCTTAGCAAAGGGATTTGTGGGGTTCAAGCCTTCCATCAAAAATTGTATTACGTTTCTACCTCTTGGCTACTTTGTAATGGACTGTATCAATCTACAGAGCAATAAAACACGTTTGTGATCGATTTTAGATCCTTTCTTATCTCTTTTTCTTTCATCTGGTCTCCCATTATATATCTGGCTATTTGTGCTTGTTTATTGTATGCATTTTGTTGGTTTGTGTCTATTAGAAAAATAAGTGTTCATCATTCCTTTGGTGCATCACCTCGTAGTTTAGCTTTGTTTTAATTTCTGTATTCCTTCTATCCATGTCTCCTTGGTAAAGTTTAGATTAGGATTAAGAACAGATCCTCTACAAGTTTCTACGTATGCACCTAAACAGAGGAATAAGGAACCAACCTTCAATCTGGAGAGCTTTCCCATTTTGCAAGGTCCCACACCTTGGGGAAAGTTCAATGTTATGCAATCACACCAAATGAGTCTGCTTTAGAAAAGAATATTTTTAGAGCACATTTGGGTGTCTTTGTGATTTCACACTAACATTCCTACGATGGGTCATTTACTCTTTGAGCCCAAGACTTTTTCCCTTCGAGATGACTTCCCACGTGACCCCCATACACTTCTGCATTTGCAATTTGTGGCTTTTTCATTTAGTCATTCCTTCCTTCACTCACTTTTGTTTTATTTTTTGTTGTTGTTTTCAACTCATTTAAAGCTTGTAACTAACAATGTACAAATATAATGCAATACAGTAAAGTAAAAATGTTAAGTACTCAATAAATGTAAGACTATAAGCAAAATCAAAGAGATAGGTGACTTAGCTAATTTATGTGATGTCTGTAGATAGTCGAATCGTATATCTGTTGGATCTAGTTAGAAATATCATCACATGAGCTCGCTAAGAGTTTTGGGGCTCTAAATTAGGGTTGACAGGAGCACCCGCAAGAGGGCAAGGGCGGTTGGGCATTGGTGTCTTATTTTGAGTGTAGGTGACTGTGTAAATCTTGAGGATCTACCTTTTTGAGTCTGAGGGTCTTCGCTCCAATATTTGTTTTGTCGCTCTGACCTTATTGATAGGGTTTTAATGTCATGTGTAACCTACAAAACAAACCTTAGCTATTTACAAAAGCTCTCAAGCACATTAAATATGAAATAAAAATGTAATATGTGAAGTCGAGGCCCGACCCATGGTCACCGTACGCACCCAAAATTACATGTGCTACATTGTCAAAAAACTGTTACAAAAGTCCCCAATGATGATTCATGTCCTTTCAAGAAGGTGTTCGAGTTCGTAAACTCATTTGTAGCATATATTTGTAGCCTAGACATCCTTACTTAGCTTTTCCACGCTTTCCTCCAGCTTCTCGCTCATTCTTGTGCATGTTTTGGCCTTCTTGTCGAAACACCTCCCATGCGGGCGGCGGTCCTGGGACCACCTCCCGAGAGCGGGCGGCAGTCTAGATCGCCTCCATGAGCAGGTGGTGGCGATCTGCGTGATTTTCTAGAACTCTTCATGCGTCATTTTGACACACGTGATTTCACTTAACTCAAATTTTAGGGTGCATTTGTGAACCAAATTACCTAAAAAATAGTCTTGTTTGCATGGTATTCCTTCCCTCTTCTATTTTTAAATATATTTAATTGGTTGATCTACCTCTTCTCCTAATGATTTGGCACTCCAAGGTTACCTTGTGTATAAAGGCACATCCCAACTAATTCCTATATAATCAATGCTTGTATTCAAGCAAATGGCCTAAGAATTTTTGTGTATCTTGCATAGTATTGCTACCACAATCTTGCTAGGAATTGCATAGCCAAGCTCAAATCTCTTGTGTTATCTCTCTTCTACTTGCATTACAACCAAACTGCCTTCAAGTTGTCATTGCTCAAGTGTCTTCTCCTTCAGTTGCCTTTGCATTACCGATTCCGTGGACTCATATGGACACACAGAGAAAGAAAGGATATACTGAGGGGACAAATTACTACACAATTAGATTTACCTCTGTTATGTGAATTCCAGGTTGGATTTGTTGTTTTATTTCCTTCATTCCTTAATTTATCATTGTTACATCATATCAAATAGAGTAGAAATCAATTTCCTTTCATTTTTAAGTAATTAGTTAATTTCCAGAAGGGTTTTAAATCATTAATAGCAGCCCTCGGTGATGGATCCTCTTCTTCCCATCCTTGTGGATTTGAAGGAGAGAATATCTAAAGGAGGTTGTCTACTCATCATAGATCATTTGGAAAAGTTCTTGTTTTAAGTTAGTTTAGTTTCAATATACTCAACACAAGTGAATAACCACACCAAGTTATCTCGCTTGTTTAGTTTTAGTGTAGAAATATTTTAATTATTTAGAATAGAAACAAATTGTTGTTTGTGACCGTAATATTTCAGTTTTGTGATTTGTTTTGATTAGTTTCCTTTCAGCAGTAGCATAGATTATTAGTTTCATTTTAGTTAATTTGGACACTTCAAACTAGATCAACACTTAGATCCAAGTTAGGAAAACAAACCGTAGGGAATTTATGCTACCCATTCATAGTCTCTAAATCTCCCCTTTGCCAATTTAGCTGCTTTAGAGATCACACTACCGAGATCTTAGTCATTGATCCTCCTACGAGTTAGTTATTCACACATTCAAAATTGATTGCTCCGACATGACCTTGGGGGGTCGAGTACGGTTTAAGGTTACATGTCAATTTTCATCCGTGCGATCACTGGCCCAACTTAGTACCAAGCATTGCACTACATTTCAGACTCCATGTAGTTTTGTGTAATTATGTGTGAAATAGTGTTCTTAGGTTGTCCTCGCACCAATGATGCTAAAGATAGTAGGCTATAGCTAGCTTAGATGTAAATGTGTGATATGGAATTTAGCACTTCCCATTCCTATGCAATGTATGCAGCCCAAAAATGCACTCCCTTGTGATAGTATTAATAGTATGTAAATTAGATAGTCCCTTAGAATTGCTAGCCATAATAATAGTGTGTATGTTGTGTGTATATATGAATCTCTTTTTTGAATTTCGACACTAGTGACATAAAAGGTCAACTATGAACATAAGATAAGGATAAGATAAGAAAAGTGAAAAGGTCGACCACAAATGTCAAAATGTGTAAAAATAATAAACAGGATAGAAGTGCCCATAATGGACACAAGTGCCTGAGCGCCATAGTGGGTGCTAGTGTCTTGGAATAAATGACAACATATATGAAAAGACAGACAGGTAGGGATCCCTATGACCTGACGAGAAGTGGGTACATAAATTACAGATGTGGAAGCGGGTCATAATATAAAATAATCAAAGAACATGGATGGACAAGAGAATATTGTCACCAGTGAATAATTTTCTTACTTAAGATTCATGCATATAACAACATACTAATGACATAGCAAAATAGTAATATGTGTGTAATTTTGTGTCTACATTTGCCCCCTCTTTATGTTATTTGAATGAAATTCAAGTAGTGTAAAGGAAGTAAGGAACATACTTGTATAGAGTTCGGAGAAGCCATACTACACAGTGTGCATAATATGTAGAAGTTTGTAGCATGGCAAATCATGGATCAACATTTTGACCCACGTGGTGTAAGAGGAGATAACAACTATCATAAGGAGCAACTTAGAGGAATAGTTGCAATATCGTTGGAGATGTGGAATTGCTTGCAAAAGGAGATAGAGAGGGGTAGGGAGTGATCAATTCCCAACCTGATTTGTAAATAATTGAAGGATTTGGGTGTCTGCCTCCTAGAGAAGAGTGTTAGAGAGAGAGGTCTATTTTTCTCTCCTTCCATGACTGCATCCCCAAAAGGTCCAACCACTATAGATGGATAAAGACTAAATTTAGTTCGGATTAGTTCCAATTGAAGAACCCACATAAGATTAGTATAGGAAAGGCAATGACGTCTCATTGCCCCCACTCCTACGATAACGGTGTTCTGATTTGAATGGTGTTAGATGGCTTCCAAGTTATGTCATCTAGAAGTAATGGCAATGCAATGTTACTCCCAAGTTAGGTCATATGGGAGTGATAGTAACTATGATTATTGTATTGGTTGATTAATTTGAGTGATAGTAATTGATTACATAAGATGTATTAAGAAAATTACTCATGGAGAGGTTTTCCTTTGCCCCCATATTAGGACATTTGGGGGATAGATTTGAAATAGTAACATGTATTGATTGTTGTATAGGATGATTGTAACAGTGTTTGAATGAGATCAAAGAAACTTTTGATAGTAATGTATTGGAAATGTCGATCGATTGTGTTGTATCCTTAGAGGGATTATAGGATGATCCTAATTGTATGCCCCCTTTCGGTGAAAGAGTGAAGGGTGGAGAAATGAACAACGAGCCGAAAGCAAGGCTACAAAAATATGTAATAATAGGTGAGAAATAACATATGAACGATAGTAATATAGACAAAGAGTGTGCATATATTGCTTAGTACATGTGCCAGATGTGAATATGGAATGATGAAAAGTGTATAGTATGATGATAGACGAAATTGTGATCTATATGGCACAAACGGGGAAAAAAAGGAGTAATAGGGCTCAAGATATGAGCAAAACTATGCATCATATATTAGTTATAAGAATAATGGTAAGTAATAACTATAGTATATCGTAAATTTGAACTATTATAAATAGTAATATGGAAAAGTGAATAGTAATTTTATTTGTATGAGAGTGTTTAAGATTTGAGCTTTGAGTTGTGCCACACATTAGAGCGGCTAGTTTGTGAGATTTGAGAGAGTAAGCAACATTTGTGGCTTCCATGACAACCAAAGAGCTGGTATGTGTGATTGTTTTTGGAGATTTTTGTTGAAAATGCCTATTTTTTAAATCATTTTTAATAAAAATTAATTTTTTTAGTATTTGGTGTTTCTAACCAAGACGGAAGCAGATAGGGCGTTTTTGTCCTTTAAGACACAAGCACCTAAATCCCAGCCTTGGTGACTTACATCCGGCGCGCCAGTGACCTGCTCCTAGGCGCTAGTGTCCAAGGGTAGGGTTTTGGCACTATTTTGTGAAATGTGTGTATTCTGATTAATATTATGTTGTGAGGAGTGATTCTAATGTATGTATGGTGTGCTAATATAATAATTTCACTATGTTTGGTGTTATGTAGAGGGATATACACTCCAGGGAGTTTTGGGTGGGCTATCACTTAAGCACATTACTTGTTTTGGGGTTGTCAAATGAAGAGTGGGATATATTGGACCGTGTTGACCTATGACACATTGCTAGATTGGGGGAGATACCCCATAATATGCCTTTATTGACTACCTTGTGTGATAGATGGTACACATATACTTGTACATTCTAGTTTCCAATGTGCAGACAAGATGATGATGATTCTAGAAGATGTATATAGGATATTGTGGTTTCCTATTGTGGGAGAGAGAGTACAAATCATGGTTGTATTGGATGCACGTGGTCAGATGAGGGCAACACAATGGTATTTTACAAGGACACGAGTACAAGCTAAGACACATATTAGCTTAGATGTGAATGTGATATACAGTGTTCCATGATTGCGGAAATTTATTGCAATGATTCTAGCTTCTTCATGGCAGTGGAGGGTGGTGGAGTTAGGATTTTGTATAGGATACATGATATTTGTCGCAGTATAGAGGAACATGATACCAGATATGCATGGGCACGGTGTGTATTGGGCCATTTGTACAGATTTACACAAGAGGACCATGAAGGTGTATTAAGAGCCATTACTTTATTGCATGTATGGGCTTATGAGCACATAACTATATTGAGGCCACTCAGTGGGGAACGAGATGATTGGGCTTGGCCAGGAATTTTTGTAGCTAGATGGGTGGGTACCCGTAGTAGGAGGATGGATATGACCACATATAGGTTGATGATAGATCAGATGGGCCTTGGGACCATTATATGGAGGTGTGTAGAGACTATGGAGGATAGTTGGAGGGCATTGTTAAGTTGCGATGCATATGACACACCATGTGGTTACGAGGATGTTCCCGTGGAGTGGTAGAGTTGTTCTAGGGTGAGCGAGTGTGTAGAAAGTTTGTCATGGCCCAAGATGTTCCTTCAGATCCATATATATGGTGTTGATATACTAGATCGGTGAGATGATGAGCGGGGTTGAGGCTAGGCCCGATAGGAGCACAATTAGTGCATCCAGGTCCGTATGAGGTAGATGAGGTGATATGGCCATACAGGTTGATAATGTGAGGTGCACCTAGGTGTAAAGTGAGTGGTGGGTGACACACTGATGGGTGTTATTATTTCCAGTGATCGTAGATCAGACAGGTAACTCGGTACATGGGGAGTGGAGGGCGGAACCTTCCCCCGATGTAGATGATGCAACAATGATGCAAGCGGGCGTGAGTATCATTCATTAGTATTTGTGATTTATTGTTCCATTTTTATAGTGGATGAATGCAACTATGTGTAATGTGTAATGCTTATTTGGTGATTACAGTGATCTTTATTGGACACGATTATAGATTCCTCTATATGTACATTGACGTGGAACGTGCCCCCATATGTGCTTATAGGAGGAGGGATGCTTTAGAGAGGATAAACATGATTATAAGTAAGCATGCCCATTTGTTTGATCGATGGCTATAGTAGCAACCACATGTACCATTTTGTTGAGCGAGCACGATGAGGCTCATGCGGAGAGACAAAGTGAGCGAGACAAGTTTTAAGAGGATGAGGCCTAGCTTAGGATATATTTACATGGTATGTGGAGCTACAGGGCTAATATGTAGAGAAAAAAGCGGTAGAGGTTACCATATTATAGAGCTACATTGAGAGATATAGAGGCTAAAACCAGCGAAACAGAGTTAACACGGTGAAGCTTCGAGTTCGAGAGCTCCCACAATTGTAGATAGTGATAGCGAGGATGATATATGATGTATTGATGCATGGGGCTTTACATTATATATATGTAACTATGATTTTGATGAGAGATATATATAGACATGTTGTTGATATTGCATTTGGTGTTGGTGTCCATTGTATATGATGTGATGATAATTATTTATACTTGGTAGTGCTTGCTTAGTTTGTTGGATTCTATATGCATCGTTGGAATGGTTTAGTTGATAGATATTGTTTGATTATTGAAAACTAGTGATGATGTGGAAAGGATTGCGAAATAATAGAGTGAATAAGATGTGCAAATGAAAAAGAGTGAATAATATAGCATATGATAAATAAAAATGTATGTATGTGATGCAATGTGGTATGTAAATGGTAATGTGATATAAGATAAAAGAATGAACTAATAGTGCATGGATACTTGTATAATAAGGAGATGTAAACTAATGCTCGTAATGGCATGTGATCAAGATGGAGGAGAAGAAGATTGATTTCCCCCTAGTATGAGAATGAGGTTCATTTATAAATGCCCACTCAACAGTCAAGAATGAACCATAGAACAAGAGTGTGTCATTGGGAAAAAATTGTGTTACATTATAAAAGATATGTTGTGAAGCACAAAGCACGAAAGGTGTATGACGAGAGGTTTAGGAATGAAGTATGTAATCAATAGTTAAGTGTGAACCGTAGCACAAGAGTGCATCATCAAGAAATAAGATGGAAATGAAGATCATCTTGGGTGAGAGGCATGTTACATGTAGCATGAGCATATGGGGTAGTGGCGATATCAAATTGGAAATCAGATGAAATGTTGCCAATGATGGGGGTGTGACAATATGAAGTGCAGAAGTGGGTTTCTTAGGAAGCTAATGAGATGTAGGAGCGATATGTGGGGGATGAGCTGACATGCCTATAGGTGGGCCAGTTGGGAGGTGGATGGATAATGACCTTGGGAGGTGGATAGATAATTACCTTAGGAGGAGGTGAATGAGACAAGTTAATAGTAATATAGGCTCTCCTGTGTGTAATAGGAGAGTGAGACCAGAAAGTAACGACACCTTTATCTTCTAATTATTGTAGTCTATCATGGAGAGCATAACAGTCATTATCACGGTGGTCATTGATACGGTGGAAATTGTAAAAAGGGCGATCACAATGGGGTTATAACCAATGAGGGGGATGATGTTAGGTGGAAGGTAAATGGATTAACTACTTATCAAGTAAGGTACGCAAGACATCATGTGGTTTAGCATTATGTGAAAAGTGCAATGGTTCATGAGTGGGAGATGGAGAAGACTTAGGTGAATGCTTCACGTTGGGTTCACTAAATGATTTACTAAAAATGAATTAAATATATATTTCGATGTAACTAACTATGTATAAATATGATGCAATACATAAAATACAAATGTTAAGTACTCAAGTAATGTAAGACTATAAGCAAATGAAAGAGATATGTGACTTAGCTGATTTTGGTGTGATTTGTAGATAGTCAAGACTGTATATCTATTGGATTTGGCTAGAAATGTTGTTCGTGAGCTCACTAATAGTTTTGGGGCTCAACTAGGTGGACAGGGAGCACTGCAAGAGGACAGGGCGCTTTGGCATTGGTGTCTTATTCTGTAGCAACCTTTGCATTTGTTGTGTGAATCTTTAGGATTTGACTTATTTTGGGTATGAGGGTCTTCGCTCCAATATTTTCTTTATTGCTCTGACCTTGTTGTTAGGGTTTTAATGTCACTTGTAACCTGTAAAAAAACCTAGCTATCTGCACAAGCTCACAAAAACATTAGTTCTGAAATAAAAATGCAATATGTGAAGTCGGATTGACCCCGACGGTCACTCGAAGAGTGAACTTAATCTTGGCCTTGCATTACATTTTAGACTCTGCATGCGATTCTATGTGCTTATGTGTGAAATAGTGTCCTTAGGTTTCCCTCGCGCCAATAACACCAAAGATAGTGGGATATATCTAGCTTAGATGCAAATTTGTGATATGGAATTCAACAATTCCCCTTCCTATGTAGTGTATGTAGCCCAAAAATGTAGTCCCTTGTGATAATAGTGATAGTATGTAGATGAGATAGTCCCTTATAATTGCTAGCCAGAATAATAGTGTGTATGTTGTATATATATATATATATATATGAATCTCTTATTTGAATTTTGACACTAGTGACACAAAAGGCCGACTATGAACACGGGATAAGGATAAGAAAAGTGAAAAGGCCGACCACAAATGTCAAAATGTGTAAAAATAATAAACAGGACAAAATCACCCAAAATGGACACAGATTTTTAGGCACTAGTATCTTGGGATAAATGGTGACATATGTGAAAAAACAAACAAGGATCCATGTGACCTGACTAGAATTGGGTACAAAAATTACAGACGTGGAAGAGGGTCACAATAAAAAACAATCAAAGAACATGGATGGATAAGAGAATAGTGTCACCAATTAATACTTTTCTTACTTAAGATTCATGCATATAACAACATATTGACAACATAGAAAAATAGTAATATGTGTGTGATTTTGTGTCTACACTCCCTATAATTTCATAACTCTCTCCCTTATCTAACTCATCATTATGCAATGCATATAACTCATGGAGCAGTGTACAAAAATCTCTGACTGAGTTGCAGCACGAAGAAGCTAATGTGGGATTGGTGCATGTATGTCTTCAGATACATAGAAATTCATCCTTTTATCTATTGTTAACTCGATGACAATTTTTCATTGACTCCAATAGCATCCAAAAGAATCTAATCACTACTAGCATGCAAGTCAAAGTAATAGTCTCATATGATATGTTTTTCATTGAAAGAGGATGGAGGTATCAATATTAACCCGGTTGATAAGTTGTTTAAAAAAGGTTGAAAACATGGATAACTATCATTGGTCCAAAATGGTCATTGTGGAGGCAATGGACCGTAGGAAGAAGACATGGATGAAGCGAACAATAAGTGGATGAATAAATGGGACATTAAGCTGCAAAATTTCCCTAACACCAATGTAGAAATAAAAAAGTTTGTCTTAGAAAAATTCAAGACTACCATGTGGACAAAACAAATTGGTAAAAAAAAAGCTGTACTATGTTAAAGAGTTCAACCCCACATGGGAGCATAGTGAAAAAGGTATCTACAGGTTGCTCTTAAGGGTAAGGCTAGGATGTTAGTGGCTCATCGAGGACCGGATCACATCATCTTAGGTGTGAGATTGGTAGATAGATGGTCCCCAATGAAAATAATGAAGAACTAGGATGTTAGTGGCTTAGGCGAGGACCGGAGCACATCTTCTTAGGTGTGAAACCCGATAGATAGATGGTCCCCAAAGAAAATTGGGAAGAAAGAACTTGTATTTTCTATAATAAAGGGGTGGTTGAAACTGAATGACACTTCATTTTGGAATGTGCAACTTATGAGGATATCTGTTCATAGTATGATTTGAAGGTGGGCAACCTAAATGAGTTATTTGACGAGGAAAGACTCCACAAAACAATTGGCTTCCTAGTCAAGATCCATAGTAGAAGATCTAACTTGAAAGAAACTTGAAAATTTCTTAGTGTTGCATTGTAAGTCCCTTAGAGTGTTTGGTCTTGTGGACATCATTAAAATTCTTACATTCATTCATTAATTGAATATATGTGTAAATGTGGTGGTTGACAAGGTGGTAGATGGAACTTGGAGTTCTTAATAAGGAATTTTATTTGAGTGAAATTAATGTAAACATATGGTTTGGTTGTGGTTCAAATGTTCCATGATGGTGTAAAAGGTGTTGTTTGGTCATCTATTAAAAATTTAGTTGTAAAAGATATTAATTAGTTGTTACACCAATTGTTGCAAAAATACTTCAATAACAAATAAAGATAACATAAACAATTATGTTTATAAATATAAATAAAATAAATCCTTAAATCATTACAACATTAATGTTAGTTGGAGAAAATGTGATTATAATTACAAATTTCACCCTTCATATTAATTAAATTATAATATCTTAGATGAAAAGTTACAGATTTATCTATTCTTCATGCAAACAAACCTAACTTTATAAATCAAAAGAAAATATTAATCAAACTTAAACTAAACTATTTTCATTTATAATTGTTATAATATATATATATATATATATATGCAATATTTTTATTTATAAGTAAAAAAGAGGCTCTGGCCTCACTATTTAACATTTTTATATCAAAAGACTAGGTAAACCATGTAAAAGTTCAAGTATAAAGACCACCTAAAGGTGGCGGAAATATACTATGATTATACTATGATTAAAAAAATTAAAGAAGTCACACCCGAGACTAATTTTCCTCCTCCTCTAAGGAGCTAGAGACCATTACTATTGGCCTTCTTTATTTAAGGATGTCAAGAAGTACGTGTGGAGTTGTGATAAATGCCAGAGAATGGGGAAACCAACATTCACATCAGAAATGCCCCTCCAACCACAAGTTGTCCTAGAACCATTTGAGAAATGGGGCCTTGATTTCATTGGGCCATTTGATCCAACCTCCCAAGGTAAGGAATACATATTGGTTTGTATTGATTATGTTACTAAGTGGGTTGAAGTGCAAGCACTACCACATGCAAGAGATGAGAAGGTTACATATTTTCTCTATGAATGAATCTTTCAAAGATTTGGAGCACCAAGATCAATCGTGTCAGACCAAGGGCCATAGTTCATGTCAGGAGTAATCAACTCTTTTGTGGAAATATACCAGTTGAGGCACAAAATTCATCCCCCTACCATCCACAATCAAATGGACAAGTTGAGGTGACCAAAAAGAATTGGAAAACATACTTACAAAGATTGTGGACATCTCAAGGAAGAATTGGGCTCGAAATTACCAAAAGCAGTGTGGGCTTATAACACCACATGGAAAACAACAACATGGTTCACACCATATGAATTGGTCTATGGTAAGAAACCAATCATGCCCATAGATTTTGAAATCCATACATTAAGGACAACATCTAAGGTGGGAATTGAATTGTTAGAAGCTCAACAAGCAAGGATTGTTCAATTAAATGAATTGGATGAAATCAGGCTTCAAGCATTATACCATATTGAAATCATCCAACAACAATGGAAACTTTGGCATGACAAACAAAATAAACTAATGAAATTTCAAAAAGGAGACTAGGCCTTACTTTTTGATTCAAAATATAAAGACTTCAAAGGGAAACTACAGATGAGGTGGATGGGTCCTTACCAAATTGTAGAAGTGTTTGATAATGGGATAGTTCAGTTGGTTCTAATTGATGGAGAAAGGAAATTAATGTTGGTTAATGGTCACAGACTCAGATGTACCATAAACCAACATCTCGTGAAGAGTTTCAAAGAGAAATTCAAGAAGATTCAGATCTTAATTGTGTAGGAAAAGTCTCTTTGCCTATCACAATCCAGATATAAGCTACCATTTGCTAAAAATAAGAAGGGATGGTTGAAAACTAGAGATGGCGGCCAATACTTTGTGATAAAAAGTAAATAAATAAATAAAAATTATAATTATCCGAAGGACCAAAACCAACATGGGCGGTCTTCTCTCTCTTGAATTCATCAATAGAAATAAAACAAGGTAGTACCATGTATGCATGGAGCATGACGTCATGGAAGATGGTGGAGATGTGTCACACTTCAAATTTCAAATGACAATAGAGATTGACAGGCTTTAATGTCCAGGTATGCGCAATTAATAACTCTTAGCATTGTAAAGTTGTGAATTTAAAGTTAAATTGTTCCATCATGTTTATTGATTACCCCTCATGTCCCAATTCACTTCACCCATTCCCAAAAATCTGCACCAAATCTACCACCCATTAAATATCATAATGTTCACATGCATTCCAGTACTTACTCCATCACCTCGGGGTTTTAGCTCGACTTTCCAAATTCAGTTATATCACTTGCATGATAAGATCGCTCAACATTTGCTTTCCGAATTGGTCACTCTCAATCCTATGCTATCCTTCTATGTCTTGGCCCTAAGACTCCTACATTACCAATCATGTGCTGATTAATTCTACTTTTCTCAAACCTAACAATGGGCCCTAGACTACGACATGAACTTATCAGTTCAATCGAACTCTTGGCAGATGCGAGTTCAGTGGAGGTCTTTGATAAAGCAGGGTGGCTGGATTTTCTCTTGGCATATGAAGAATTCAACATTCCCATGATAGAAGAATTCACACGAAATATGGAAGAGGGATACTCAACTGTAAATGGTAAGGAAATTCCCTTCTCTCCAACTGTAATCAGTTAGTTGTCTGGTGTTCCTAATGATGGACTAGCTATTACTGAAAGAACAATGTATCATGATTTAATCAAAAGATTTGTTGTAGGAAAGAAGGAAAAATTATAGTTAGTGGTTGATAATAAGGGGAAGGTAAAGGGAATCAAGAGAATGAGTATATTGGAACCCTGGGCAGGGGTAGCCAAATGGTTAATTAAATATTTTACTTGTGAAGGGTAGTATGAGATAGTTTTAGGTTCAATATTGAGAATGTTCATCCATCCATGGCAAGGCAAAACCCCAGTATAAAGTTAATTTTCCCCAATTCTTATATGAGGCTATTTGTATTGCTACTGATAAATTCTCTTGGGGGAAAAGTATCTCAAGTTTCAGGGCCTCATTCATTTAGTTTGCAAGCATAAGTTCTTGAAAAAGTGGAATGGAACTAGGAAGTAGTTAAAATTCCTGGAATCATAATCTCCCTTATCCACTTCTGATAGACCTAACAAATGCCGTCGTACCACTCAGTAAACTCATGTTATCCTTTAAACCCCAGAAGAAAAAAACCACTAACACAAGAAGAGCATGACGCCACTAAGATTATTCAAACTTTGATTAAAATTCCACCTGAGTCCCCAAATGAGCCAATTCTTCCATCTATTCTTGAAGAAGTATTGGTTAAAGATAAGGGTAAGGCACAAATAGAAGAAGGAGAACCTAGTTCTCCTCCAGATCCTGATACCTTTTACCCAAAGTGCTATCCTTATCTAAGGTACAGTTTGAACTCCAGATGGCTCGGGAGGAGATTAGCCAATTGCAATCACTATTGGAAGCCAAAAATGTTGGTTTCTCTCAGCAGTTATCTTCCAAGGAAAAATAGATTCAAGAGCTGCAAGAGGTGGTAGCACACCAGGAGGAGGCAACTCTTCAGCTACAACAGGCTTTGGAAGAAAAGGAACAGCATATACATTCTTTGGAAGCTACTAATTTGGAATTGAAACATCTTTTACTTAGTTGCAGGAAAGTAGGAAAGAACAAGAATCGACCTTCCCTCAAATCATTGTGTTAAAGGGTATGACCAAATGGATGGAAGAATGTTATAGGTTGAGAGGAGTTGAGGAAGAAAATAAGAATTTAAAAGAAGAAATTGAATTGCTGAAACAAAATCTTAGTACCATCAGTCAAATGTATGATTAGGTACTTTCTTGCAAACCCCCTCCAACTTCTATGCCATGTTTTTAAAGAAAAATTTTCAAATGGAAAATCACTAGGGCTAGGGAAAGGTTGGACATAGAATTTGAGGATGACCATCAGTTTGTAGGGGCATACACCGTTTCCAATGATTTTGAAAATAATTTGCTATGTGAACTTTACGTCCATAAATTTATGCTTCCTGAGAAAATTGAGATCCCAATAAATTTGTATGTGGGGGAGGTCTAGTTAAGGGCATTTGTTTCAACTCTTAGGAATCAAGGTGAGTGAAGAGATCATAGGGAAATATTTGTGTAGATAAGGTCTCACATAGGCCTCCTCATGAGGCATGATTTGCCATCTCCCATAAGGTTTTTCAACAAGTTTCGTTCACAGGTGTACTGCCTACATCTTGTAGATAGGTACACCAATATTTTGCAAAGTTGTGTCAAGAACTTCAGGAACAAGTGATTCCCACTTTCAATGTTAATTTTATTGCCTCACAGGTATGCTATCAGTTGATGACAGAGCCATACAAAAGAAAAGAGGTCATTTCACCCACTAACCTCAGGTGGTCCCTGAAATGAGCCAAGGATGTTTGCAAAATTATTTTGGGACTCAAAGAGTAGTGGATTGGAATGAGATACAGGCCACCTCTACTCCTTGCACCAATACCACAATGGAATTCAACCAATGATCAGGCAAAGGACAGTTACACTACTTGGAGGAAGAATGTTGTTGATCACTTTGGGTTTTCTGATACATCAGCTGATGAAACATGACAAACATTTACAAATGAATATAATTATTCTAGGATAGTTGAGCAACTTAATATGTAGCAGGAGGACCTGCTAAATCCTTAGTCTGGGGGAGTGATGAGCCCCATTTTTGTCATATTAAACCATGTTTAATTATGTCTAAGCCACATCTGAACTTATACCATTTTTGATATCATTATGCATGATGGAAAATTATACTCTTTATATTTACTACTTTACTATGTTTATGGAGGAATTATTGTGTGTACTTGTGATGTTTTATCTTGTTAATTATTTTGCATAAATGGCTTGAATATGATATGGATGAACATTAACTTTGTTTCCAAAAGGATTATATGTTGAGTTGTTACATTGAGTGCATGACTTAATACAGACGTTGGCGTAGCACTCTGTTTAACGTGTTAGCGCAGACTCTCATCCTCGTTAACAGGGGTCTAAAAATAACACATTCAAAGTGTCCAATTCACCATTCCTCAAGCTTGTGGAACTCATGCGTGCATGCAGATAACTCAGATTTTTGGAGTCACAGTTGGCAACATTATTTATTAACCATAAATCATCGCCAGTTATTAAGCAACATTCAAGCCATAAGAAGAGTGAAACAACAACAACGATTAAAGACTTACCACCACTTCAGTCTCTTCAATCGGTTATGATTTGAAGAATCTTCTAAAGGTGATTGACTCCCTCAAGGAGTCAATCATGGATCCTCTCTTCAATCGTTGTAACTACTTCAAGTTAAACACCTGATGAATTACTCCTGCCATTAATGTATTTCCAGAAATAGAAAGCATTGTTAGTTAAACAATCAGTTAGACTTAGACATAGTCATTAGGAATAACTAGATCTCCTGGAGAGACTAGGACTTCTCTTGTATAAAAGAGATGATGTAACTAGACTTAGGGTTCAATCTTTTCAGTTGTACAAGCACATTTCTAATTCAATAAAGATCACATATTCAGGAGGAAGTTTAGTTGTTTGAGTTTTAGTTTAGATCCTTATCGAAGGGTAGGAGCAAGGGCCACTCCTACCCAATGAAAGGGAATTCTGATTGTTTCTTTTCTGTTTTATTTATATATTGTTGTTCTGTAGTTTACCATATTCTTGAAAGCAATGTAGTTTCCATTATGAATGTTTAGTGAGTTTTCATTTAATATTTCAATTTTAGTATTTCATTTCAAGCATTTCATTTTGTAATCATGATTAGTTCTTTAATTTATAGTCTTTATCATTAGAACCCGTGTTGAGCTTGCATTATTTGTCCCTTTTGTTGCAAACAACCTTGGACACTGCCTTGGATTGACATAATAAATTGATTAAAGTATGAGCATTAACGACACTCGTCACGAGTCATTCAATAAGTCCTTGAAGTATCTTTCATCTTCTTTACCATTTTTCTTATTGTCGGTAGTAGACTCACCCTAAGGAAGAGTCATTTTAAAGATCATGTTGAAGTTTCTTCGCATTATAACGATTTTATGGAAGAATCTAGTGTTTATGTCACCTTCATGAAGCCACTTAATTCGAGATTTTTGTTTCAAAGTGAATTTATTCTTGGATAAGAACAAGGTTGAGATCATCAATAAGAGAACCTCTTCTTCTTTTAATTCTTGATTAGACCATTCTCCGTATTTCTCTTTTAATTTTGAGGATCTAATCTTGGAGCTCAAATTTCTTTTCAAAATTTTTCCAAAAGTTTTCTTGTTCCATTCCTTCAAGTTCTTCTTAAGCCTTTGAATTTTTTTCCAGTCTATACATTTTTAGCCTTGTATACTTGTATTCCACCAGATTTTCAAATTTTCGGATAAAGATAGGTCTTTGGTCCTGTTATCCAAAAAAACCCAGGGGATATTTTGATAACTTACATTTTCATTTGGACTTGGACAGTATAAACTGATCAAAAATGGAGAAGAACAATGTTAAGGACACTCCACTTCCTCCTAACCATCCCCTCCATTTCCATACTTAGACAAAAATCATAAGAAATAGGCAGGATACAAGTAAATTCGTTGAGTCGGATCTTTTGGGAACACAAGGAAATGTTCCTTTATTCCTCATGTCCTTTGTATTACCGCATCATGTGTAGGAAGGAGTTAACAAAATTTTAGTTGGTCAGGTCGAGCCTTTTTAGAACAGGTGGAATGGTTGCCATGGGCATCATCTTCCCCGCATGAGTGATTTGGCCGATTGGGGTGAAGCATCAGTTGGATCGGTTAAAGTGAAAATTGTGGGAATGGAAGGAACATTCCTACGTTTCAATGGTTCATCAATCAGGCAACATATTCGATGAAGCAAAAGAGGCAACGATTAAAGCGAGATGAAGCATGTACAAATGGAGTAGGTGGAACTGTTCCACAATTCCATCCCAACCCCGATCCTCCACCCACACATAAACATGCGGTGAAATCGAGTTAATTCGGGCCCAACAAGTACATCAAGAATATTTCCACCCTCCCCCAGTTTTTTGACAAACTAATCCATCCACACTTTTCACAATTTCATTAAAGCAGTATATTGCGGTGCGCGAAAACCTGTCACGACTCTCTCGAGCTCTAAAACTTGAGAGGGCCATAACTTTTACCATGTAACTCCAAATTTCACAAACTTGGTCTCGTTGGAAAGGTCTCATCATGTACTACAACATATTGGAAAGCTTAAGTTTAGTGAGTTTAGGTAGGTGAAAAAGGATGTTGAGTGGAGAAAATGGTTAAGTATTATCCATGCGTGGAAGTTGGAGACCGCGCGGGAAGTATGCGAAGGGGCACATACATGTTAGAAGAGTAGAAGAGTCATTGCGCTAAGGTTCATGCATGGGCACATAGGGTTTGAGACTTAGCGATTTTTAAGAACATGGCTAAAAATAACAAAACAGAGATAGAGTTCCATTAAAGCAAGATCTAACAATAGTGAAAAAAAAAGATGACTTAGTGGTTAAGTAAAGGATAAAAAAGCACATGTAGGGAAAGGAAAAAGACAAAGCATGGAGAAATCTAATAATAGGATTAAATCATGTAGGTTATGAGCTAAATATAACTTAATCTATTATTAGCACAAGTTAAATAAAAGCATAAAATCTACTTGTAAACACACCTATTATTAGGAAGGTGCATGTAAGTGTTGAGGGAAAAGTCCCCACCGTATAAATATAGGATATACATCCTTGTTTTGGACAATACTTTGGGGTTGGGGTGTGTAGCCAATTTTTTTCTGCATGCATGACAAGTATTGAGTGTAAGTAATTTATGATGTAATCATAAGAACTTTATGCAATGAATTATTGTTTTGCTATGGATAATTGTGTATGGGTTTCTAAGATAACTATATCTGAGTATGGAGTTATGGGATTTTAGATCTTATTAATATTTCTTTATGTTGATTGAATTTCCTTATTATATGTGTTGTCAATTATTTATGTTACGATGTATCTCATTGAGTGCGAAATCACAGCACCCCCAAATGAGTTATGGATCTACTTTTCTAAGGCAGGGTCATTTGGTGTGATTTGCATAACATTGGATCATTCCCAAGTGCGGGACTTGCAAAGGGAATGACCCTCCAGAGAAGGCTGGTTCCTCTTCCTAATCCTAGCACTAAACTACTTCTAAGGAAGGAAATGTGACTATCTACTCCTAATCTAACAATTCCAAGGGACTAGGGAGAGAGAGAGAGCATAAAAATAAAGAAATCCTACACTATAGAGGTGATAGCACCGAGAAAAGGGAACTGCTAATCACAAACCCAACTGCCTGAAATGGAGAGAGGTGAGCAATGGAGAGGATGGACAAATGCATCACAAACCAAGGATAAAGTTCACACAAAACACCATTTCAAACCCCTTAAACATAGCTCCCAAAACCTGCAATGGACATTAGAGATATGCACAGTATACCCTGCAATGGTGAGAGGCGAGAAGAGACAACAAAATGAGCAAAGGATGGACAAAACACATCACGAAATAGATTTTATTACTCCAGAGTTCACACGATACAATCATTAACAGGGAAAGAGGTAGGAAAATGCCACTTCTGAAAGCCAAGGGAGGAGGCTTAAACTCCACATTCGACCTGGAGAAGATAGAGAGAGGGGGGAAGAAAGAAGAATGAACAATAACCCTTTGACAATGAATCTTACCCCGTATTTATAGATTTGATCGGATAGAAGAAAGAGAGAGAGAGAGAAGGGAAAAGCAAGTCAAAACTCAAACACATTGTTGTTAATGCTTCGATAAAATCGGCCCCCCAAATCCGTCTTTACTGCATTATTCCTTGATTTGGCGCCTTGAAAGAAGAGGAAACGGTGGAAATAGATCGAATTCGATCTGGTTGTTGAGATAGATGGATCCTACATTGAAGGCTCGAAGATGTTTCCTCCATTTTCCTTTACCTAACCTCCTTAAAAATTAAAGTCTCAGACCTCCATGGCATAGGTGAGGCCGATATCTTTCCAATGGTTTCAGATTTGTAATATTTTGAGCCTTGAGCCAAAATATATGCCTCTTCAAAGTTTGTAATGGGTCCGTCAAATGCGAATGGACGGGAAATTTTGAAAAATGGACCCCCTTTTGAGATGGGGCATGTGGCACCCCTTTTAGAGAAAAAATCAGACTCGCGGGTCCATAATTTATCTTTTGCCCTTTGAATGAAAGGAAAATTTTCACCTTTCCTTTCGACTCCCCACTTTCCTCTAGGACACGCATCAATCTAGCACTCGTTTGGAAACCTTTTCTCTATTTGACCCTTGAATCAGTCGCCATTAAGACACTTGGCAGCCTCTGCAGGCCTGGCTCATGCATTGACCATTTTCCCCTACCTTTGTTTCATCCTAAGACACGTGGAGATGCGGCACTTGTTTGAGCTTCTCTTTTTTGGATTCACCTTTGGAGGAGTGTCGTTAGGACACGTGGTTCCCTCTCTTTTCATACTTAGTCGATGGATTCTTTCTCAAGGGTTTCGAGCCCGAGGGCTTCTTTCATTTAAGTCCTTTTCTATTTTAATCCCATCTCGTACTTCAAATAAAGACTACATTTTGGTTCCATTTCAGGACCTCTTTTCAATTTGTTCACCAGGATGTTGCATGCACATGGTGTTTCGATTATCTTTGGAGAATATTGAGAACTAGATATATGATGGCCAAGATGCATTCTCAGAGATATAACACTGGACCTGATTTTAATGCGTGTAAGTGGGTGGAAGACAATCTCTATGACTACTTATATGAGACATTTTTAGCTTCTTCCTAGTAGAATTATACCAGTGGTTGGTAGTTACGTGATAAAAAGGGTGTTTAGATTGGTAGAAAAAAGTGTGGAGACAGGAAGACTACCAAACACTCTTTGATTTGGATGAGTTGTGGACTAAAGTTGTAGATCGTTGGTGGGAAGGTGTGTTGCACAATTATACCTTGAGTACATGATTTTGAACATACTCATTCCTAGAGGAAGTAAATTTTAGTTTTTATGTGAGCCAAGAGGATCCTATTTATGTGTGTGACACCTTTAGCTATCAAGATCTTGATGGTTGAATTAGGAATGGAGAACTTACCTATGGAAGCTAAAACCCCACCATGTGCATGGGAAGAGAAGTAGGTTTGGGAAGGATGGCGATGGCACCTTAGAAAAGAAAGAAAGAGAGGAAATATGGCTCAAGTATAATGATGTGTGATAGAGGGTAGTTGATGAGGTTGAGGTCGAGAGAATGATGATGACTAGAGGAAGTGATGAGACCCCATAGAAGGTGAGGGACCACAGGATCATGTCCTCTCAACATTGGGAAAGCACAGTAGAGAGACCCATCACATCTAATGAGAGTGAGTCTGAGGAGATAATGAGAACCATGGGTGCACATCTAACCCAACCTAGTACCCTAGCCCTTGTGCAAGGTGTTTAGAATCTAGAGGTTATTATAGAAGAGCATCATAGTGATAGTGAGAAGGAGGTAATAGAGGTTCACCACGTTGGGTAGGAGATACAGGTAGACATATTTTAGTTTCATCTCAAGGAAGCAAAAAATTAAGGATGCACATGGCAAGCATGCAGCAAGAAGCAATGTTTGGAATGAGTATTTTTGGGGTAATTTCACAGGGCGTCATCGTCGAGACAAAGTGTTGGCACACAACCCATTGAAGTAATCCTATAGGTGTGCTATAACACAGACAATTGGTGTCTAGTTTAACAACACTATTGGGACACAAAGGAAGTTCATCTACAAGACCATAGTCATGATGGGAGGCTCAAGAGGTTCAGTTAGCCACCACATGGAGGAAATCCTAGTGGAGGTTTAGGTTTAGGATCTGGCCCCATTCTAGGACAAGGGCACAAACAACCATCAACAATAACAACCATAAACCTCAAACCAACAAGCACAACAAAACCTCAATTCTTCTTTGAGATGTCACTTCACTTACCAGAGAGTATAGAGGTGTGGAAGATGTAGTTGAACATGTGCATAAGTGTGAGTTATTATGGAGAGCTAAGGGAATAACAACTTTTGATAGAAGGAAAGTCAATTTTCCACCACACTTCAAGGGTGCACACATAGTTGGTATAGAAATATGATCCACATCAAACTATGGTGGATTATGATGTGTTGTGCACTTCCTTTTTAGTTGAATTTCATATCCATAGTTTGAGCAACAAAGTATTAGCACACTAAAGGATATCAAAAAAGGCTTGTCATAAAGTGTGAGGAGTATGATGCATGATTTAAAACTTTGTTGTCAAAATTATCCTATGATATTCATCAGATCCAACATGCATAGTGGTTTTTGGAGGCTTGTTGACTCCTTTTTAAAGAGAATTTCACATAAACATTTACTTGATCCACATGAGGCCTTGGAAGTAGCTATATGCGCTAAAAGTAGTTGGAAGTGTTGATATATAGGGGTAAGCCCTTTTCTTGAGGTGAAAATAACAGTTTATATGGATACACATTGGAGAATTTTGTCTAATTCATGCATGAGACATGTAATGGGTTATGGTGTATTGATTGTGATGTTGAAGGACATACTAAAGGATAGTTTTTTACACATGAATGTGCACATTGTTTAACATCTTGTGAGATTTTCCACAAGAATCATGATGTCCAGGAATTTCCACTTTTACAGTGTGCAACAAAAATAACATCTCCATGTACTACAATATTTGTGATGCACACACCCATGATACTAGTGAATTGTCCATTTGATTGATCATATTCATGAGGCATGTGAGACTGGATTGCGATAGACCACTATGGCTAGTAGTTCTCAGGTGCAAGAAGGACAGGCCAATGAAGGTTGCAAAACAATGAAATGGTGGATTTTGAGGTGGATATTAGAAGTAGAGGCCATGGTGGTAGAGGAAGGTTCATGTGTGGGACATGTTATACTGTGGATCATCACCTAATCATTATCAACATGAGTGTCCTAAGAATCAGGTATGCACGTATTATGGGAAAGGCACACAAGGTTGAGGATTTTCCAGACCTCTATGAACATATGTGTAAGAACAAAAAAAGAAGGAAAAGGTGTGGGGATGATTAAGGTGGAGCACGCAAAGCATGAATAATGGGAACCTAAGAAGATGGTTATCTAGAACTTCAACTTGTGTTAGTTACTACACATGCATAGAAGTAGCATGCACACGTGAGCATATTAAAGAAAAACCCTTATCATGAGAGAGAGGTTATACATGTTAAATATCCAGATGTGTGCTCATCAAAGGAGGTGTATCAGAAACTATGGGTGTTGTCGAGAATTTACAAGGGAGATCCAACATGCTTTAAAGGAACAAGCATGCAGAGAGAGAATGTGTAAAGAGGAACTCGAGCTTCCTCAAAAATATGTGATGATTTGAAGGAAGTATGTAGATGTTGAGGCAAGAAAAACATCATTCCTTTTTAGGAGAGATGTGGTACGAGAAATTACCACGCATAGGGGATTTGAGAGAGCGCTAGATCCTTCATGTAAATTTACCACCACATGACCATGAATATGACAAGGAGATTACACTGGATGTAGTGATAGATGGTTGGTTGGTGAGTAACATTCTTATTGACACATGTGCATAGAGTCAATGTCCTAACATTGGATGCTTGGAACCAAATGGGAAGGCCACCAATTGCAACCATCTTCTAATGTGTTGTATATGGAAAATAAAACAAGGGCCATGCCCATTGGAGTGTATTGAAAGATGCTTCATCACTATTTAGGGTGCTAAATTTACAGGTGATTTTGAGGTATTTGAACTTTTAGAGGTAAATAATTTCCCAACACTTTTTGGATCATCCATGGTGTATGCAAAAATAATGTTGATTTGTGCTTTAACAAAATATATATCAGTTTTGAGAACAAGGATGAGAGCATTGTCATACCCTTGGATGATGTGAAAGGTTGTGCCTTATATTAATCCTATCAATGAGGAAGAGCTTAATATAATATATACACACATATATGTGTGACCTAAAAAATGTAGAGCCATCAAAGGAAGGCATACTTCATTGGAAGATGTGCATAATCTATCAGTGATACTACTAGTGTTGCTTGTGACAATTGGGCCCATGACACTTATGAAATGGTAGGTCATGAGGTCAAGGGAAGAGTTACTAGATGATTAGGCCACACACATCAGATTAGGCGCTTGGGCAAACTTAATTACCAAGGTATACTTGGAGAAGAGAAACTTGACTCTTTCTTGCATGCGATGGAAGACTAGTGGAAAAATGAGGAGATAGATGGAATATGATGGTCTATACATTATGCGGAATAAAATGCATGCATGTGGGGAAACACATAAAATAATATTTTAGGTTGGTGTGAGGTAAGGGTAGCCTTTTTAACAAGGTTTACTTGGAGCAATGTTCCTTCTCTTATACATGACTATGATGGGAAGACCCTTCTTTGGTACATATCCACAATTGTGAGAGACATTGGGCATAAGGAAAAGAAGCTATACCACCATCATCTTTTGGGTACACAAGTTTTACTCCACTTTGTGTGATGCACATGTGCATGGTATGTGCATGTCGAGTTAAAGCAAGAAATTACAAGTTGGCGTGACATGACAGAAGGTATTGTCACACTTTTGATTATTTTTCTAATAAACCACTAGTACATGAGGCCTTATAGATCATGAAGTGCATCATGTTGGGAGATAATGCAAAAGGCAGAGGAACTTATGGTTCAACTATTGGGAGAACCTAAGATTGAGGCACGTGAGGATATTAGAAAAAAAGAAGAAACACTTTAGGGTGTGCATGGAAAGAGAAAGAAAAAGGGAAGATGGTGTACCTCATATGATGATGAGGAAGTTGAAGACCTAGATATAAAGCACACTGAGGGTGTGTGTGAGGTGATGGAATCTATATGAGTAGGCACATATATACCATGTGCCTATGAAGACTAAGAAGGTGAATATTGGCACTTGAGGATGCACCTAAAGGAGGATATTATTGGAGATTATTGGTCGAAACTCTAGAGGTTTGAAATCATCATTGAGTTGTTGCATGACTTTCAGACTTATTCCCAAGGGTTATCATGAGTTGAAGGGTGTCATCCCTCATTAGGAGAGATGAAGATTAAGCTTGAAAGAAGGCATGCATCCGGTTTGGAAGAGGCCTTATAGGATGAACCCAACCTGCACATGAGAAGGTAAAAGAGAGATTGAAAAGATGCTTAAGTCAGGGATCATAGAGCCTATTGAGGAATCTAAGTGGATCAGCCCCATGGTGATTAATATAAAGAAGGATGGTCGGATCAGGATCTGTGTGTGACTATAGGGTACTCAATGCTTCATGTGTCATAGATCCTTTTCTACACCATTCACATAAAGAGATATCTTGAAGGTGTTGTAGGGCATGAAATCTATTCATTCACAATGGATTCTTAGGGTACCATCAAGTGTACATTACACATGAGGATCAGAGAAGACCACCTTTGCAACTGAATGGGGAAGTTTTGCATATATTGTGATGCCCTTTGGATTGAAGAATGCACCAATGATGTTCTCATGCATCATTGTTCAAGCATTCCATGACTTCATTCATAAGTTTTTACAGGTCTATCTGGATGATTGGACCATTTATGGGCTAGTGAAAGATCATTGTGATAACTTGAGGCTGATGTTTGAAAGATGTAGGAAACTTAGCATCTCTCTAAACATTAAGAAGTGTATATTTTCCACCCCCTTTGGTACATTTACTTGGGCACATTATTTGTAAGGAAGGATTGTTGGTAGACCTACTAAGATTGTAGTGATTTTGGGGCTGGAAGAACCTACCAACCAGAGTGAAGTGCATGGTTTCTTGGGGCATACTTGGTTATTATAGAAAATTCATTAAAGGTTATGCAAATATTTTCACACCCCTAGAAGAATTTCTCAAGGCCAAAGGAAAATTTTATTGGGGGACGTAACAATAGATTTTGAGACCTTGAAGGAGAAGCTTACCACCACACCTATCTTGTGCTTTCCTTCATGGAAAAAACCTTTCCATGTACATGTGATGCCTCTAGTATGGAAATTGGAGCATTCTTGGCACAACAACCAGAGAAGGAAATGATCATCATCCCATATGCTTTTGTAAGTAGGAAGTTGACACCAGCTAAGAAAAACTATACAACTATGGAGCATGAGGCATTATCCATGATCTATGCACTTCACAAGTTTAAACAATACTTATTGGCCACACCATTTATCTTTTATATAGATCATATGACATTGAAGTACTTGGTCAACAAACTAGTTTTACAAGGGCACATCTATTGATGGATACTTATTTTTCAAGAATTTGATTTTACAGTCATAGTAAAGCCAAGAAAGAGAACTTGGGACCTGATCACTTGTCAAGGATCAACTCTAGAGAGGACACACAAAGCATTGAAGATACTATGCTTGATGCACAATTATTTAGATTGAACCACATGCTAACTGATTTGGAAGATATTGCAGTATTTTTGTGCACTAGACTTGTAGAAGGAATGAAGACCTTGGAAAAAAAGCAACTTTTAATTCATGTTGTGTCATATCAACTCATTGAGGAGACCTGTATAAAATGGGGAGATGAGGTCTTGCACAAGATGTGTTATGGAGCATGAGTGCATGAAGCTATCATGGAGGAAGCTCATGGAGGAATAATAGGAGGACACTATGCAGGGAGATGTGCCATATGCACATAAGATCCTTTTAGTTGGTTTATGGTGGGAGACATTATATAAGGACACTAAGGCTTTTTGTCAAAGCATGTGATCACTTTATCAAAGAATTGGAAAGCCTAGAAATAGAGATGAGATGCCATTAAGGCCCATATAAGCAAGTGTTTTTTGAAAAATGGGTATTGATTTTGTAGGACCTATTACACCACCCACGCCTACAGGATAGTGGTGCACGTTACATCATCACATGTATATATTACTTATTAACAAGGTGGGTAAGAGGTTGCACCTATAAAATATTATTGCAACTAAACAACAAGGTTCCTTTGGGAAAACATCATCAACATAGGTATGGATGTCCATTAAGCCTAACAAGTGATAGGGGACTCATTTCTTGAATGAGACTATTAGAATTTTATTGGAAGAGTTTATGGTGGCACACCATAAGACTACCCCTTATCACCCCTAGGATAATGGCACTATTGAATCTTTCAACAAGATCTTGGGTCAAACACTAATGAAAATATGTGATGTTGGAAGAAAGGATTGGGATGATAAGGTATCATCCATGTTTTTGGGCATATAGGAAAACCTATAAATGGTTGAATAAGGCCACACCCTTTTAGTTTGTGTTTGGCACGAGAGGTATATTACCTATGGAATTTATGTTACCATCCTATATTACACATGTGCACAGAGGATTGGATGATGAATAAGTAGTTGATGAGTGCATTGAAAAATTGATGCAATTAGATGAGAGGTGTGTGCATTGCGTTGGAGTCAAAAGAAAAAAATGCATGAAAAAAGGCTTGGCATGATAAACACATCAAGAACAAGTCTTTTTAGTTGGAAATATGGTACTTCTATATGACTCCAAGTTTGTGTGCCATCTCAGGAAAGTTGAAATTCCATTGGTTGGGACCCTTTGTAGTGACCAAGATATTAGAATCAAGTGCATGTCAATTATAAGCGCTTTGGATGACACCATGTTTCCCGGTTACTTCAATGGGAGTAGGTTGAATCCCTACTATAAATAAGCTTCCTTTATGTTTGTAATAAGGTAATATTTCCATTTAGATTAGATTTCCCTTTCATGTTTTGTTTTTTTTTTTTTGTAATAAGTGTGTTCATGTGCAGGAGATGATTACTATATTATAAGTTGATGCATAGAGGACCACACATACTTTTAGTGTGGGGTAAAATAGGTGCAAGTGAAAAAAAAGAGGTATGAAATGATGGTATGATTATTGAGTTGGTTGGTGCACACGCGTGAATAATATGAGATAGGTGTGCATGAAATAAAAATAATGGTGTGATGAAAAAAGTGAAAATAAAACATGTGCTCATTGGGATAGATATTTCTCGACTTAGAACCACATGAATGAAGATGGTCAATGTAGTGTAACATGAGGAGGCAAAAACAAGTGGATAAACTACTTGGAAAGTGGTGTAGAGGAGAAGATGGTGTGTGGCATGAAGTTGTGACATAAGGAAGAATACTGACCTAGGAAGTAGTGGCATGCCTAAAGGTTACAAATGTTGTGTGTGGAAGAAGAAAAAATGGAAAAAAAAAAGCACCTTTTAAAAATCAAAAGTGTGTTTAAAAAAAAAATTTTTAAAAAAAAGTGTGAAAAAAATGGAAAAGTGTTTTAAAGCAAAAAATGTTGGTTGGTGGAGGAGTTAATTAAATGTGAAAAGTCTATAAAAGGGGAAAACCAAGAGTTCATTATTACCTTGTATTTGAAAAGATGATTTGTGCAATTAAAGAAATAAGCTAAGTGAATAAGAGTGAAGAGTGTGAAGAAGAAAATCAAGTGAAAAAAAAACCAGAAGAGTGCAGTGCAAAGCCTTGAGTTGAGGAGATCCTTCAAGAGGAAGTGGAAGTGTTAATTTAAGAAAGCATGTGAGGGCATGAGTGAAGTAAGGTTTTTAGGGTTGGAAATCAGGAGTTGATAAAAATTTGGATCATTGATCTAGGGTTCACAAGGTTTGAAAATCAAAAACTAGGGCACAAGGCAAGGTATACAAAAGCACATGGAAGATTGGATGTACACATGACATTAGGGTTATGAGGTGAAGTAAATAGTTACTCTCAATACCTAGGGCATGCATTTTCAACAAGGTTTACAATTTGAATTTGAGAATAAGCAATGGCACCATGAAGGGCACCAAAGAACAAGAAGGAAGTGGAGGAACTACCCAAGAATTGGTTCTTGAAATGCAATACCCACCAGAGGTGGTTGTGGGACAACAATGGACCTCACAAATTAAAAAATGTAAAATTAATGAGTATAATCATAGGGCACCAGGACATGAGGCCACACTTAATAAGGATATGCTTGGGAATTTCCCACGAGGACTACAAAGGATCAAGTAAGTCATGGATGATTCAGTATGAAAGATCTTTGAGAAGGTAGGGGTCTCTCAATTGTTTTAATTTCCCTTATTTGGAAGGCCATGTACACCTCTTCCAGTGGTTGATGTCACATGTACATGAAGACTATTTTTACTTCAAGCTGGATGGAGGATGAGGCTCACAACTCGTTTGATTGGGAGAGTGATAGGGTTATTGCAGATACCGGTGAAGACCTAGACTTGACTAGATTTGAGATGAAAAAAAATGAGGAGTTGGCCACAAAATTGCAATATGATAGGGGACATATGGAAATGAGTGTCGATAAGATTACAAACCCTACTGACTAGAGTAGTGCACATGATTGGTAAGTTACAAAACTTGGTGCCTCGAGATTGGGAGAAGGTAAATAAATTTCCTCTATATTGCACATAAATGGTGCACAAACTCAATATAATATTGCACAATACATTTTTGAAAGGATTATAGAAGAGTCAGGGCACAAACTGAAAAGGGAGACAAGATAACATGGGGATCTATCTTTTTGTTAATCATTTCTTCTAGGAGATTGGTGTCCCAGATGGGCTAGAGGATGATATGTGGATACATCCTAGTAGAAGACAAGTCCCCTGCAAAAATTTTTCCAATTTCACATGTGAAGGCGCAATCACCAATCCTTACAAGGCAATGATTGGAGAAGTGGTACAAGAGGATGTGTGCATCCTTTGAGAATGAGTGGACGCGTGCTTAAGAGAATTACGAGGTGTAGTAGGCCAATAGGAAAATTTTTTAGTTATGCAACACTTTAGCCTTGCATGATTTGTGATGAATAATGGTGAAATGGGGCGTGGTGTAAATTACCATTTGCATTCACCACCAAGTATTTCAAATGCATAGTCAATATAATAAAAGATGTGTAGAAGATGAATTTTGATGTAGAGAAGGTTGATTCATATTGGCACACCTTGTGCAAGACCTTTGGATACACTTTCAGCCTATGTATACTTAGAAACAAATGGAGTCGCCAAATACATTTGGATCTTAATCCAATTATGAATGTGATGATTTGAGAACATGATATGTAGAGTTTTTTTCAACCCTGGATCCAAAGATGAAGGATGGAAAGGAGATTGAAGTGTGTGACTCTCATATGCCTCAACAAAAAAGAAGAAGAACAATTAGGATTCCTAAGAGGAGGCGAGATGAAGACTCCACCACAACATGAAGAAAAGGAGGAGAGGAAGAAGAAGAAGAATAAGAAGAAGAGGATGTTGCATTGGATCAGAGCCAGAGAAAGGAAATATAGAATAAGAGAAGAGAAGAAAGCAAGGGCACAAGCTCTTCACATCCATCTAAGGGGTCTCCTTCAACAATGATGACCAAGGTAAGTCCATTAAGGACAAAAAGGGTCACAAGAGGCTCAAGTTGTTTTCAATGATGAGAGATGATCTAGAGGAGGTAGAGAAGATATGAGCACGAGGAGTTTGTATGACATGAAGGGGATGAGGAAAAACCAATGCATATAATAGAATCAAAAAAGGGCCAAGAGAAATAGGAAAGAAGGTGAACATAATAGAATCCCATGCATAGAAGAAGAAAGCACCGATGTGTGAAGAAGGAGGCACAATACACAAGGAAGAGATCCCCGAGGAAATAAAGGAGAGGGTGATGATGCTTATGTCATCAAGGAAGATAAGGTTGGTGGTGTAAGTCAAGCGTAAGACCATTTACACTAAGGAAATCATGCACTAAAGCTAAGGTAGTAAGAAGTGAAACCTCCATAAATCACCACATATGTCATTCATCAATGATCCTACAAAGGTGTTGAGGGCTAGGTTCCATAGTACGTACTAAGGAGAGATTATTTGGTTGGGACCTACTAAATGAAGAAGGAGGGATGTCACACATGAGGAAAATATTATCATGGAGCATGCATACACATGTGGAGGACACAAATTTGAAATAAACAATAAGATCTTATTCCAAGTTGACACTTAATAAAGGAGCCGGAAAGTATATATATTCATCAACCCCACAAAGCTAACTAAAGAATAGCTTGTAATGCATGCTGAATAATGATGACAATTGAAGTCACATGCAAGAACTTGGATAAGGGGATACCATCAGGGTTATGGTAAATGATAAGAAAGAAAAAAAAAGGTGAATCAATGGCTCATAGAGGAGTTAAGGGAACAAAAGAAGCAGACAACAGAGGTGTATATGATAGGTCAAAAAAAGCTAACAAAACAAATTACAAGAATGTGCCCAGAGTTGGTGAGCCATGTTAGGGTGGATTATACCACAAAAATGGAGTATCTTGAAGACTTGGTTGAGATGGTGCTTCATAATATAAAGAATGGCACGGGGCCATCAACGGAAGAGTTGATCAAGGCTAAGAAAAGGAATAAAGAGGCAGTGGAGGCCAAGATAGCAAAGTATGAGGCACTGATCACCAAGGTCAAGGAGCCACTAAAAAGGCTAAATTGGCATTTGATAAGTGCCAAAATTGTGACCCATCCTAAGCATGTATGTTCCAAATGAGGAGGCAAAACTTAGAGCAATACAAGCATAAATGAAGAGTAATAAGATTGAGTGAGAGAAATTCATGATAGAAACATCAACGTAGAGAGACTTAAAAAATACATGAAAGAGACACTTGAATTAATGATCAAGGAATTTCAACTCATGGTCATGCAAAGAATGGATGCTATGGAAGGAGTGACCATGAAGTTGGATGTGGTGATAAAGGAGCTTAAGGAGAAAGCTAATGAGATGAGTGCGCCTAATTAAATATTCAGGTATTATAGAGGTTGCAATAGAAGGAAAGCTATAAAGGAAATTGCAAAATGGGAAGAGTTAGAAAATTGTTAGGAAAGGAGTTCCTAGAGCTTCTCTATCCGCTTCATGCCTGAGTTTATATGCCCACATCTAGTGAATTCTTTTTTTTGATTCATTAAGTTTTTGCCCTTATTCTTTATTTTTCAGAATTTTTGATTCATTCATTCATTGGGGAAGCGAGTTTGATGAATTATTGTTGAGGATGGGAAATGAATTTAGTGTGGGGTGATGTTGAGTGGAGAAAATGGATAAATACTAGTCATGCGTGGAAGTTGATCTTGATGCAGGGAGCATCTATAGGTGGCTAGGTGTTTTCATATGGTCTTAGAGTGTTTAGTTCATTTTACCTCCATTTATTTGTATTTCAAATAGTAAAAATGTATGTAACTTCCATTTTGAAGGTAAAATGTCATGTAAATGGATATATATGACCTCATGAGTTGTATTTAGGTGATAATTATCATGTATGCATAATTAGTATATTGTTGGGTCAAATAGGGAGCTAGTTGAGCATTCTAGGGAGTGTGGTTGAGCTCTTATAGTGAAGACTAAGTCATTTTAGGAGAAGAATAGGATTTCTTTTGGTGATGGATCCAATTTTGGATCAAGAATTTGGAAGAAAAGGTTTTAGAAGAATGTAACAGAGAAAAAAATAAATTATTATGAAGGGTGGAAATAAAGATTTGGTGAGTTTGAAGTGAAATTGGTATGTTTTTATAGAACTGTGATAAAATCTCCATGACAGACAATGTGTAGAAGTGTTACAATTAGGTTTATTTGATATTTTTATCATTATTGTTAATTGGAATGCTTGAAGGGAACTATTTGAAAACAATTAGAATTTATTTGGGATCTGGATAATTGATTTTGAGGTTTTTTATAAGCAATTTGAAGGCAAGCTAGCTGAACTACGGCATTGAAATTCAAGGAATTTAATCATCCAATTAAGCTAAAAATTTTAATAAATATTTTTCTCATCTAGATGCCCAAGCATGAAAAATATTAGCTCCCAAATCCACGTGTAAGGGAAGATATCGATTGCAAAAATTTTCAAGCCTGTGTAAAATTGTGACTAGGGCATGAATGGAAAAATGATCATATCTCGAGATTTAGCTAACAAAAAAATCTAAAATTTGGACAAAGAAGTGTCTTGGAAATATGAATCCAACGAGTCTAGTCTGAGGTCTATTGGATATGTGTGGAGAAATTTATGATCAAATTATAGAACTGCAGATTACGAGACAACCCAAAAAAAAAATTTTTTTAGTAAGTAAAATCATCATAAAAATGATAAATACTTAGCCAAATTATCTAAGAATTGCTATACAAGGACATTTTCATGATATATTTGTATTTCAAGTGATTTTAAATATTTTCATTGATTATAAGTGAAGATATTCACATTTTTCTGAATGATTCCCTTTAGATGTAATGCATGATATGGTCTTGATTATGAGTGAGTTTAGTTTGATCAAGTTTATGCATGGTTCATTGGTAAGGTTTCATTTATAATTATGGTGAAAGATACTCATATGCACCTTGAGTGGATTTATCACAAAGAAAAATATGAATTGAAGAGAGATTGTTTGAATCTATCGGTTGAAAAACATCCAAATTACAACAGTTTATCAACAAAAAGTCAGCCAAAACACAATAGAAAGTCAACAACAATGTTACACTACTAGAGTTTGTGTTAAGTAAGAATAAGAAGGTGCATCATTTTTGGCATTAGAGCAGAGAATATGATTATAATAAATGTATATTTTATATATTTTAAGCATTTGTGATTAATTGATAGTGTGAGTGATTGTGTCAGCATGTCAAAAATAGAGAAGCCATGATTGTGGGGTATTGTGAATATGATCGAGGAGGGAGTGTTGAGGAAGATGGATAACATGATGCATGAGATTAGTGATTTGGGATCAAGGATGAAAAAGATAGAATAAGTGTATTCAGCTATGGAAAGGACAACTGATAAAGATGATGATCAGAGTCATCGAGAATCCTTGTTGGTAAGAAGAGTCCTTCTACAACAACCAATTAAAGTTCAAGAACTAGTCTACACGAGAAGTCTATTCAGAACCAGATGTAAAACAAGAGGTAAGTGTTGCAATGTCATTATTGATAATGGTAACACATATAACATTGTCTTAGAGGAAATGGTTAGCAAGTTGGGTTTAATAAGGTTAATTCATCCTACACCCTATAGAGTAGCATGGGTTTAGGAGGATCATCAAATTTTGTAAATGAAAATGCATAGTTCCTTTCAAAATTGGAATTTTCATGATGAAGTTTTATGTGATGTGATGCCTATGGATGTATGTCATTTACTCTGGTAGACCATGGCCATATGATAGAAGAGTAGTTTATAATGGTAGAGTAAATAAATGTTTTCTAATGAAAGATGGAAAAGAGCATATTTTGGCACCTTTGATGGATCAACATACATGAGATGAAAAGAGGAGTATGGTGTTTGGATTCAAGGAATTTGTTAAGAAGACCAAGAATCATGTCTTATCCTTCATGAAGGAGGAAGGAAGAGTGAATGAATCCTTGGAAGAAGGATGTGAAACAAATGTTGTCAAGTAGGAGCAACAGTCAAGATCCAAAGAGATGGATCATGAAGATTAGATGAAAGATAAGAAGAAAGACCAAGTGAGGTTGAGAGAGAACATGGGGTTCTTAAGAAGAGAGAGAGGTAAACAAGAAGGTGAAATGAGTCACATAAATGAGTGTGACAACAACAAACTACAACAAGGTAGTGATGAAGAAGAGAGAACATGGAGTTTGGTCCTTGAAGACTTTATGCAAGGCCATGAAGAACAAGACCAAGAGATGAAGAAGCATGAGATAGTACAAGAAGAGGTACTCATAGGCCTAGAGGATAGTCTAATGAATGGATAATCAACTGATAAAAGATGTGAGAAGATGAATAGAGAAAGACATGATACTAGCAAGTTGGGAAAGTGTGAAGAGAAACCAAGAAATGGTGATGAAGAAACAAGATTTTTAGCAAGCTTCAAGAAGAATGAAGGCTATGTGGAAGATCAAATGATGCTAAGGACATCTAAGGAGGATGAAAAACTTCTGATTTTTGGAACTAATCAGTTATCTATGTGTGTAAATGTAGGTATAAATAAAAATGCTTCAAATGAGAGCATGCACAAAGAAAAAGTAAGTGAAAGTGGCAAAGAAAGGAGAAAAGTAATGCCCATGAAGGCATTCAAATGGTTTGGATCACATCAAAAAGGTGTTGAAAAATTCAATGAATGCCATCATGATGATCGAATATGAGAAACAGAAGAAAAGGAAGACAATTCAGACAAATGCAGAGGTAAGGAGAGATAAGAGGAAAAAGAAAGAAACTTGGAATGTTTTTAATGCAGATTTGAAGGTACTAATGATTGAAGAAGGTCAAGAAGAGCAGATAAAGGACATAGAAAGTGAAAAAATGACAAGTAAGAAAAGAATTATACATAGGATTCAAGGTACTAGTCTAGTTATGCATGAAAATGAAGAGAATGGACAAATTTCAGTGAAGAAAGAGGCTGGTATGATAGTACAAAAGCATGAATATTTGCATAAGGAGAGCATGAAGTTGAGTATAAGACAAGTTAAGAAAGTGACAAGATTACAAGAGCTAAAGAAGAAAAACATGGAAACTAGAAGCCTAATTCCTAAACAAGGTATGTATGCATATGAGCAAAGCATAATTACAGTTGGGAAAGAGTTTCATGGTACTCTAATGGTACCTTGGTATAATGTGTTGCATAAGAATGATATGAGTAAGGAAGTAAGAAGTATGAGAGGTATTGAATGGAAGAAGGAATTTCAGATGAAACAAGGATATGAAGAGGACATGGCAAGGCTAAAGGCACATTTGGTGATTGGTAAACTTGGTAAAATGAAGGTAAGCATTCCATACTACTCCTTGGTGGAGACAAACTTGTTTGGAACTGTTATATATGCAAGAATAATGGATAAAAAGACATAATGCATGACAAAAGGACAAAATCAGATCTAGAAGCTGCCTTAACTAGTCGTGAAACAAATTTAATGAGAGGTGAGTATAAAATTGATATGGAACATGATGTTTTCTATTTTAAGAAGAGGCTTAAAGAGCTTCTGTATTTTTGTTATAGGTTTAATACACATGGAAGAATGCTTGTAAGTATGATAAAAATGGAAGATTATGTTGTTTTTGTTTTGATAAACTTGATGGAGGATAGTGTACAACAGTATGTTCTTATGGAGAATGAAAGTTTGTGGAGCATATTCTTAGTATACAAGGTAGAACATACATCCAAATCAATCTTACAAGAAAGGATGAATTAAAAATGCAGTTGAAGGGAACTAGAGCAACCAAAAATGGGAAGAAGATCAGGAAAAAGGAAGCTATACAAGTAGTTATATAGATAAGATATTGTTCATCTAAAGCAAATATATATTCATAATCTTGACACAAAGGAGAAGCCAAACACAAGAAGAAAAATACAAGTTAAAACAAGAATAACATGAAGACTACTCAAGTAGATATGCTAAGTTTCATGATGAAAACATGGACACACAACAAATTAAGAAGAATGAGGTTACAATTAAAGAATCATATGGAGTTTTGAGACATGCAAAGAAGTAAGACCTCAATCTTTATGATTTTCATTGCATGGATAAGGTGAAGAGTGCTTATGAAGAAGCTAGAAGTAAAGAAGAGAAGGAGGACATGATGAAGCAAGTGGAGGAGACACTCAAGTGCCATATTTTTCAATTTAATATTGTTTTTAGTGTTGCAGGTACATGTACACAAGAAGGAAGAATAATGATGGAAGAAGTAGAACAAATACAGAGAATACATGTACAAGAAAAATATAAGGAAAGATAATGTAATCTAGAGTTCGAAGTTGAGGAAGGGTGGATAGAGACACAAGAAGGACAAATAGATGAAACAAATCAAGAAGAACAATAAAATAAAATCATGTAAGAAAAGAAATCAAGAGTACAAGATGGAAGGCAGTACATGAGAAACAAATAAATTGGAAAAAGAGGAATAAGTCAATTCTTAGGGGTGTTTTTATTTTAGGTTGGACGTATGATGCAAGAGCATCTATAGGTGGCTAGGTGTTTTCATATGGTCTTAGAGTGTTTAGTTCATTTTCCCTCCATTTATTTGTATTTCAAATAGTCAAAGTGTATGTAACTTCCATTTGGAAGGTAAAATGTCATGTAAATGGATATACATGAGCTCATGAGTTGTATTTAGGTGATAATTATCATGTTTGCATAATTAGTATATTGTTGAGTCAAAATAGGAGATAGTTGAGCATTCTAGGGAGTGTGGTTGAGCTCTTATAGTGAAGACTAAGTCATTTTAGGAGAGAGAATAGGACTTGTTTTGGTGATGGATCCAATTTTGGATCAAGAATTCAGAAGAAAAGGTTTTAGAAGAATGTAACAGAGAAAAAAATAAATTATTATGAAGGGTGGAAATAAAGATTTGGTGAGTTTGAAGTGAAATTGGTATGTTTTTATAGAACTGTGATAAAATCTCCATGACAAGAAAACGTGTAGAAGTGTTGCAGTTAGGTTTATTTGATATTTTTATCATTACTGTTAATTAGAATGCTTGAAGGGCACTATTTGAAAACAATTAGAATTTATTTGGGATCTGGATAATTGATTTTGAGGTTTTTATAGCAATTTGAAGGCAAGCTAGTTGGAACTACGACATTGAAATTCAAGAAATTTAATCATCAAATTAAGCTGAAAGTTTTAATAAATATTTGTATCATCTAGACACCCAATCATGAAAAATATTATTCCCAAATCCACGTGTAAGGGAAGATATCGATTGTAAAAAATTCAGGCCTGTATAAAATTGTGACTAGGGCACAAATGGAAAAATGATCATATATAGAGATTTAGATAACAAAAAAATCTGAAATTTGGAAAACAGAAGCATCTTAAAAATACAAATCCAAAAAGTCAAGTATGAGGTCGATTGGAAATATGTGGAGAAAGTTATTATCATATTAGATACCTGTAGTTCTGAGACAACCCAGAAAAAATGTATTTTCAATAAGTAAAATCATCATAAAATGAAAAATACTTAGCCAAATTATCTAAGAATTGGTATGTAAGGACATTTTGATGATATATTTGTATTTAAATTGATTTGAAACATTTTCATTGATTATAAGTGAATATATTCATGTTTTTCAGAATGAAGCCCTTCATATGTAATGCATGATATGGTCTTGATTATGAGTGAGTTCAGTTTGATCAAGTTTATGCATGGTTCATTGTTAAGGTTTCATTTCTAATTATGGTGAAAGATCCTCATATGCAACTTGAGTGGATTGATCACAAAGAAAAATATGAATGCATGAGAGATTGTTTGAAGCTTTCAAAATGACAAACATCCAAATTACAACAGTTTATCAGCAAAAAGTCAACCAAAACACAACAAAAAGTTAGCAACAATGTTGCACTACTAGAGTTTTTGTTAAGTGAGAATAATAAGGTACATAAGATACCACGTGAAAAAGGTGCATGAATGGGCACACACATGCAGGAAGGGTCAGCGCATGAAGGTTCACGCATGAGCACATAGAGTTTGTGACTTAGTCAATTTTCCATAACATGGCTAAAAATAGTAAAGCAGAGATAGAGTGTCGTTCAAACAAGATTCAAAGATAGACTAAAGAAAGATGACTTAGCAGCTAAGCAAAGGATAAGAAAGCACATACAAGGAAAGGAAAAATACAATGCATGGAGAAAGCTAATAATATGATTAAAGGATGTAGGTTTTGAGCTAAATATAACTTAATCTATTATTAGAACAAGTTAAAGAAAAACATACAATGTATTTGTAAGCACACCTATTATTAGGAAGGTGCATATAGGTAGTGAAGGGTAAGTCCCCACCATATAAATATAGGATATGTGTCCTTGGTTTGACTAGTGCTTGGGGGTTTGAGTGTGTAGCCAGTTTTTGTATGCATGCATGACAAGTATTGACTGTAAGTAATTTATGATGTAATCATCAAACCTTTATACAATGAATTAATGTTTTGTTATGGATAATTGTGTATGGGTAGACAAGATAATTGTATCTGAGTATGGAGTTATGGGAATTCAGATATTGTTAATCATTCTTTATGTTGATTAAATTTCCTTATTATATGTGTTGTCGATTGTTCATGCTATGATGCATCTTCTTGAATAAATGGTTGTTATGATTATAATTATGGATATGCATGCTAACATCTTGTTAAGAAAATAAAGGAGGGACATGTAGGCTTCTCGTGATTCAGGTGAGCTTCCACCCTAGTTATATGAAGTGCCAACTCGCATAGTTGTATTGGGAAATAAAATACTACAGGGAAATATAGTCCCAACATTAAAAAAGCAATTCCAGGTAGCTCAACCACCATATTTGATGAGGTATGGCTCCCATTCCTTCTCCTACAAGAAAATTATCATGGGGAATGAATTTAGCAGGGTTCTCATGCCTATTTTCAAACATTCAATGCATATTGTTAGTAGTTGAAAGTAAAAATATGAGTTTTCTTCTCTTTTCCCTCCTCTCTTTCCCATCTTCTATATATTGTAAAATGATGCCCATTTGTAAAGGTTAGACCCTCTTGGAATGTTGGTGCATCATCCTTCAAGTGTTTCATGTGTATTTTGAGTTCTAGACCTTAGATCTAGACCTTTGTAGGGTGATTCTTGCCTTCTTCCTTCATTGTAATGGACTGTGCATCTCTTTGAAGCAATAAAATTCATGTTTTGTGGTTATTATCTTCCCTAGCTTGTGTTTATTACATTATATTTCCTCTCTATTTCATTTGTGGTGTGTTGTGCATATTTATTCTCCTTTTGCAAGTTTTATTTCTGTTGTTCTCCATGGAAATGATAGTTTGAATGTTTTTTTGGATTTTGGCACTCATGTCTACCCTCTCCTCCTTTATTTTTCTGCCATTTTCACTCATCTGAGAGTGTCTTTCCCCCTCTTTTTGGTGCTATCACCTCTCTGTTAGCTTAGGATTTCCCCTTTTCATACATCTTTCTCTTCCCCTGGTCCCTTGGATTGTTAGAATATGATTAGATAGTTGCATTTCTGATGTAGGAGTAGTTTGGCATTATGATTAGGTATAAGAACCAACCTTCTCTAAGGGTCTATCTCAAGTAAAAAATCCCATTACCTAAAAACATTGATTACTCATCCATTCATTCATGAAAAATCAGAGTGTGCTATTTTTTGGTGATAACAAGTCCACATCATCACGAATTTAAAAGGTCTCCTCATTGGGGGGAGTAGGAAGTGATTGAAAGTAAAATAGGCCAATGATCAGAGCCAACCGCCTAAACAATTTCAAATTCAATTAATGAGTGTTGTTGAATCTAGGCTTCACTAATGATGAATCTATCAAGTATTTACAACACAAGTTACTGCCAATCCTTTTGTTTATCCACATAAATTGACCATTTTGAAGGGGATGTCCACAAGATTATTTTCTTCAATGAATTGAGCAAATTTTCAAGTAGATTTGGAGATATTTCCAGTCCCACCATATTTTTCCAAAGGAGAGATGACAATGTTAAAATCACCTCCAAAAATCCAATTATCATCAGGGTGCATGGATTTTAGAGTTTTTAACGACATCCAACATAACTCCCTACCAAAATTGGTACGTGGACCATACACATTAGCATAAAGAAATGATCGATTCGTCTAATGATATGAAATTCTGCTACTTGCTAATTAATGCAATCATTAATTAATGTGCCAAATATTTTGGCGGGGTTCCATATCATAGCAAGCCCACCTAAAGACCATATAACATATTTGATATAAAAGTTACTATTTTTCCAAATTTGATGGACGATCAAGATAAATGAGGTTGATTCCCTTTTGGTTTCTTAAAGAAGAAGAATGTCTAGTTTTTCCTTGTCAATGAAAAGCTTTAACAACCAATGCTTGTGTAGGGAATTTAGCCCACACAAGTTTTAGGAAGAAATTATCATTAAGGGGGTTTTATCCTGCTTTACTACCGTGTGGGTTTGTAGATGAATTGGAGATTTATTTCCACTTTTTAGGGTTGTTCCATCTTTCTTTTTTCTTTTGTCTTCATGCCCCATTTCCAATGGGACCTGATTTTCTTTTTTGATCTAATTTTATTGTAAAACATTTTAGATTTTTTTTTTTTTATGACTTTTCCGATGTTGATTTGAAATTCTAAATTGCAGGAATTGAAGAGAGGAGGTCTTTCAGAATTGTTTTTACCAACTTTGATTTATTTGATCACGCTATCTCGATTCTTCTATTTTGTCGATTCTTGACTATTCGAAGAGACTTGAGATGGTATAGGGAAATATCACCTAATTTGAGATCCTCCTCAAGATCCTCTTTTGATTCACGGACTTCACTATCTTCAAACTTGACCTCCTCGGGATTTAGATTTGAGTGTTCGAGGGTCTTGCTCATGGGTGTTTAGAGTTTCCTCTAAATTTTCAAGGGCTTTGAATTTGTTTTGTGTAGTGTTTCTTTCAAGTGATCATCTGTTTTTTTAGTGTGTACCATTTTGTTCCAAAATTTCTTCATAGAGGCCTTATTTTTGTTTTAGGTTTAGAAAATCCCTCCTTTTTGGTCGAAGTTTTTAATATCCAAGCACTATCAAATAAAATGCCCATATTTGTGGCATTTTTAGCATCAAAATGGGACATTTTCATAGTCTAGATTTTGCATTCATTCCCTAGTTTCGGATTTAAAACAAATTGAGCTAGGTAGTAGTTAAGATATGTCAAGATAGATGCATATCCTGGCATAGACAACAAGTAACCCTAATTTTGTAGGTTTGGTTGTACATATGAAATCCCCAAGTAGGTTTCCCACTTGAACAAATGTTCTTTCATTCCATAGCTCTGTGGGGATCCCGTAAATCCTAGACCAAATAGGGAATTTATGATGGGAAATGTGCCAAAATGTTGTCATTAATGTCAAAGTGTCCCCAAGTAGTCTCAGGTGTCAAATCATGATGTCATGGTATGTAAGCATGATCTAGATGCATGGTCAAACAAGTGATTTGTGTGAATGTGTCCTCCCAAGGTTGTATGAAGGCTTCATAAGGTCAAACATGGTCAATGAGATATGTGTGAGGTATAAATGAGTCTGTAATAGGTGAACATGACAAACTCTTGAAGAATTAGGTAACTTCAGGCTTAATCTTAGTCCTAGGTCAAGCATGTAGGCATGAAAACATGAGAAATGGATCAAGGTAGAGCATGAAAAACATGGTTGGAGTAGTATAAGCTGGCATACCATGAATAGGAGTATCAGGTCAAAAATTAGGCTTATAGGGCATGAAAATGGTCATTCTAGTGCTTTTTAGGTAAGACATGCCTATTAGGAAAGTTAGGGTGATAATATAAGGCATGAATGCAAAATAATCATGTCATGAGGACAATATGGTGGTATATAAGGAGTACAGGGCTTCACAAGTGACTAAGAAGGTGAGTTGAGCACTCATATAGGACTAAATAACACTCTTACTCGAGACTAGAGAAATAATGCTGCATAAATGATATTTGGTAGATCTTTTTGGAGAAAAACATAATAAATTTATCATTAGAATTCATGAGGAGTGCGTTGTGAAGTGTGGTCAAAATTTTAGGGCCTAAGGAGGTGTTTTGTGCAAGTTATGGAAGGATTACCAAAACTAGGTTTTTGGAAAATGCAAACTAAGAACCCTAAATTCTTAGTTGTCAAGAAAAATTGACAAGCCTCCTTCAGATAAATCATAGAAGGAATTTTGGAGAGAACTCAAATACAAAAATTTTGAGGTCAAAAGGAGCAAAAAAAGTTCTAATCAATTTACTAATAGGGTTCTTCTCTCTCCAAACCTTCTCTCTAAAGTGATGGACATGAAATTGAATGTTTTGACTCCAAATAAAGTTTTCAAGTTGTGAAAACACCTTATGGGTATAGAAAGATCATTCTAGATCAATTTGGTGATATTTTTTTCCAAGTATGAAAGTACATTATGGAGTTTGCGATGATTTTACAAGTTTTAAGTATACAATCCTAGTTAGTTAGCTCCAAGGTGTATCTTTAGTCGTGCAATCATGAAAGTGATGTGTACTTGATTTTCTCAAGGATTTTTAGGCACAATCTCTGCATATTTGGTATGTTCTTGGTCAAACTCTCTCTTCTAACGTCAAGGGCTAATTAGGCCTAAGAACTAGACTTGTGAAGTACAATTGATCCTTGTTTAAATAACACATTCTTGAGTTCTATATGAGTATGTACAGTTTGAATGGGTTCAATTCAATCTATTTGAACTCATGTCTTGGAAAGAAAAATCATCTTTGGGTTATTACACAAGTGATTCAAATCTGGTTTCTTAAGACAATCAAGTAGGCCTACTATACAAGCTTGAAGACCTGACATTTCCTCATAGCTTCTATACAAAGAATGAAGTATCATGAAGGAGAGGTTCACCTTGAGTTGTTCATGCAAAAATTGATCATGAAAATGTCTACAAGTTTTTAGATTCAACTGAAATCAAAATTGGTTCTTGATGCTCATAAGTTTCCCTAGGTGAGTGTGTTGAAAATCATGTAAGGTTGAGCCATTGGCCTTAGATTGAATCAAGGTATGAGCCTGGTAAGGGGTAAAACATCCTTAACCATCCTTGAGAGGTGTTGTTGATGTCATGATAAACTGAAAAAGTGTGAATTTTTCCCAAACCGTGAATATGCAAATCTATATTGTTGGGGTTAGCACACCTAGGTTGTATGCATAATATATCGATCTAAGCATACATGTAAATAAAAGTGGATATTCTACCAGAAAGAAATATACAAAACAAGAGACATAAATCAACACCATATTTAACATGGTTCACCCAGTGTGGGCTATGTCCACCAAGAAACAAGCCAATCTATTATCCAAAGCTTTGATAAGATATACAATGAAGATTTACAATATTTCACACCTCTCAGATGTTCAGTACTTTCTTCCTTCAAGATTTTGCTCTACCACCAAGAATTCTCTCTCACCAACCTTTTTCAAGTTCTTTCTAATTCTTGTTTTATCATTACTTCTAAACCCTAGCTTTTGTGCTTATATAGTCGTTTATAGACTTAGGGCACTTAGCCATGCAATTACAATCAATAAATCTATTTTAATGCTAAAAATAGATATAATTCCCGATTAAAAATTGCGCATAGGTAACCGACGCCGGTTCTGCCTAACCATTGCCCGTTCCTACTTGCCCTTGACCGATGTCGGTCTGCGCCTTAACTTGATGTCGGTTACCTATTTTTCCAGCAAGTTCCAATTACATGCTAAAATGAAGTAATTGAGCTCCATAACTCAACATATACTTAGAAATTCAATGAACACCTTGATCAAATGCATGATCCATGAAGTGAATAAGAACATCTTGCCTCCTCTTATCAAATGAAAAGTCTCTAAAATCCATGAAAACCATTTCCAAGCACTACTAGGTTCATGTAAACCTATTTTTAATGTCGACTCAAATTGATCTATAACCAATGTGCAATCCTCCATGGTTGCGAATTTATGAATGTAAATTAAAGATGTAGAAAATGCTTCATGATTTATCTTGATGATTCTCAAACTCTTAGAGTTGATGAAGTCCACCTCCAGATATGATATACATGAATGTATTCCTGATACAAGTTCATAAGAATACATCTTCTTCATGCTCAAGTTGGAGTAAACTCCTATAACTTATAATGCTCTCCTTTGTGCCTCCAAAGAAGTGTTATTGCTCAACAATTTAGGAGTGCGTGCTTCCTGGTAAGTAGGTGCTTTCCAAATCAGTCAAATGGATTCCTAGCTTTGTATTGGAGTGGGTGCTTCAAAAATTAGAGTGGGTGCTTCAAGGTGAGTGGGTGATTACCTCAAGGTGAAATCATTATAACCTTATAGGACAATTTGTCTAAGCTAGTTCTATTATTTCAGTGGGTTTTTGTCCCTTGATGGGTTTCCCACCTTAAATCTTGTCTTCTCATGTGTTCATGTGTGTTTATAAAAGGAACGATAACCAGATTTTACCAAGCCAAGAACACAGATGCTAATCAAATACCACAATCAATAAGATGAAAGTAACTCACCAGAATAAATTTACATAAACCTTTGCAAACAAATGAGTAGAAATATCATATATTATTATGGAACTCAATGAAGTACAATGAGAATGGGTCTTGCTTATATAGGTAAGGCATAACAATGTAAGAACCAAATGAAGGTCGTAGATCAAGCCATCAATCAAGGAAAGAACTAGTCATCAAAGAACTAGTCAAGACCATAGATTTATGAGAGAACTAGACATCAAGGATCTAGTCAATACCATAGATCAAGGAAAGAACTAGTCAATACCATAGATTAAGGAAAGAACTATACCTAACAACTAGATAATATCCCCCTAATATCTAAATAAATAAATAAAATATCCACACACATAAGTGGGTGAGGATAAATACAATAAATGTAAATAAAATATCTAGGTGAACATGAGCTAAGGTAAATACCTACTCTAACACCCCCCTCAAGTGAATCTAGGGGCCAAAATAGAAGTGACATGTCCATAGTATGAGTCCCGATAACTAGGCCTGATGAGGTACTCATGTACAATATATCCATGAAGAAATATCGAACCAAAAGAAGGAAAGAATCCTGCTATAAGGAAAGAGAAAGAAGAAGAAGAAGAAGGAAGATGTTCTCATGAACACCCCCCAAGAACAAATTTTGAAACCCCAAGCATTCCACGTAACTCAAGGTAGCAAGGTGATGCAAAAGGCTTCGTAAAGATGTCCGTAACTGTTGATGATTTGGAATGTACTCAAGCAAAAACTCCATTATGAATGTGTTATCAAATGAAGTGGATGTGTATCTCAATATGCTTGGTCCACTTGGTGCTCAACTGGGTTGCGGGAAATGTGAATTGCACTTTGGTTTTCACACCAAAGTATAGTCGGTGAATCCTATGGGAATCCAAACTTTGTCAATAAGCACAAAGCCAAAGAATCTGCTTGACTCATTGCTCTGTTTACCCCGTACTTTCCTTTGAAGATGAAAGTGTAATAGCACATTACTTTTTGCACGCCTAAACAACTGGAGAAGAACCAAGACAAAAAATATAGCTAGAAGTGGAATATGTCATCAATAAAACCCGCCTAATCTGAATCTATATACCCAACCGAGTAGAACCCCTAGTGTAGTGTAGGCCAAAGTGGGAAGTGCCTTGTAAATAGTGCAAAATCCTTTTAGCAGCCTGCCAGTGACTACTATGAAGATAATGTGCAAACCGAGATACAAACCCTACTACGGATGAAATATTAGCACGAGTATGGGTCAAGTACATGAGACTCCCAACCAACTACCTATACAATGTAGGATCACAAATTGGTGTGGTACATGTGGAAGTAAGAGTAACCCCAGATTGAAAAGGAGATAGAATTGGCTTGCAATCAACCATATAAAAGCACCGAAGAAGATCATGGGTGTATTTTTTCTGACTCAAATGAATCCTAAATCTGTTTGAGAAATCTGCAAACCAAGGAAATAATGCAATAAGCCAAGATCTCGTTATGTCAAACTATGTAGAAAGAGCCCTCTGAATACTCTCGAATGTGGGAAGAAGAGCTATTAGTAAGTAATAGATCATCAACATACAAGACAAGTATCATAATATCCTCACCAACATGCTTTGGAGATACACCGTGTATGATCGTAGTGTCAATGAACAAAACTAGTAGATAAAAGAAAAGAATCCATCTTCTCATACTAAGCCCGAGGGCTTGTTTGATACCGTAGAGAGACCTTCAAATCCTACAAACAAGAGAAGAATCTGAACAAATCCAGGTGGGCTACTTCTTGTATATTTCCTTTTGAAAATATCCATGTAAGAAGGCACTCTTCACGTCCATCTAGTATACGGGCCACCCCTGCGATGCAACAATAACAAGTACAAGATGTATAAAATCCATCTTGGTAATAGGTATAAAAGTCTCAGAGTAATCAATACCTTCAACTTGTGAAAAACTCTTTACAACAAGATGAGCCTTATACTTGTTAATGGACCCATTAGCTACATATTTGGTTTGATATACCCACTTACACCTAGCCATATTTCTTCCTTTAGGAAGAGATACCAAATCCCAAGTATGATTCTTCATCAAAGAAGAATACTCAGATGCCATCGCATCATCCCTCTCCCGTATCCCATGACCCTTTGAAAAGACCGTGGGTCCTCGAAAAACTACGCTTGACACAAAAGTACGTAACCTGTAGAATGTGTGTGATGATGCCTAGTGGGTAGAATATCATGTATGAAAGGTATTACCTCAGAAACTATAGTGCAAGCCCACTTAGGCATAGTGACAACATCAGTGGGAATATGATCCTCAATGACATCTATAAACTCCTCATCAATCTCCTCAAAGAAAGGATCCTCAAGATGAGATGATGAAGATGAAGGAGGCATGGAAGAAGATGAAGAATCATGAGGAGTGAAGTGCTCATCAAACTGAACATGTGTTTGAAAAATAACGTCATGTGTATCAAGATCTAAAAGTCGATAAGCTCTCATGTCCTCACAATACCCTACAAAAATCAATGGTTTACTCTTCTTATCCAAAGATTTCCTTTTTCTTTGGCACAAAGGCCCAATCATGGCTCCCAAAGACTTGAAAAAATGAGACATCTAGCTTAGTGTTGGACCAAGCTTCCTCTGGAGTCAAATGCTCAAATGCTCTGCGTGGTGTGCGATTATGAATGTAGTTAGCACAATTAACTACTTTTTCCCAATATATAAGAGGTATATCTCTAGAATGCATCATACGATTAGCCATTTCCTTCAAATTTCTATTCTTCTCTTACTGCTAAGCCATTTTCTTGTGGATTATGAGGAATAAAATGTTGGTGAATACTTGCCTTGAGTTGCCAAAAAGTCGAAAAATCATTATTGAAGTACTCCCCCATTATCATTATCACTATGAAGGTTCTTTATGCAACTAGAAGATTGTTTCTCGACCAAATCCTTGAAGAATTTGAAGTGTGAAAAAACATCACTTTTGTACTTGAGAAAATAAACCCAAGTACGCCTTGAGAAATTATCAATAAAGGTAAGTGCATACTTAGCTCCATTGAAAGAGGGGTTGGAAAAACCATAAAGTCACCGTGGACAAGCTCAGTGGTGAAGAAGCTCTCTTAGACAAATTCTTAGGAAATGGATCTGGTGTTGTTTCCCTAAAGCACAGCTAGAGAAAACTCCCCCAAGATAAGAAACCCTAGGAAGACCATCTACCATACCATGAGTGCTCAACTCCTTCAAATATATGTAATTAAGATGTCCAAATCTTTCATGCCAAAGCTTACTCTCTGAATACTGCATGTGAGACCAATCCTGTCCCTATAGAAGAAGTGTCATCAAAACTCTCAAAGTGATATAGTCTAGAACTATGATCAACAATACCTTGAGCAACAAGTGAATAAGGCTCCAACAAAGTTCTTACTTCTGCCCAATGTAGTGTAAAAGTCACTATTTTCCCTTAACTAGAATGACAAATTTGATATACGGAAAGTAAATTTGTAGTGATGTTAGGAACATATAGTACATCTTGGATACTTCCACCATCAAGTTGTATATCACATTTTCCCTCAACATAAATAAATGAAGAATCTCCAATCTCAATTTTGGAAGTAGAACTCAAACCTAGAGAAACAAAAAGACTCCTTGGAAGAAGTCATGTGATGAAAAGCACCGAAATCTATAACCCAATTGTCTGCAAGTGGTGACTGAGATCTCCCAATGACATTAAGTGCTTTGTCATGCTAATTAGAAGGGGGTGGAGTGGAGATAGAAATTTTATGTTTCTTGACTACATCCTTTAAGGATCGTATTCGCTTATAACACCTATGTTCTTCATGACCAATACCCCCACAAAAGCATAAAAGGCTAGACTTATTCTTGGATTTAGAAGACTCCTTGGGTTTAGAGTTGTTTTATTTGGGTTTAGGAGCACTTTGAGATGGAGAAGGGGTGGATTTGGTTTTACTTTTTGTTTTCCCTTGCCCTTAGGATTAAATGCAACTAATGCCTTTTTAGAGGTAGAAGACTCAAGGTGAGGCAATTTGGATTCTTCCTAGTAGTAAGTCTTTCACAAAATGTTTTTAAGTCAAAATTTTCAATGTGTCACCTAAGGAGTCCATGCTAAAGAAAAAAGTAGAAGAAAATATTTTAAATGGTCCTCTCAACTTGGATAGAATCAAGTAAACACACTCTTCATCTTTTTTATCTCTTCCACTCCCCTTCAACTGTGTCAAAAAATGCTTGAACTTGGTAAGATAATCTATAATTGTTGGAAAATCTTCACGATTAAGAGAGGTGATCTCAATTTCAAGTTGCATGGCTCTCATATGATCCACCTTACCAAATAAATCCTCCAATTTCTCCCATATTTTGAAAGGAGAGTCACACTTTTCCAAATGAAACAAAATAATATCACTTACATAAGTTCTATCAAACCCATACATTCATAAAATTTGCACCGATACTGAAATTTCTCATATTCTCCATTGAACATTGGTTGTTCGAAGAAGTTAAAGCCCATAATCCTTTCCATTCTTGGTTTCCATGTGTGGTAGTTATGTGTTGTTAAAGGCTCAACATGATCTAATGCGTAAGTAGATAAAGACACCATCCTCAAAAAATCACCAAAAGAAATGTAAGAACCAAACAATGCAATAAGACCCCAGTTTTGGCACTTTATAATGAGTGCGTGTTACAATATGACACTTTATAATTATAGTGCGATTCTCAAAATAAATATTTCCAATGGAAAGAACATAAAAAATAAGCACTTTTGCAAAAATGACACTCAAAATTGAGTTACCGATCAAAAGTTACAAACTTTTCAATATTATGCTCTACTATTTATTTTAGTTGCCACTTAAACAAAATAAAATGCTCTTGCCTTCATCACATAGATAAAATGAAAGGGGGATGGATTTAAGCACCTATACTCTTTAAGCCCTCATATGACCATACCATATGATTAGGGGCTAAGGATTTCAATGGGTGTGTGCAACATAAAATACTAAAAATAAATTTTGGTTTCTTCTGGATGGCACGAGATCCCAAGGCAAACCAATGCGTTTCTATACAACAAAAAAACTAAAAATGATTGCCTCCGAAAATGGCTAAGTTTACAGATTGATCTTATGGTTTTGCCACCTTTTGGATCCAAAGGAAACCTCTTTTTGCATAAAAATACATGTAACAAGAACATACCGAAAAACCCAAATATAAATATATAAAGAATTTATTTACAAAATAAAACTTACAGATAGATGTCAATAGCAATCTCCTGCTTTGATACCATAAAAGGAACGATAACTAGATTGTACCAGAAGCCCAATACACATGCTAATCAAACACCACAATCAATAAGATGAAAGTAATTCGCCAAAATAAATTTACATAAACCTTTGCAAACAAATGATCAAAAATATCATATATTATTATGGAACTCAATGAAATACAATGAGAATGGGCCTTGCTTATATAGGCAAGGAATAACAAGTAAGAACCAGATCAAGGTCATAGATCGAAGCCATAAATCAAGGAAAGAACTAGTCAAGACCATAGATTCATGAGAGAACTAGACATCAAGTATCTAGTCAATACCATAGATCAAGGAAAGAACTATACCTAAAAACTAGATAATATCCCCTAATATCTAAATAAATAAAAATAAATATCCACACACATAAGTGGGTGAGGATAAATACAATAAATGTAAATAAAGTATCTAGGTGAACATGAACTAAGGTGAATACCTACTCTAACAGTTTATTCATTTCTCTCTCTCATGGTTGAATATTAATGCTTATCATAGTTAAGATAGTTAAGTTTGGTTGATTGAATCACTATAAATTACATCAAAAGTTTTAAAGAGCAACTCGATTCACCCCCTCTCAGTGCCTAGAATTTCTAACAATTGGTATCAAAGTTGGGTTCTCTTGGTACAATTTTAACAACTTAAGATAAGGTCCTTGAGGCAAAAGCATGGGTGGTCAAGTTGAAACAATACTAAAAATAAATATGAGATTGCTCAAGCCCTGATTAAATAATTAAAGACTGAAATTAAGCTCATGGAATAAAATCATCTTGAAGAACTCAAATAGGTGGCATCAGTTGTTAGTAATGTGTCAAAAGCTCTAAGTGTCAAAGAAAAATCTTGTGTTAAACTTGAAGAAGAATTGAAGACCCTAAAGGATGAGCTAGAACAAGTTAAAGATAAACTAATGACATATAAAAGAATTAAGGAAAGTTCAAGCAATCAAATACATGCTAATGATAGATCAGGCTTGGTTTTTAAAAGTGAAGCAACTTGATGTGTATTGAAGCATGAATCTTGTCATGAGCCATGTCAAGCAACCATCCAATCCAAGGCTGAAGAATGTGATAAACTAAGTGCAGAGTTGAAGATTCTAAGAGAGGAACTAGAACAAGCAAGACAAAAGGAATTAAAGGGTGAGTCAATTCATACATCATGTCAAGGACATTTTGAAACCAAGAAGCATATCAAAGAACACACAAATCACATCAAGCAACCAAATGCAAGGAGATTCCCAAGTAAGTTTTTCATGCCATGTCTTTTGACATAGAGCTAGGGATTATATAAGGAGAGTAGACAAAGAAACCCTTTGGAGAGACTGTAGGAATGAATATGAAAAGAATATTTTTTTTTTAATTTTCATGAGAAGTGTCACATAGACAAATTTTTTCTTGAAGAGCCCATGAAGTATGATTAGATAAAGGAAGCATATAGATACAAGAGTCATCTTGTATGCTTTAAGTGCAACAAAACAGGTCACTTTGCAAGATATTATAATAAGAAGAAGCTCATCTACAATAGAAAGGATGAAGTCAAACTCACTCCTATAAAAAAACCAAAGGAAAATTACTGCTACCAAATGAAGATCCAAGTTCAATAAAGGTGATGAATTTCAAAGACAAAGCTAAGAAGGAGGAAGTTGGATAAGTCAAGACCAATCAACCATCAAGCTTAGGTAAAGGTATGTTTGCTCGGTAAATGATCAACCCATTTATGAAGAGAACCAAATGTGCTTGATGAGAAAAACTCAACAGAGATCATCATTTCAAGAAAATCATGTAAAATAATCACAAAGCAAATGTGAAAGAAAGAAAGGAAGGTGGAGTCATTGGACTCCTTTGAAGTATTCACGCTATTCTAATGCTTTTGGGAACATGAAATGACTTCTCTAGGCTTTTAGAAGGAAAGAATCACTTGAAGGAAGAATAGTGAGTTTTTGAAATCATTTTATCATCTTGTAACTACTAAATCAAACAAAATTCTTCTCCATAATGTTTAGTAAACAATCACAAGGTATGCCTACCTAGCTACATGCATCAAAGATCTTTGTTGTCAACATTGAAGTGTTGAAAATATTTTCTTGATTATTCATGAGATAAGAGTGTGTGATTGTCAATGTCATAGTGTTATGCATGTCTCTATCCTTGTCTTCAAATCTAATCCTTGAAATAAACAAATTATATCTATCAAGAGTGTCATAAACCATCCAATATCATCATGCTTGAGTTAGCCTTCCTAGATTGCATATATGTAATAAAAGGATCTCAAATGTGTGTTAGATGTCTCAATACCAGATCCAAGGGTTTGTGGTGTTAAAATGTCATTTTAATCTTCAAATTAAGTAATAATGTGTCAAGGTTTTCAGTATGTTCAAGACTGACAAGTGAGTCAAGACTACTAAGAGTGACTAATCCTTGTCTAAGTCTGATTCAAGGTTGTCAATTTGTAAAAGTATGTATCCAAGCATAAGAAAAGTAATCATGATTCTTCATATGGTTGTCAAGAGTCCATGATATGAGTAAATGTCCAAGAATATTATAAATATGACACACAGTCCATCAAGATAGGAAAGTGTGAGGCCACAATCATGAGAAATTGAAGTTATAAAGCTCTACTAGTCCATGGAGCACCGATTGGCCTTCAAGAGTGGACTAGGATGAATGATGAAGCATATATGTTCCAGGAATGAGAATGAATAAAATTAAGAAAAATGTTGTGTTAAGTCGTTCTAGTTGCTCAAATCAGTCAAATCAATTGTGTCGGTGAGCATAAAGAGACCCTTTGCATGTGAAATGGAAGCCATCAAGGATAATGAAGATGTTCTAGCAACTCTGAGATCATCAAGATAGGTTTTGTGTTGAAGAAAAGGAGTAAAAGTTAGTCATGTGGGGTAAGAATAATTGATCCTAAATGTTCTCTAAGCACTCTACAATATTCAAAACATGAAGATATGGAGGAAAGAAAGAGATTGACAAATCAATGAGTTAAAAGTCACGATAGAGCAAGAATTAATGTCAAATAAATATATTTTAATAACTTCAAGAGGGAGTGCTAAAGTGTGAAAGTTGGAGAGGTCCATTGAAGAGTCCTAAAGAAATAATCAAGGGAAAACCATGTATTTTGCAAACAAATTGAAACTTAATCCTTCTATGTGCGAACTCAAACCCTAGACTAGGGTTTTGAGGAAAAGTGTAATAACTAGAGATTTTATGAATGAAATATCATTATATTTGGAGCTAGTATCTTCCAAGGGATGCGTCGAAGGACTAAAGTGGTTTCAGGTTTCAAAATTCTCCCACATGCAAGCAATTAATGAAAGTATGAGGAAGAACAACATAGTCCAAAGAGAGACCTAATTTGAGGTTTGAATCGAAGTTTTTAAGAATACTTGACAAAGGAAGTTGTAATGAAACCTTGCACACAAAAGGTAAGCTCTAACGGGTACCCTAAAATGATCCTATTTTTTTTTAAAAGCCCATAGATCAAAAGTTACATATGATAAATCCTCAGGAATGGCTACTTAGTAAGCTTGGTGGCTAAAGAAAAATGAAATATCCCTTTTGGGGATAAAACTGAAAATTAAGGAAATTAGCTCAAACACCAAATAACCAAATCTGATTTTTAAAACCAACCAACTAAAAATAATCTGAATTTAGCAATATTCTAGGGCAGTGAACTGTTTATGGAATTCAAGTCCACTTTTCACCATACAAATCAATGAATAATGCCACAAAACAATTACTCTATCCATGACAATATTTATGAATCACAAATACATCAAAAGATGGATGGAATATCAAATTACACATATGGAATTAATTAATTAAAAACAACAATAGACTAGCAAAAACCGAGGGCTAGGAAAAATAGTAAACCCTTGCCAAAAATCACCAAAATGGAGATTTTGGCCTTATAAAATATGCCAAATCATAAAATGATGCGAGATCTCAAATTTATGCCCTATAGAGCACCAAACCACCCTCCAGGTAGGCCATTGCACCTAGGGAATACGCCCAATACCAAATAAAATATGAATATGCTTTCTTTTCTTCAAATCTGCAATAATCTTCAATACCATGCAATGATGAAGGGTTTTTGTCTTTCAACAAAACCACCAGAAGGGTTTTCATCCTTCTAGGAAGCCACACAAGAGGGTTTTCATCCTCAAGTGGAAGAACATGGAGTACAAGCTCTCAACGCCTAATATTATAAAATGCGCCAAAACTAGATCCTTGAATGATCTCACTAATCTTCTTTTCTAACCAACTTTTGGCACCAAATTTCATAAAGGTAAGCCCGACCCCTAATAAGTCATTATAATCTTTTATTAAGCCTCATTAAAGACACTAAACCCAACCGACCTCATTAAGAGGGGAAATACAAAAATAAAACATGAATATGAATGATGAAAACTGAAATATAATCCATGATATTCTATTGTTTAACCATGGCTTGCCAATGAATCCTTTATTTCAAATTAATTCGAAAAAATGGAAATTATCATCCTCCCCAAATTTCTTTTCCTCAAACAATTGTAAGAACACGGATTTCAATTTTTAAACAATTAAGATCATAAAAATTTAGATTTCAATAAAAATCACCACCCACCCCTTATTTTCAATAACAAGAAAGAATGTAAAATTTTCATTATAATTCTATTTCCAAATTATATCAATATACTTCAATGGAGAAGAAGGATACTTATAACCATTCTACATGTAGTCTTTTGATTACCTTCTTAATATCTATACGTGCGACACCTCATCCAGATAGATCTAGATACTCACCCAAAGTGCGCATGCCACCAGGTCCCTCCTTTGTTGTGTTTACTAGAAAGTTATCATGCATAATAATCATATTCATAATCTATATATTCATTCAAGCACATAGAATCATCATAACCAACCATGACAATTCAACCACACATATACTAAGGAAAAAACTTAATCCATGTACACAAAATCTAATATCAATTGCACTATCAAATCACCATGATCAGATCCATGAACTACCATTATCCAACCATAATTATCCATTAGAAACCTTAAGAAATTACATAACATGGAAGTTGATACTTAGTCATTACAATAGTGCGTAGAACCATGCACACAACCACCAAACCCTAGATCTGTATCAAAACAACATAACTCTCATTGCAGCGACATACACGATCACCACTAACAAAGAATTTCATTAGATATATATAGGGGTGGGGACTTTCCCTTCACCACCCATGCACCTTCCTAATAATAGGTGTGCTCACAAAAACAACTTGCATGCTTTACATTCCATGCTAATAATAGATTATCCTAAATATAAGGCTTGCTTTAATCCTATTATTAGCCTTCTCTATGCGTGTGCTTTATCCTTGATCTGCATGTGCTTTTTCCACAAATAGCACTTTCTTGGCTGATAAGTCATCATGTTTTTATCTTTTGTTTGGTTGACACTCAAACTCTGATTTTCCTATTTTTAGCCCATGCTCTAGAAAATGGAGAAGTCCTTGCTCCTTCATCCCGTATGTGTAGTCTCGCGCACTACCTTGTTTCGTATATGTGCACAACCTCTCACGCACTACTCCATTCTTCAGCGTGCATGTATCATGAACATTATCTCTATACTCTACCAATCCTTAGCAGATTTCTCGACCAACACTACACAACTTATTTACAAACCACAAAACAAAGTACAATTTTCAACTTCAATTCACAACTCACATGTACAAATTAATGATCAAGTTTAAAGAGAATAAGGATTCAACCTATCTCTTATTTAAGTTAAAGAGATACCACAAGGAATTACTAAGAAGGACTTTCGTCCATTTTATTTAAAAGTCACCAACTCGTTCACTTAATGCAGCGAACATAATATTTGTCTATATGCACATGGATGTGACTAATCCTTAATGGGATTCAATCAACATGAAAATCACAAATTATATTCTTTCAATGTGATAGAGTAAGAGTAAGAATAGATCAAAGAGATAGAGGTATTTCATTTAGCAACACTTGTAACATTCCACCAATAGGTCACTAAGAGAAGAAAAATAGTAATATCACAACTCTTTTTAACACTTGTTCCTTTTCCATTACAAATACATATACACAATGGTAAGAGCAAGATAACACTTGAAACAATGATCTACAAGATTACCAAGATAACTCGACTTATTTCCTTAAATCAACCAAAAATGAATCCTCCATCAACAATACAAAGGAAGAAACTCATTTTCTTTTTCCAATCATAAATTTTTCATTTCAATAATCAAAAAGAGCACATTTGTTCATATAAACCACTCATATGTTTACAATTTTCACATTTCAATTTACCTTGTCATTCCTTGTTCAAAGGATTACAAATGCAATAATAAGTACACAACTATTTTGTTTAGTTTTTGGGGGAGGCGCGCCCCACCCCCACCCCATATATAATATGGGCTGGGGGTGGTCAGTCCCCCCCCCAACCTTAATTTAAAACCTTCAAAACATAGAGGCTATGGCCCATATGGCCAGCCAACCCCATTTAATCTGTAAAACTTGTTTTATAAAATTTTAAAACATTCCTTTCAAAAATAAAGAAGAGAGACTAAAACCCACAAAGGAAATGGGTAGATATTTTCCCTAAACACAAAAATTAATAAATGAGAGCTTCCAATCCTCTCTAATGGCCTCCATGGCTTCATCTTCTTGCCTTCTTCCATAACTTGTAAGTGAAAACAAGAGAAATGAGGGAGCAGTTAAGAAATTGAATATAAAAGAACCCTTAAGGATTTCTAGGGTTTCATAGTCTAACCTAGATCTAATGGCTTAGATAGATTAGATCCAATGGTGTAGGATGAAACCCTACATCACTTAAGTGATGGGGTATTTAGGTGGAAATGAAATAAATAAAAAGATGTGTGTGTAATGTTAAATGGGGGCCTAAGGGACTAGACTAAGTTGTGTATCATGTCCTTTTAGAATAATGAACTTATTATAAATTGCATGCATTTAACAATGCAAGATTATTATCCTTGTATGATTTAATATAAAATTGATTATGGACCTTAAATAAATTATTTTAAAAGGGATTAATGGAGTTAAATAATGAAAAGCTAAATGAGGATTATTTAAATAAAATATTGGAGTCTAGAAGAGAAAGAATTAAATCGTAACATCATTTGAAATTGGGTTAAAAATATTAGTCATTGTTTTAGTTCCGACCGCCCATGTATAGCTTTAAAATTTTATAATCGGGATTTAATTAAAGTCCCGACGAAGGCCTTGTAACCTTTCAAAAAAATTATTCCATAATTTTTCTTGTTTGCTATCGGGTTTCTCATGATTTCTTGTTGAGAAAAATGTGGGCGTTCTGACTTACTTCTCAACAACACGATGAGTTTTCTCATGATTAAAATACAACAACACAACCCTTCACCATTGCTTCCAATTTTCCAACTTCATATCAAAGAACACAAAAAGGGAAGTGAAGGAAACATTCACCTCCCAGGCCATGTAATGGGGATAATCTCTTCCCCATTGTCCTCAAATTCCTCAAGTCCCATAAAATCTCCATAGCCACACCAAAATTAGAACAACACGGATTTTTATAATACCCATACACACACGCACTTTCAAGAAAGCTAAAATAAGCAAGAGGATATTATAGGACTCAATAGAGTGAAAGGAGATATGTTCCATAACACAAGCACACACTACTAAGCCTTTAATGGCTTGAAAAGGGGAACTGGGTACATTCGAACCACTTATCGCTCCACCAGGGATGAGACGTAATTTATTTGTTCCTCCAAGTGAGAAAAATAACAATGTAATAACACTTATCCCTCCACCTGATTTTCAAAACCCACTTAGCCCTCCACTAGAATATAGTCCACACTCCTTTGGTTCCTCCTTAATCTTATACAAGGTTTAATTTGATCTTTTATCTCTATTTATTCCTCCATAATGAACCTAACTTTTCTCGTACACACATATTCTTGTTATCCCTTGATGGGTGTGTAACGAGTATCTTTGCAATAAGGAAGTACTCATTACTACTCAAATGGGCAAGAAAACACGTACATTACATCAAAGGATGACAAGATAAAACAATAATTTGAAAGAAAAAGAGGAAAGTACCAACCTTTTACTCATCTTGTCCTCCTAGTCCAAAATCAAGCACTTCAAGCACCCCCAAATCAATCCAAAAACATTTACTTAAGACCAAGGCTTCCTCCCAAATGAGAAAAACAAGCCTCCTTAAATAGGAAAAATTCAAAGAGCACCCCTTTAGGAATGTGCCAAGTGGCAACATCCTAAGTTCCCAAAGAAAAACCATTTCCCCATAAGACATTAATTCCAAGCACATGCCCACATGGGCCAAATCTAAAATATTTCCAAAATCAACCACCCAAGTAATTGCTCTTACAAGGAAAAGACATGGGAAAACCAAAGAGTCAAAAATCAACCAACCCAAAATAAATATGGCTCATATTACAAGTCATCCACAAGAATCAACTTACATCAAAATAAATACAAAGTGGTTGAAAGGTTCCCAAGGCTCATTATGGGGTCCTTTTGAGCCCCCAAATGGCCTAAAAGTCTTCAAAAAGTACACTGATCCCATGGGTAGGTGTATGGAAGGGTTTTGAGAGTGTGGGATAAGGTTTACTTGTCCCACACACCACTCAAAAGTGGGGTCAAAAGAGAAATCCGAATTTACCAAAAATGGAAAGTTTTCCAACCCCATTTAAAGCAAACCTAAACTAAAACAAGTAAGTAGATTACCCCATCAACCCAAATACAAATTTAACTTAAAATGAATTAATTAAAAGAAAATAAATTGGCTAAGTGTCTCATAATATGATCATCAATAAGACAAGGAAAAAATGAATGAATTGAACACTTGTCACCATACACATTGCCCAAACCATTGAATTCCAAGTCCGGGTAACTCGTGTTGGCCATGGAGCTTCACGGGAGTTAGTCCCCCTCCATCCTCTTTCATGTGTCTAAATTTGTTTCTTCGCGTGCAAATCTCGAGTACCGGTTCATCTTCTCGCACACTCAATACACGTGTTATATCCACTCAAAAATATAACTAATACCACCACTACTATATTAGGAAATAAAGCATACCACTCATCCATATAATTCATTATTCAATAGTAAGTTAGAACATGCTCATAATATATCAATTTGAAATCATCAAAATTAGGATATCTAACCAATAATAATATAGGAAATATCTATTAGATATATCCATCTGGAATACATATCAAATACCATCAAACTAAAACATCACGAGAGTTTAGGCACCCCATGCCAATACAACATATACAATGATTAATATGATGAAAACTATAATGTGAAAGGAAATATAAATACACAATACTTGAGAGGAGTGGGCACTACATCTTTCCACGTGCCACAAGATGATCTTAGAAATAAAAAATAATTAGACACTTTTTCTTTAGTAGGGTTTGGTGGTTAAGGCTTTATTATATAATCATTTGGATAAAGCCCATGTGCTGACGAGCTATATAAATTTGTGTGATGATCAACAATTGTTTTGGATAAGTACGAGTTCACCTTTATGTGGCTCATATGAAGTGAGGGACACATTTTCCTCTAATACCCAGGTCATAGACTAGATCCCACAAGAAACAATTGTCATTTTTGGTGAAGCTCCACTTTGAATTTACTAGGCCAAGGGGAGGGGCATTTGACCCTTTGATCCACACCGTTAGACAAAACTTCCTAATTTCACATATTTGTGTCTCACATATTGAAGACACCCCTAACAACCTTGTTTATCCTAGTTAGGAGGCCAAAATTTGTCTAAGTTGTGCTTGTTTGAATCTTCCCAAAAATTGTGTGTTAACAAACAAAAACATGTTTCTCTGTCAAACTTAGCACTTGATTATTTCCCAAAAACTCACAAGGACTTGTTTTATCCGATTTAAATCTTGTTTTAGCAATTAAACAGGAAAAAATTTGCTTGAGTTGGTGAGTCTATCTTACATAAAGACTTTACACTTTGTCAAAATTTCAACCTCATTTATTAAACGTAACAACCCGAAGCTCTGTATAAATTTGGCGAATTCTTTTGACCTCCAAAGATAATTTTTCCCAATCTTGGTTGCTTGATTTAAAACTCTGTCATGTTATCTTTTAATTTTACCTAGCTTTCCTTAGGGAATTTACACATCCAAACTAGGTAAAACATTTATTTTATAGTCATTATGCTTTATTTGATTTTACTTACATTTCCTTAGGAAAATCAATCAAACATCCAAAACTAGGTAAAATGTCCATTTTACGGTCATTTCATTATCTGTTTTACTTAGATTTCCTTTGGAAAATAAATCAAACATCCAAAACCGAGTAAAACATCTATTTTACGGTTGTTATCTTTATGCGATTTTACTTAGATTTTCTTAGGAAAATCAATCAACTATCCAAAACTAAGTAAACTATCCATTTTAAAACCGTTATGTTGTCTCGATTTTCATTATATTTCCTTATAAAATCAATCAAACATCCAAAACTAACTAAAACGTCTATCGTGTTGTTTGATTTTACTTAAATTTCCTTAGGAAAATTAATTAAACATCCAAAACTAGGTAAAATGTTCATTTTATGACCAAGTATGATGTTTGATTTTATTTATATTTCTTTAGGAAAATCAATCAAACATCCGAAACTGAGTAAAATGTCCATTTTATAGTCGTTATGTTATTTAATTTTACTTAGATTTCTTTACAAAAATCAATCAACCATCCAAAATTGAATAAAACGTCCATTTTAGAGTCATTATGTTGTCCAATTTTCCTTAAATTTCCTTGAGGAAAGTCAAACAAACATTCAAATCTTAATAAAATATTCAATTTTTATCCGTTATGATGCCCAAATTAGCTTGGAAGGTCCTTCAATTCAACACAAACACGTTCAAATAAGCTCATTCCATCTTCAAACATTACCATGGTCCCTACCACTCAGTTAGGGCATAAACGATGTGAATGTAACCCATTCCTCCATGATCCATCAAAATAGTTATTCGATGATGAACTTGATCTTGTCAATCATAGTGGGGGAGAGGATGAAAGACCACATGATATATTTGAGCATAATCCAACACAAGCAGATAACTTCTTATACCAAAACAAAGACCAAGTTTTTCTTATATTGGTCAAACTAGGCACCAAACTCCCCTCGACTTCGATCCCGCATTTCTTACCAACATGATTTGAGGGGAGGACACGATAAAGCATATCCCCTTTAAACATGTTGAGGACATCTTGAACCTATAACACGTGTCTACTTCGGCACATCCTAAAGGTCACAATGAAGAATCAACCGCAGACACACGTCTTAAAATTGCTAAAATAAGACATCGTATACCTTTTGTTAGCCTAAAGTATGCAAAAAGAAAAGAGTGTGAGGATCCCCTCCCCATACTACACAATGAAGAAGTGATAGTTAAAGATCAACTATAAAAACTTATTCACCAACCTGAAAGCTTAGCTTCTCATGTCCACATGGAAAACCTTAGTTCACCCACATTGACAAACTTAAAGTGACCTATGATATGCATCACACAACCAATTACAATGGTGAAGCCTCAAAATTAAACCATGCTTACATACCATCTACACCTTCATGAGGCAAGTCATTTGTACAAGAATGGAAATTGATGAAAGAGGCGTTTAGCGGTTTACAAGAAGATAATAGTGGAAATCATAAGAAATGCCATTTTGAACAGTTATGTCCTTACCCCTTCGATAGATAAATGTTACACGTCCCTTTTCCTCATAGTTTTGATTGTCCCAAATTTGACAAATATATTGGTAAGGGTGACCCAGGGATCACGTTAGCGATTTCTTCACACTCTTTATGGAGTTACCTATAATGAAAATTACCTTATTCAATTATTCCCGTGTAGCTTGGGAGGTCAAGCTTTGGAATGGTTTCTCCATCTTGTAAAAGGATCATTTTTTACCTTTGCGAGACTTATCTCGAGAACATTTTAGTTTTCACATGGAAAGTGACATACCCATGCTTGACTTATGCGGTGACAAACAAAGAAATAGCCAAAATTTCACTGCTTTCCTACAACGATTGTGAGGGTTAGCTAGTCGCTTCCCTTGCTCTATCCCGAGAAAAATAACTTGTTAACATATTTGTACCTAATTTACACCTTGAGATCACTTTCCATCTACGGATGCACTTTGCGCATCACATTTGAAGAAGTTATTGAAAAGGCCCTATTAGGAAAGGGCATCCTAAAACCGTTTGAAGGGAATATGATACTAAACTCATTGATAAATCCAAGTTTTTGAACAAAAAAATGTCATAGGTGATAGAATCACGATTCCAAGCATATTCAAGTGGTCTAAAATACCCTTCAATCAAAACTTGCTTAAGGGCCACCTAAACTAGACAACAAACGTAGGGACTATACCCAACTTAGTGAGTCCCTATCATCAATCCTTAGCCAACTCGAATCGAAAAATATGGTTACATTTTCTAACACCAAACATTTTGAAGATGACTCGTCAAACCATCATGGTACAAAGATAATGAATATTGTAAGTATCATCGCATTAAAGATCATTGTATGACGATTGATGTATAAAAGCGATAAACTATATCCAAGATCTCCTATATTGAGAAGATATAGAACTTGATTCATTAAAACTCACTAAATCACCAAACAATCGGTTGGGCATATACAAAGAGCCTTTTCCCAAACACAAACAAAAAACAAAATAAAATCTGGATCAAGGTCGATCTCACAAGATAAATGTAGTTCCCCTATGCTCGATCAACAAGAGTTCAAATAAAAAATCAAAAATGATTAAAATAATAAAATGAAATCTATATATATATATATATATATATATATATATATATATAATGAAGAAATTCATAATGGAAGGGGCGAATTAGGGGAAAATGAGTGTTTAGGGGTTTCCCCCTTATTTGGTTTCTTGAAACAACGGTGGAAGCTCTGAAGTAAATGGCAGGTGTAAAGAAAGACCTCCAACCTTCGCCAACGTTCCCCAGCCTGCGCCTAAATGGGTGCTTCAAACAGGGTATGGATATCCATCAAAGCACAATAGAAAGGGGATTTCTGTCTGATGTGGTCTTTGCAAGTGCGATGGTAGATTTGCGTGCAAATGTGGATGCTTTCAGACGTGTGGGATGTTTGAAAAAAATCCTAAAAGAATGGTGATTCCTTATAACATACCCGACCATGGAAGCTTCATTTTTATTTTATTAGCCTACTCTTGTGCAGGTTCAGTGGATGTGGGTTGTAAATGCTTCCATGGCATCCCTGGCCGCACCGACTATCTTGAAAAAAACCTAAATTTTATCATCAACGTGCTAAATGTGACTGTGTGGACGTGTTTTCTTGGTTCTTGAGGAGAACTTAAAAATACAAGGTCATTATTAATTTGAACAAGTCTTCATTTTGAGTTAGTTAATCAAATGTTGCAGCTTATGTTCTCCTGTAAAACATCTATGTAGAAGTGGGCATGTGGTTCTCCATTCAAAAGACAAGGAGATTGATTAAAGATAGACGAGTAATTTCCTCTCCTCACTGTCTGTGTCATCCATTTCACGTTTAAATACGAAAAAATACCCTATTGTTTTCTTCTCTCAAGAAAAAATACTCCAACTTTGCATAGAGATCTTGTGTTTGTGGGTGCGATTTACATAGGTTTTTCTTGGAGATTTTGTGGCCCACGTTTCATGGCAGATTGTTTGTGGAAACAATTCATTCAGATCTCGTGTCAATTTATTTTGATATGCCTTGAGGATGTATTCCTTACATCTGTCGCTCCTAAATTCATTGGCCCATTATTAGTGCTTTGGTATACATGTATGGTCTCATAGACTCTTCAGTCTCGTGGACATCATTAAAATCTTTCATTTCATTTCGTAGACTAGGAATGTGAATTGTTTGTTAGAATGTCGCATTGAGATGTGCCCTCTTAGATGGAAAGGGTTTCAAGACATGCATAAAATGGAGTTGTGGAACCCCACAAGTAAATGTAACTAGCACATGTAATGTCAAACTTCACAATTCTTGCTTGTCGGATCGATACATTCATGGATCCTCTCTCTGCCTTCTCAACTTGTTTTTAGGTGCTTGTAATTTTAATTTAAGGAGAAGAAAAATGTTAAATGTGGATTAATACGAACAATCATTATTTGTTATTAAACTAGACATTTGTACCTCTTTAAAGTAATCACATTGTTGTGCGGAGCCACTTTGAGCAGTGTGCTAAAATAAGTAATTTGAAAAATCCCCCTAAACAAACCTATGACATGTTCACCATGGCTCATGTTTCATGATACTCAAACTCGAATGAAAAACATGCTTTAAAATGTAAACCGACAATTTTTAAACCGCCCTCAAGTTGTGTTGAACGCCTCTCAAACTTGACGTGCAAAAGCATCTCTAAACCCTCTTTTCGCTTTTAAACTATTGTAACCTCTCCCTTGTTATATGGTAATCTCAATCTAACTAAGAAATATCACTAAAACTATTGGTGAATGAGTTTATGAAGAGGGTTTCCGGCCTACTTCATAAACTGGTTCTTTGGGAGAGCAACCACTTGCACATGTACGAAACCCTCTCACAATCAACTCGAACTTTGTGCCTATAGATTCCGTAGTAAAATATAACCTTGCAAACATTTTCTTTTCTTTACATATAATAGCATAGCGTATTTTTTTTTACCTATTCACTCCAAAAAGTGCATTTTGTGCACCCATATCGAAGCCAACTTGGCTTAGTTTGCTTTGAAGAAGGAAAATAGCCAAATTCAACCAACTGGCTCCGAGAAAGTTGTTCTAGTTTGACCTCTGGTTAATGTCATCAATTTCCCATGATTCTCTATATAGTAGAGAATAGGGTAGAATAAATAAACATCCCATAAGAATGTTTCACGCCCTTTTGCGAGGGCCCATTTCGTGGCCACTTGGGCTGATTTGTACAATGACACAATTGGGATTCATGGACCCATGTTGACACTCCAAGGTTCGTTTAATGGGTAAAAACTAGAGTGATGCTTAGAATCATGTATGATTATTGTTAATACATTATCCAGTACACTTAAGTAAGACGGTTAATGAAAATATAGAGTCATGTAATTTTGGCACATTCATCCACTCCCGTAGCGACAACGTGAATGAGAACCATGTTAGAGGTCATAAAACTTAGTAATACTTTGAAATGATTTTTGAATTTGAATGTTATGAATAAAAATTAATTGTGTTATCTTTCACCCTCTCTGGTCATGGAAACTTACTAGTTTACTTGTGTAAAAGAAAATGAGTGTTTTCTCTCTCCAATCTCTCTAAACCACGAAAAGTAGTTATGGTTCAAAAATATGAAAAGTATTTTTTTAATCTTTCTTTAAATTGATGTTGTGAGTCTTATTAGCATGTTAAATGGTAGGGGTGGGTCCATGCCAGCGTTCTTGTTGACCCATGTTTACAAAATTTGACATGTTAGCAGGAACACGACTATATTTAAAGGATTGGTGAAATCTAAATTTAACATTGTTTATAACTTGTAAAATGTGGGATTTTGATGGAATGTGAAATGTATTCTACTTGAGTAATTTTACCCGTCTATGAATTGAAAGAAGAAAAGTTAGTTTATCACATATTTGTATCAGAATTGATATAAATTTGTAAATCATAAGTGTTATTTTATAGTTTTATTGCATCAAAAGAATTTGTATTTGGTTAGCATGGTATTTTCTTGTACTTTGCCTAATTGTAAGGTAGTAAACTTAAATAATTAAGCTATTTAAAATTAAACAAACTCTCTTAACCTTTTTATTTGTGTTCTTACTCTTTGTAATGCCCCCATTCATCATTGCTCTGTTATTCTGTGACGACCGTGCTTCTAAGGGCTGAATGCCGTTGTGTTTCCTTTGAAACGTTGGTGTCTTCGTCTTGTTGAGCTTGCCTACTTGCGTCGGTGTCGATGGTTTTGGTTGTTGGCCCCACAACGTCCCTCGCGATTTATCCTATTAAAGGAAGACCTTGTTCTTGCTTTATCGAACCTCCTGTTGATTGTTGTTAATTTCCTGCAAGATATTTTGCCGTAGTATTGATCACTCTCGTGCTCGACCCCTCGATTAAATTATTTTTAGTTTTGTCACTATCGTGTTAGGTCCTAAACATTTTTTTCAAACCCCGTTTAGGTGTCACGACATTTTAAAACATAATAACAATGAATAGTAAAGGAACGGGTATCAGTTATATTCTTATGTGTATATAGATGATAAAATTACATTTTTGAATTAATTAAGCCTTTTCGGGCCGTGCGCACACCTTATTACGAGTTATTGTTTATTTGATGTTTCTCATCCACCAACTGGTAAATTTTTATTATCAATTTATCCTCTTACTTGGCGCGGAGACATGGATTTCTTTGCAGAGATAAATAAAAGATGTTTTGTTCACGTAAATGTATTATGTATATTGTCGGATAAATAGGCTGACCAATAGGATTGCACATTTTCAATTACTAAGAATTATTATTAACTAAAATATGTGAGTTTTGTCGGTTCCCTGGACTTTGCAGCTGTTTACTGCCATCAAGTTTGTCGACCTAACAGAATTTTTAAAATGAATTTGTGATTAATTAAATTTATTTCATTTTGTGGATATGTAATAATGCTTTGCTTGGCGTGGAGGAATTTCTGGCCCTTGTCCTTCCCTATTGTTCTTTCTTTCTGATCAGGCCTAACTTGTTTGGTGGAGAAAGTGTAAATTTACTTTTGGGCCACCTAATTGTTTCTTTGTCAGCTTTAATTCAATCATGATTTGACCTTTTTGCTGGAATGAGATGCCTCTTCCCTCCTGGCCGCACTTTTGTTGGGATGTGTGTGATCTTTCTACTCAGATTTGTTCTTTTTCCCTTGTTGCGTGGCCATCTCCAAATGGCTCTACATCTGCTGGCCGCACTTATCTTCATTTAATAACTTTGTCTTGTAACCTTCCATGTCCTTGTTGCCTTCCTGCAACTTTCTGCTCTGGCGGCGTGAGGTTTTCTTGGGGTGGTCTGCGTGTGGAGTGGTGGAAAGCGTTAGAAAAGTTTGTCTTCTTTGTTGTTGCTGTCCTTTTTTTTTTTTTGTTTTATTCACCTTCTCTTAGCCACGTTGAAACCTGCTCATGCCTAGAGGGGGGGACGTATGGAAAATGTGGTGGGAGGAGTTCTGAGTGCGCCAAACTTTTGAAACACCTTCCCTGCTGGCCGCGTGGAGAGCTCTGGGTCGTTTCTAATGCTGGCCTCTTTCTTTTCTTCGAACAAATTAAGTTATTTGTTTGGCAATCCACAACAAAGAAATCAACAAGGTTATATTAGCAAAGGGATTTGTCAAAGTAGCACGCAGACTTCTCCAGCTTGGCCAATCTGCTGCCAGAAATCTCTATGCAAAACTTTCTCAAAGTGACTTCTTTCATAGTCTTATGAAATTTTGACCAGCGGTCCTGGTTCTTGTAATGATACTGGGGAAAGAGGATGTTGTTTCTCAATGGCGTGCATTGATTGGCCCCGCAGATGCAAGGACAACAAATATTTCACACCCTCAAAGCATTAGAGCATTATGCGGGTTAGATTTTAAAAAATAAAAAAATAAAATTGCACCCATGGTTCTGATTCATGCGAATCAGCTACTAGGGAGATTTCCTTTTTTTTTTGGTGATGATAAATCAGATTGTAAGAAGAGGAGTCCAGGGAGTTCGGGATTTAGAGGAATGTTGGCACCTTGCATGCTGCGGATGAAGATTCAATTAGAGGGTTGTTGTTGTTGGATCTTGGGAGTTTGGATGCCTCGTCGAAGCTGGAGGAGAAGGCAAGATATTTCTACACTTTTCTACTATTGCTATATTTATTTTATCGTGAAATCAAACCACCATTTCCTTGAATTGGTTGTCTTTTGAACTTCTTTTCAGGAGGTCTCTCCTTTCTACTTGCTTTCTTCTTGTTTTAGTTGTTATCATTGCATGTATGTTAGTGGAAAGCATGCATGTGTTCTCCCCTTTGGGTGTTATGTTTTTCTTGCTCAAGTGATCGATCTTCCTTTATATATATATATATATATATATATATATATATATATATACTCTTCTCTACGATAGAGTTTCAATTTATTATGTTGTTCCAACTAGTAATTAGCAGTCGTTAAAGTAAGCGTGCAATAACTATGAAGCTCCTTCCTATCACCCAGTTTGTCTTTCTTTGTCTTTTGACATATATTGTTAATGATCTCTCAAGCCCACTTGATAACCCTTTTGGCATCGAGAAAGAAAGGTTGTAGGATTAGTGTAATCAATGCTTGGACTATTTCAGGTTAGAAATTCGGTATTAAAACTTTTAGAATGAATAAGTTTGCGTGCAACGTGTTTCAACCTCGCGTGTTTAGACTCCTGTGTAGCTTCAGTCTTGTTCCTAGGTTTCAAAGCCATTCTTAGGAGGTACTTTGACTGTCCCCTTCAACTTGAATCGTAACTAGTTTTTTTCGGATTAGCTAAGTTCGAGGTCTTAATTGTGCAAATCTAGTACCCCACTATTACTAGAATTATTTTGGTTCTTTTCCCTCTCGGAAGCTTGTTGGTGAAATAATCTAGTCTTCTAACTTGTGTTTCCTCCCATTTATTATGACTGTGTTGTTAATTAGGATTGGACAGGTTTCTATGCACATATGTACCTTAATGTTTTGTGATGAAAATTGTCTTGAACGTTGTTAACCTTGGGGAAAACTTTCTTGCAATCGATAGTATTATGGAGTTATAGCAGAAGGAATTGTTTTGATAACGAGAACTTAGTAGTTTTGTTGTACCTATGTTTGAATGGTTTTTATGTTACCAAGGGTTGCCTTAAAAATATTGTTGTTTTGGGAAATAGGAAATTTATTTTAAATTAACCGAACTTTAAAATTGATGTGGAGGTTTGTAAATCTTTAGGGTTATGAAATTAGTTGATGACATTTTCGTATACTCTTGTTTGTCGAAACTCCCTTCTTCTCTCGCGTGTTTGCTACTAGCCTACAAGGCATTGGCCTTCTTGAATGATTGGGAAATCTCTTGGAGTTAATGGTCAAAACTAGTTTACTTTGCCTTTGCTTCGAAACTTATGTTGTGTGGATACTCTATGTGATTTCAGGTTTGAAACTCATTTATACATGGATTTTTGTGTTAATTCTTGAAACCCGTGGTTTCCCTTTCTTGGGCCGATCAACTCTTGTTCTTTTAGAAATATAATATTTTAGCCTATGCGTTTGGTACCTTTGAAAATTTCTAGATGGTTGGTCTATATATCAAATCTCAATCTTGTGATTGTTATTTAATTATTTACTTGATGGGAATCCTGTTTTTTTGTTATATTGGTTATTTGCTCCTTATAGGGCCAAGGGCCATTCTCATTCGATTGTTATACTTTCGTTGTTTTTACTCCTAACTGAAGTACATGGTCTTCTTCCTTGATTGGCATGGTGGAGACTTATTATAACTTGAAGTGTTGATAGTGTTTAGAGGTTTGACCCAAATTCTTGTAATAAAGTGCTTCCTTTCATGGTATTGATAGATAACAATTATGGTGGTTTTGTGTAGCCTTATCTTGCTCAGTTCTCGTAAACTGACTCTTGTAGAAAATTTGTTGCAGATGGATTTTTCGAGTAGATGAGGGATAGACTTGTAGATTTTTTTCATCAACCTCAGTTGAGAAGTTCTTTTGCTCGAAACCTTTTTACATTGTTCAACTATTGATAACGTCCAGTGGAAAGTTTAGAAGAGGATCAATGTCTTAGTATAATGTATTGTGGACTTTGTCATCTGAACTTTGGAAACCTTGTATTGTTTGACTATCATTGAAATTATAAGAAAATTTGGTTACTGCTTGTTGAGTGACTTTGTTGGAGTATCAGTATTTTAAGAGTTGATGTAACCTTGTTTTGTTCTTGTAAATGAGTGTTGCTACAACTTTACCCTTGAGAATAAATGTTGAGTTAAATCTTGCTATGACTTAGTAATAATGTGTCATAAGTAAACTAACATGGGTTGTTTAATACTTATGGAAGTTAAACTAAAAGTTGTATTCAAATAAAGTAACGTAGGGGTCACCAACTTGAGAGCAAGTAATTCTTTAAATAATCAAAGGCGAGACTATCATTGCAAGTAAAATTATATAACATGATACCCCTAGCTCCTCTAGTGAACATTATCCCTTTTATGGTGAAATTTGTAAAACGATCCTAAGGTGAAATGAATTGTTAGTTGTTAGAAGATGATAAGATTTAATAAGCCGGAGAAAACAATTTGGAAATCACACAATCTATCTCACCACCATTTGGAAAGTAAATTTTTCTCTTTGGTAATACTCATTTAGTGAAGCCTAAGTAAAATCGTTGATAATTCTGGTTAAGATCTCTAGCTTCAATTAAATATTGGCAATAACTAATGAGGTCCTAAAGATGATTTCAACTCGACCTTCTCCCTCTAACCTTTTCCCAAGGCACTTTGTATTTCTTCTCTTAAGTGTGTTGAACGTAAACCCATGTTGTCTTGTGGGCAAGAACGAGTCATAGTAGCGTTAGTGTGAATAGATGGCCTTGTGGAATTAAATTACTCTTTTTTCTTGATAAACGAATTAAGAAAATAAAGGCCATAATAGAGAAGACTTAGAGCAAATTTCTCTTCAGAGTAAAAGTAAGAAACTTAGCGTTGTAAGAGGTATTGTACGAATCATATCTAGAGTCTTAGAAAACTGAAGTTAAGGATCGAAAGAGGTTTTATAAAAATAAATAACCTTCAATAATTTTCTCATTGTGGCTTGCCCTATCTGTAAGTGTGTTATGTGGTGGTTTCTATGTTGTCTTGTCAAAAAGAAAAGTGAATTATCCTTGGTGGGTGTGAACATTTCCGTGCTACCTTTGTGGTCATCCTTGTATTGAGTTATCCGCGGAGTTAGTTGTGACCTTGGTGGTGGCATGTTGTGTCGTGTTATGTGTCAATAAAAAAAAAAGTTATCCTGTATTTTACTGTGTTGTTTGTGTGTGAATTTTTGGGTTGTTACACTCTTAGTCAACCTTGGTGTATAAGGAAATAATTTGAAACAATCCCCCTTTGTAATGAATTTGACCCCTTAACTTATCAAGTACTCGTGACTATCATGCGAGTGAGCTTACTAAACCCTATAGGAAAGAGTGCATATATGTCAAGTAGTAAGGAACATTTTTATTTCGAGAAAAGGTTTTTGGGGAGATAAGAATGCCTAATTGTTCCCAATGTTGACCCAATAGTGGGTTGTGGACCTAGTGTTTTTGAATTAATTCGTCTTTAGATGCTTCAAGTACGATTTTGAATAAACTAAATCTAAGACCTTTAAAGGAGTCATTTGTGGTTGGAGCCATGGAAATTGTATTCGATTTCAACCACAAAAATTGTGTCCCTTGTGATAATTTTGGAAATGGAAAGTGTTAACTAGACTTGCAACAATGAAATGTTGTTAATTGTACAAGGTCTTTCTGAGATGGGTATGTGTTATGTGTTTAGTTTTGACCCTATGGCGAGTTGTATATGTTATGGATAACAAGTAAATGGTTGTTTATTTTATACCACATGAAATTTGAGTAGTGTGTTAAATCCATAGTGTTCTCGCCTTTCTTTTAACGAATAAAAAAGATAATCTTAATGTGTAAAGTTTTGGTGGAACAAGAATAGTGTGGTAACATTGATGTTGATCTCATGGTGAGGTCCAAGCAATGTAACTGGAACACAAATCAATCCCAAGACCTCTTAAGAGGTTAATTATGGATAAAACCTTGTAATTGACTCCAACTATTGAATTGTGTGTAACAAGATGTTGTGGAAGGGGTTAATAGGAAACTTGAAGTTATACTTTTAACTTGACATTTAAACCCCTTGTTACCAATAAAATTATAATGAATGTTTCATGTGGAAGCATATATTTTGCTAACTTAAACCCCAACTAATAATTGAATTATAGAAATTGAATGTGGTATGGAATCAAATAAAATAAAATAACAAGGTATACTAATTATGAGTAAATGATTTAATGAAATGAGAAATATGAAAATGTGAAATGAAAACACATGTGTTCTCGGTGTACGTCAATTGTTGTATGATCAAATATGGAAATCATGCGAGTCTTGTTACCACTATCAAATGACACCTAATAAAATAGATTCACAACATAAAGTGAATTTTCCTTCTCTTTTATAATGGGTGGTTAACCTTACTTTGTTAAATAACAATTAAAGGACTCATTCCCGTGTTGGGACATGTCTTTTGGGAACATGAATTCCCTACTCTTAATGAGTGCTAGATGACTCGTATGAACTTTAAATGATATCAAAATGACTAAAATGCTTAACATGACCATGATATAATTGTAATAAAATGAGTGCATTCTTAGCGTTTAAGAATTATTATGGATTGAAACTCATAATTTATAAATGATATCATATGTTTTAATAAGAGTCACATGTGGGATAATACAATGATTTCAACACAAAGGTAATTTTGTAGTGATGAAAATGAAAATCATGGGACCTATATACATGGTTGTTAAGGTCTTTAATTATCTCTCTTATAGTCCTATTATCATATTTTTCTATGCTTGCTTGAGCGAATGTGGTGTTAGTTATTGTTGTCCCATTCACGAGAATGTATGTGCTTATGAATATTATTGATCATTTAAGCAATTCTTAATACAAATGATTAAATTGTAATAAGATGTAAATCGAGAAATATATGTATATGGTGGATTAAGTCCTTATTTTACCTCTTCCTTGTGGTTTATGCTTATTGTTTTTATTTTGATCTTTTGGAGCCAATGTGAAATTATCTTATTGTCATTTTGCTTGTGTGGAAGCATGAAGGTATGGCAATGGGGTTCAACATTGTTTATGGAGGGATAAGTGTGATGTTAGTGAAGGGAGGAATAAGGAGTTGTTTTTCATATGGAGGAACCAAGGGATTCATGGCTAGCCTTAGTGGAGTGATAAGTGTTATCTCAAGTGGAGGGATAAGTGTATATTTATTATATTTTATTGCATGTTTAAAGGGAGAAACCAAAGGCTAGCTAGAATTTCCTAGTGGAGAGATAAGTGGTAGCAATGATGATCCTTCCCCTTTGCAAGCCTCATAAGAAGGCTTCATAATGTGACTCATATTATTGATGAATTGTCATTTTCACACTCTCTTTATTATTAATATTTTGTTGCTTATTCATTTCTCATTAGAGCACATGCTAATTTATTTGATGGTGGTTGTATCTTGCATGCATGGGTATGTTTATGTATGTGTATATGTTGGGGACTTATATTGCCATGGTGGAGGGATAAGTGTTATTTTTGTATATCGGTTTGCTTATTTTTGGGAGGAAACAAAGGTTGGAGAGACTAGCCTTAGTAGAGGGATAAATGTAGAGGGATAAGGGTGTTTTCATGCGCAGTTGCATTACTGTTTAGAGGAACCAAATAATAGTCTTCCTTCCTTAGTGGAGGGATACGTGGAAGCAATGGAATCATTTCCCTTGACAAGTTATTGGATGACTTGAAAACATTATACATTTTCATTTCTATTGATTTTTGACATCACCTTCTCATTGTCTTGGAGATGCATGCAAAGTGATGCATATCATGTTATGGTTAAGGCATTGTGTTACTATTATGTGGGCCTAAGCATTGATGTTGAAAAAAAATTATCTGTGTTTTGGTTGTGTTACTAGTGTGGGCATTACATTTGGTATTAGAGAAGAGGTTCATACTCTCGAACCTTTGGTATGGAATTGTGATGTGGCAATTATACATGAGATGAACACAATATGTTATGTTGTGTTGCATTGATTGCATATAGGTTTGTGATGTTGTGTATGTACCTACAGTAGTTACCTCTTAGTGTGGATTTTTGAGCTATCAAGTGTTTTTAACAAGAATAATCCCTTGTGAATTCAGCTTATAGTGTGCGTGTTCTATCAATTTTTTTTTGAAAACCACATTTGGCATGAATTGTGAATGTGTTGTGAAGCCGTATTACCCCATTATTCATATGTGTAGCGCCCATGTGTTATATAGGAAAATGTGTCACCTCATGTAATATGTATGTATCGTAATCATATACCGCCCATATCATACTTATATGGATTGTGTGTATGTAGTAATGTGTTTCCTTGTGAATTAGGGCATATGATGATCGTATGACCCATGTTGTTGTGTACATATGCTATTAGTGCATTATGTGGAAGTGTTTTGTTTTGTGAAACATGATTAATTGTAATGTGCATCACCCTCTTACATGATATATATGTGTATCATTTTGTCTTGCAATGTTGTGTTAGTGATGTTGTACTATGTTGTGTTGTGTTAACTTACACCTTTAATCTCTATGATTAGCATCAAGGTATACGTGGGGAGTGAGGAGGGTGAACAATTGGCCATGTTTCTTGAGCTAAGTATGATATAGGAGGTGGAGTCTCTCGTATAATGAAAACCCACTTCCATTTTTTTGGTATGTATGGCATTACAATACGGATGTCATGCATATTGTGTGGAATTCACACCCCAGGATTAGTAAATAGTGACCTATAAATTTCCCTCATTCCTTAAATGGTCATCTTAGACACAACCTTTATATAGTTACTAACTATGTGAGCCTTGTAAAATTATGAAGACTACGATTTTGGATAAGAGGATAATATGATTATTACCTCATTTCGAGTAGGACTCGAGGAGTACACCAGTGATTTCCCTTTAAGGCTGGTGGGTGCTAGGATTTGGTTGAGGTGACATGGATCTATGTGTTCAGATCCATAGAGTGACCCCAATTAGTTATGGTTCTATGATATCATTTTTATTGGTAGGTATATGGATTTTTGGTACTTGTGATGTACTTGGTATTTGATGAATTACTTATGTGAGCCATTTGGTTATGTATTGCAATAATTGTGGCTTAATTCCTCTTACTGTTGGATGTGATTTACTTTGTTTTCTCTCTTGACACTGTGTCATAAATGGCTATGACTCGAGTCATGTACAAATTTGTTGCAAACATATTGATTTTCTTCCTTATTACTATGTTGGGCATGTGTTGTTTGTCTCATATACCCGAGATATGTTGTGTAGTACTATGATGTGGATTTGTACTTTTTTCCATCCCTAGTTGGGATGGTGGATTTATTTTGTGTTACAGTCATGAAAATGTGAAGTTGGCCTATGTTATGGTTTTGGGTCATGTATGACCTCATAATGTCATGTGTTGTTGGAAACCCCATGAAAACAATGAAATTGAATTGTTAAACAATGAAAATGTTAAGAAACATTTAATCCACGGACTAGTACTAATGATAAAACCAATAATTTAGAGTTTCTTTCAAGAAAATATTGGACATGGATACTAAAATAAGGATTAACTAACCATGGTAAAGAAAACTACCAATCTTCATAGAACATTAACAATTTGAGAAAATTGTGAGTTTTATTGTTCCCTTGTGGTCGTGTGTTTGTGGAAAGTTATTTTGATAAGTAATGTTAGACATTGTTGACCCCTTTTCTTCTCATGTATCCTTCCAACTAACCTTGATGTTGTGTCACATCAAGGATTATGTGCTGATAAGGGGAGGGAATAAAGTTCCTCTATGCCCGATTGACGAGGGTTCACATAATTTTTTTATTAAAATAATAAAATGAAATAGAAATGTATATAATTAATAACAAATAAAAGCATAATGGAAGGTTCAAATTAGGGAAAAAGGAGTGTTTAGGGTTTATTTTCCCCTTCTTTTGTTTGTTGAAATGGCCATAGAATATTTCAAGAAAATGGAAGGTGTAAAGATATACCTCTAACCTTCACGAATGTTCCTCAACTGCGCTGAATGGGAACTTTAAACGAGTGGTATTGCCATATTTCAAAATAGAATGGAAAGAGGATTTTTAACTAATGTGGTTTTTTCCAAGTATGGTAGAATATATGTGTTCAAATGTGGAATCTTTTAGTAGGGTGCATGCATGGGCTGTTTGAAAAAAAGCCTCAAAGAAATGTGGTTTCTTGAACATACCCGACCATGGAATATTTAATTTAGTCTTATTATCCCTTTTCCATACAATTTTAGTGGATGTGGGTTATAAATACTTCAATGGTGTCTGTGGATGCATTGGCTATCTTGAGGAAACCCTAAATTTTATCATTAATGTGCCAAATTAAACCTGGGGAGGATGTGTGGATGTGTTTTCTTAGTGCTTATGAAGCACATAAGAGTACATGGTCACTATTAATTACAACAACTCTTATATTTTGAGTTGGTTAATCAAAAATTCCAAATTATGTTCTCTTGTCAAACATTTATGTAAAAGTGGGTGTGTGGTTTTCCATTCAAAAGGCAAGGAGATATGAAAGAAATATGAGTAATTTCCTCTCCTCGCTATATATGTCATTCATTTCATGTTTAAATAAAGATAAATACCCAATTGTTTTCTTCTCTTAAGAAAATTTCCTCTAATTTTGCATAGAACTCCCATGTTTGTGGGCACAATTTACACAAGTTTTTCTTGGAGATTTTGTGGATTAGGTTTCTTGGAAGTTTGCATATGTTTTGAGCGCACACATTCTATGGATCACTTGGCCATTTCTTTTGATCTACCTTAAGGATGCATTCCTTACATTTGTCACTCCTAAAGCTATTGGCCTATTACTAGTGCTAAGCTAAACATGTTTACAAAATGACGAAACATAGACCAAGCACATGAATTATTTATTATAAGGCCTTAAGGAGATGTTCCCTCTTGACTGCAGAATACTCCACTAGACTTGTGGCAAATTGCTTGCACTTAGTGCAAGGGAGGAATTTTCTTAGTGAGAGGAGGTAGAGGGGAGTAAGAATGTGGTGAAGAACTTTGTGAATAGGAACTTACAAATTTTCACAACATTAACTAGAGAAAATCCACACTCAATTAGAGGAATTCAACCTTGATGAACAAGATAAGACTAACAAACCATAGACATAAAATTATATTGATTCATTTATCAAAGGCACCAACACCTTTCTTGGTTTTACAAGATCATCATGTTTACAAAGTTGAGCATGTAAGGAAATAGAGGAAACATAGACAAAGAGGAAAATAGAAGAATGTAATCTCTTGCTTGTATTTAGTAGTGCAAAAATCTATCTACTAGAAACTCACAATTGACAACCCTTTGAATGGAGAAGTCATTTCCAATTTATAGCCTTACAAAAAGTCTTTTCATCTACCCCCACATGAATTTTCACTTCCCTCATCACTTGTGACCTTTCATATTCCTAGGAAACAAAAGTGAGCCTTTTCTCATTAATTGAAAATAAACTCATTACAATGTTAGACTATAGGTCACTTAAGTGAATAAGAAAAAATAGTGAAAAGTACCTCCCTAATGAAGAATTAGAACATGGAGAGAGAAGAAAGGAAGGAAGGAAGGAAGAAGAGAGAGATGATCATCCTGAATGAAGATGAAGCCTCTGTTGATGAAGAGATGATTTTGATGAACCTTGTGGGAATAATCTTGGAGAATATTTCTTCACCTTTGAATTCCTTACTAAAGTGGGCTACCACAGGTGCCACTTTTTTACTTGTGAATATGAACAAAGCTCAAAGCATTGATCCAGGTTTTAGAAGTATTTTTGATGTTCTTTACATTGGTTAAACCAAACCTGATGATCCTTTGTAGTATTAGAAATTGAACATATGATTTTTGAGAGACTCCAAAGTATCTTCATTGAATGAGAAGGGATCTCCTACCTCTCTTTTTGACCAATTCCTCGAATGATTTTAGAAGCTCTTCCACTGATGAATTTTCACTGATTGAAGGTGACCCAAGATTTTTACACACTATTTTTATACTTTCCAAAATTTATGATGTGATCTCTTCACAAGAATCAAGCTCAGAGATAACATCATTCAACATGTCATACGAGAACTCATCATGTGAGACCAAATAGGAGAGACAAATTATCATTTATGGAAGTGAATACATTTTTACTCACCAATAAAAGAATCAAGATTACTCATTTCTAACACCAATGGAAGCACATTGTCCCAATGGGATTTCTCCTTCTCAATCTCCTCCTTAGTCATTTTTACTTTAGAAGTGGTGGTGAGGAAAAAACTGAACAATGAGAGAATCTCTAGAAATAATGTTTTCCTTTCTCAAGAATCTTTTCAACCCACCTTGTCATTATCCCTTCCTTGCATTGAGTAACCTTGAGATTTCTTGATTGTTTTAGGGTTGAAGATACTGATAGGAGTGATGGATTCCATGGGAGGAGGTGGTACTACACTAGGATCCAAGAATGCTTACACATAAGTAGTGAGAGTTCTCACATGCTCTTCCAATTGTTCCATTGTTTGCTTATATTCCTCATTTTGAGAAAGCATGCATGTGGGCAAATTCCTTGAACATGTGTGCATCACCCTCATGTGTAGCTTGACCCAATGAAATCCTTGTCATCTCATAATCACCTTGAGTCATTTCTTCCATAGGTTTTTACAACCTTTGGTTGGGAAATATCTACATATTGGTCACTAGAAGCTCCACTAAAGAAGCAAGAGAGGTTACATGTGCCTTCTTTCCTCACTTATCTTTTTCATGATCTTTGAGATAGCTCCAAAATCAGGTGTCGATGTTTGTTGCACTATCCTTGACTCACTCTCAATCAACTCTTGAATCCAAGGGAAAGTCTCTACCAATGTGGGCTCAATATTAGGCATGGGAGAAATTTTAGGTTCATGGTGGGGAATCACATCTTGCACATGGTGGGATGACTCAATTATCAAAGAAGACACACTTGGGAACCGATGAAAAATAGAGACTATGAAGGATCAATCTCACCTTGTTCAAGAGGTTCAATGGGGATTTTAGTGACTTTGATTTCTTGTGAAGAGCTCTTTGGGGTGAGAATATTCAATGTTCTCTTCCTCCACACTCTTTCTCTTTGAGGGATTTTTAAGTGAGTGGAGCTCATGGTCTTCTCGATGTCTTCATAGAGAGAAATGTGAGATGCTTGTCTTGATAGAGTTAGAGGCCACCAGACTCGATGAAAGCAATTCTCTTTCTCTTGAACCACTCTCTCAATCTTTAAATTACCATTATAGTTTCTTTCCTTGATGTCACTTGATTCTCTTATATTCCATGAGATCGGAGGAAGGGGTGAAGTTTTCACTACTTGATACTCAAGATCAAACAAGTCTGATCCATCATCCTCTATTCCTTCAATGAACCAATCAAAATTGAGGCCCCTCATCTGATCAATTTTCATCCGCATATGGTCCTCTTTTCTCACTTCAAAATCATCAATACAATTATCCCAATAGTCCTCAATTTGAGGTGTGTGGTGTAATCTAGGAAAAGGTGAAAGTTTCAGGATTTCTCTTGATATCAAAATTAGGCCTAGATGCATAGGAATAAGATATTGAGGGAAGAAAAAAAGCTTCAATATTTGATGCATCTACAACATTCTTACATGAATAGATTCCCAAAGAGATGGGAAATGACACACCCTTTTTTTTGTTGTTTCTACACTTGGTATGAACATGAGAAAGTTTTCCTACATAATTCAAACATTATAATTTTATCACTAGGGTACCTAGGGAAGCTTATGAGGAGAAAGATCAAATCCCAAACCCTGATGTAGGTGAAGGTTGAGAACTGGGTGAAGTAGCTCCCATATTTCTCAATCAATGTAAATTTCTTGAGAGATATCCTCATCTCTAGATTTCCCTTCTAGAAGTTTGATGATGAACATGGTGAATGCATCATTCACCTTGGAAAAAAGTGATGGTTTTTTCTCTGTGAGTGAGTTGCGGGTATTTCTGGTAGGTGATGATTTTTGGGATACATTTAGAGAGAGTAGTTAGGCCCTTAAAGGGTCTTGTGTAGGAAAGAGCATATACTAGGTAGGAAGTCATGGTGAACTTCCTGGTGGAAGGAAAATGAAGTAATTGTTGATGAATGTTATCATTGATTATCTACCCCCAATCAATTACTTGGTTCCCTTTAGTGGAAACAAGGATGAACTAGGCCATCCAATCCTAGAATTCTTTTTTTTTTCTCACCCATCACCTTGCTCAATAGAATGATAACATCTGAATAACCTTCATGGAATTCACTCTAGATAAGTTCTTGGGAACACGAGAAGGTTTTCTTCCTTTCTTGAGCCATGAACCAAGTGCAAGGCCTTGTAAAATATGAATCCATCTTTCCCACTCTGTGATGAAAATTCCTTGGTGATGATGATGACCATATTACTATTGGTGGGAATTTGTAGACATTGAGAGATGCCCTTGGGAGTGAGGACTACAAGGATTGAATTTTCATCTTCCCACACTATCCTAGAAATAAATTCATAATGTTGTGCATATGGCCAAAGACCAATTCAATGCTCTAAATATAAATAATGGGTGACCTCCTACTGAAGAATAACCCACTTGAGAATATTTTCTCTTCCACTGGCTCACGAGGTCTCCAAGCATCCTATTTTTCAAGTCTTCAAGATCCATGTGAGTGACATCATGTCTCCCACACCAGGATACTTGGTGATTAGGGTTGAAATGGGTTCCAAACATGAGTATTTGAACTTCATAGTGCCAAAATCACTTGAGATAAGAAATAGGAGTCACCACAAACTTTTTAACTCAAATCCAAAACTTTCTATTTTTAGCAGTCTTATCCAGACTATTATTTTTAGTAAGTTTCCACTTTTTTTCTCTTTGATGTTTCTAGCTCATTTGGATTATTATAAAAAATGTTGATTTTTCTATTTTTAAAAGTTTAGTTTTTAGATACCCATTATTTTGAATACTATTATTTTTAGAAAGTTTTCCAATTCTCCCTTTTTTGATGTTTTTGCTTATTCAGGATATTACAAATGTTGAGGATTCATTATTTTTAGAAACTTACTATTTTTAGCCACCCACTATTTTAAATACTTGCTATTTTTATAAAGTTCACTTACAAGTGTTGGCAGTTATAATGAAACCACTGTCAAAATTTTTTTTTGCACCAGACCTTCTGCTCTAAATTTCATGGTTTTCCATCTATTGGATCTCCATAAAATTGAAAAAATAAAGTTTTAGGGTTTGATATTTTAGTTTTCTTTTAAAAAATCTAGGCATCAATGGATTTTTCTTTTAAAATCTTCCCAAAGGCATTTTGAGAGGAGATCATTGGAAAAATTTCAAGGTAAACATGGTGCTCGATGATGAGAGATATGATCAATCTTTTTTTTTGGTGGCTTATGGATGTCTAGAAAAAATTTGGTAGCATGTCTAGATAAAAATGGAGTTTTGGAGGATGTTGTAAGAAAAACTTTTCATGAAAAAATGGCTAATTGTTTGATAAATGGGGAGTTAGTGAAGTTTTATTATGTTTTTAACTCACTCTAAACTACAACACTTTAACCAAGGTTTGAGAATGGAGTGGATGTGAGGTTTAAATGTGGTGCAATGGGGATAGAGGGGACACTAGGGACACAAAAGTGTGACTTGCACTAGATGGTGACAAGTGGCACATCTTGTGGTGTGTGGTGGATGAGATGTGGGGGCTGGGAAATGGCACAGGAGTTGGAGGTGGTCACATGGGGTCCAGGAGGCTAGCTGTATGATGAGTGGGTCACATTTTTTGTCCCCTTGTCCCTTGGGGATATAGGGGGGGATAGAGGGACACTAGGTGTCAAAATTTGACTTGGGAGAAGGAGGAGGTCACACTTTGGTGTCCCCCTTGTCCCCTTGCACCATGGGGACAGGGGACAAAGGGACACTGGGACACCTGGGAGTCCAAAGTGTGACTTGGGGAGGAGAGAGGAGGTCACAATTTTGTCCCCTTTTCCCCTTTCCCTTGGGGGATAAAGGGGACACATGGGTGTCCAAAGTGTGACTTTTCCATTTTAGGAAAGTAAATTTTGCCTTGATGTCCAAATTTGGACACCAAACTTGATTGATTTTTCACCTCGAAGAGCTTAGGAAAGTGTTTTGGGTCAAAAATTATATTATTTTGACTCAAAAACATTTTAAGATAATGGAACCATTATTGAAACCCAATTATCCTTAAATTCAAAATTTAGGGCCTATTTCATCTTTGACTTAGAGGGGCAAACTACAGTTTTTTTTGAAATCTCAAGAAATATTTGAGCCTTGGAGAAAATTTGATGTTTCCTTTATATAGGATTCCCATATATTTTTATATGCCTATTTTTTTCTTATTAACTCCTTCTATAACTCCCAAAATCATCTGAGAAGTCATCTTTCACCATTGGAGCTTTCATTCCCTACACCTGAATTACCCGATGTTGAACAAATTGTTCTTGAATCAAATTTTTTTCCTAAAATTTCCTAAATTTCTTTATAAAAATTTCAATTCATATCTCTCAAAATCACCCTCATATGCTTTATATTTTCCCTAAATTTTCTAGAGGGTGTTTACTTAGCTGTAAAATGGCCAAAAATGGCCTTTTTAGGCCTCCAGAGGAAGTTGTCTTTCATCAAAACTCAATGATTTCATCAATCACATCAACTTAGAACTCTTCCTACACACACTAAAAAAACACTTAATAATATTTTTATAACACTTTCCTCTGATCATGATGATGAGAGGTGGGACTAAGGTAAATGGCTGGCCAGAAGGATGCATAATGACTAGAGAAACATAATTTTCAATTATGGGCTTAGTTGTCATGCTTAAAAGTTTCAATTTTTCATGTAGACATTTTTACATGAAAATAACTAGGCTCTATCTTGGGGAATTGACTATAAGGGGAAATAGAGAACCTCATGTATCTCATGGGTAGTAGACTACAATGTTTTATACATTGGGAAATAGATTCATTTATTACCAAATATACAAACAACAAACACACACAAAGGGAAAAGGAAAAAAACACACATGAAAAAAAGGAAACACAAAAAATGGAAGGGAAAGACACACAAAATGAAAAGGAAATTATGGTACAAACCTAAAATCACCTATGGTACATATGGGGAAAACCCATTTTCATTATAGTGCCTTGGTTGGAGAGACCAACCTTTACTTCCTGTAAAGCTTTTGATGTTTCCCATTGTGAGGAAACTCTAATGGGGTCCCATCAAGGTAAGAAAGATAATATGTGTTCTCTCCATAAAATTTTTTGATCTTGAAGGGACCGAGCTAGAGAGAGTCAAAATTTCCATGGCTTCCTTGGGATCTCTCCTTTTTTCCTAGAGGAGGAAAGATATCTCAATTTGAAAGCTCATGTCTTGTGTTTTCTAATCAAAGATCTTCTTTACCTTAGACTAGGTGTCTTCTTAGTGTATCAACTTCACTACTATTATATCTTCATTCAAATTTTCTAGATAAAAATCCTCTTATCAAGAGCATCTGAGTATTCTCCATTTTCTACTACACTTTCTAGTTATAAGGTAGGTAGCTCTTGAGAAATTGGGATTTGAGCCTCATTTGATATATATAGTAGCTGAAAAGGAGAGGTGTCGATGGGATTTTGGGTGATTTGATCAACCCATAATGCATCATATATTTTCTTATGCCAATCTCTTTGATTGACATCCACTAGCTTTCAACAATAGTGAAAATGTTTTTGTTACTAGATTCCACTTGGCCATTGCCTTAGATAGATAATAATAGTAAAAGTGAGATAGGAAATACCATGATTGTAGAAAAATTCCATCAATTCACCTAAAGAGAAGTAAGTGGCATTTTTGGCTATACTATCTTGTTTGGTACCCTAAATCTGACTATGATGTTTTCCTTCAAGAAGTTACACACATTTCAAGTTGGCATGCTTTTGGTTGGAATAGCCTCCACCCACTTTTGAAGTAATCAATAGTAGTGAGGACATACATATGACCTGTGCTAGAGTGTGGGTTCAATACACCAATGAAATCCAAACCCCATTATTGAAAAGGTTCTTCATAATCATAGGCCTAAGAGGGGAAAAAGTCTTGGTCTTCCCACAAACTTGTTGACACAAATCACATTTTCCAACCCATTTATATGCATCTCTGGAAGAGGGTAGGCCAATAATAACCACCTCTCATAGATCTCTTATGAGTTGTAACCATTTCCAGAAATGACCCCCACATTTTTGGTCATGATATGCTTTGAAAACCTTTTTTATTTTTTCTTCTTCAATGCACCTTAGGAATGTACCATCCAATCCCTTCTTATATATACATTCTCCCAAATGACATATCTCACTTTGAGATGGAGAGTACATATTTTCTTGTAATCTAGGCCTGGAGGGAAATCCCCATAGGTTAAGAAATATGTTATGTCTACATACTAGGGGTTGGTGGTGCTTACAAAGAGCACAGAGGGAGGTCTTTAACCAAACATGCATAATAGTTGGAAAAATCTTCCCATTCCTCTCAAGAAAGGAGTTCACACAAGCCATTTCCTCATACCAATTTAGAAGGTTTGATGTCAAGGTCATACTCTTGCACCTTTTGACACCCAATTTCCTCTCCTCACACCAGGTCTTGTTGCATCAAAATGGACTTAACTACAGGACTAGGAACCATGACAACAATATGAGAGTTCAAAAGGTAAAACCTAAATTCTTCAAAGCTCTAACCACTACATATGCATGTTTCTCATGTTGTGAGTAGTTAAGTTCATGTGCCTTCAGAGGAGCACTCATGAATGCAATGGGTGACTGAATTTTTCATCATTTTCTTGAACAAGGACTACTGAAATAGTATGCTCTCAAAGCATAACAATAGAGAATGAACTCTCTGTTGAAAATCAAGGTGCACACTAAAGTAGGTGCTTTTGTAATAACACTCTTGATATAGACTCAAAGGATTCCTTTCCTTGTTTACTCCACTTGAAATATTCTTTGGTTTCATCATGTTGATGATGTCCTTTGTAAGCTCAAAAAAGTCTAGGACAAACCTTCTCAAGAAATTCACTTTTCCAAAGAAAGAGTGCACACCTGTTTACTGGTGGGTAGAGACAATCTCTGAATAGCTTCCACTCTTTCTAGATCAATCTTCATGCCTTCCTTTCTCACAATGTGACCAAGGATTTTTCCTTTGGTTACCCCAAATATTGAATTTTTTTGGATTGATTGAGGGATGTGATGCCTTCTACAATGGATCAAGACTTGTTCAAGTTGTTGTAAGTGCTCTTCTCTCTTTTTTTATACGTTGTGAGATCATCTAGATATACCACTATGCACTTTCCCTTCAAATCCTTGAAATCCAAATCCATAGCTCTCTAAAATGTGGCACCTTGCATTTGATCAAGTTGAAAGGCATATATGATGATATGCAAAGGTGCCCCATGGGGTGGTGAAGGAAGTATTGAACTGATCTTCTTTGGAAAATTCAATTTGGTTATATCTAGAAATCCATCAAGCATAGACATCATCTCAAACCATTCACTTCTTGCAAGATATGATCCATGACCAAAATGGGATAATTATCCTTTAGGGAAGCTTGATTTAAGTTCTAAAAATCCACACAGATGTAGATTTCACCATTTTTCTTCTAGATACCAGTATAATATTAGCTATCCATGTTGAATGATGGATAGGAAAAATGATATATGGCATTGAGAAACTTCTCAACCTCTTCTTTGATGGTCCCAAAATATTTGATTGTATTGTCTTTTTTTTCCGAAAGGATTTTGCATCTAGTTTTAAGGGATGGAGTGTTGCATTGATTGAGGTTGAAAGGATTTTAAATCATCATATGAATATGCAAGTACATCAGAATACCTTTTCAAAAAAGATGAGAAGTTTCTCCATTCCTCGGTGAACAACATTTTCCTATGTTCACCATCCTCAACTGTTCACTTGTTTTGATGTTTATCTTGTCATATTTTGATGAAGATCTTGGTTGATCCTTGGCCTTACCATGGATGAACCTGTCATGTTTGTCAAATAATTCCTCCAATGACACTAGCCCCTTCGAAATCATTGTTACCTTTCAATTGAATTACTCCATCTTCATCTTGTTTGATCAATTGTATTATTGTCACTATTATTTGTGGTAAACTCCCATGGGAGTGAGTCACTTCCTTCAAAATACATAGACCTAAAATATCTAGTTTATTATAAGAAGGAAAAAATATGATTATCATCATTAAAAAATTTCCAGTTTTTTGAATTGTCTGGCACACTTTGGGTGGAAAAGATCATTTCCACTAAAAAAATTTCTCCTTTGAAATCTATGGATGTGGGATCATCAAAGAGGCATACTTCCAAAGAATCAACCTAGAATTTTGATCTCTAGGAACTACTCTAATGTTAAATGCATCAAAATATTCAAGGAATCCCAAACTCTATTTTTATAGTGGCAGAGATGAGAGTTCTTCTCTTGAAATATATCTCTTACCTATTTCACAATTAACTCAACATCTCCTTGTATGATGAGCTTCTTGATCCCCATTTCTTTGAAAACTTGCAATCCAAGAAACAATGCTTCATATTCAACAATAGTGTTTTTTGTGTTGAAAACTACAAATTGTATGCTAAGGGAAAAATATCCCCATGGGGATGAAAAAATACCTACACTGCACAGCTTGAGTTGAGAACAACTTCCATCAAATTCCATGCTCCAAATTTCATCAACAATATATATTATTATCCTTTCCTCAAGAATGGGTAGCTCTTCACCTCATTCAAAACTCATGAAATATTTCCCATCACCTCTTTCCTTGAATGGAACTCTTCCCAATTCTTTAAATGAAGCTTTCCCAATTCTCTTCTTTGAAGAGGATATTTTCCTAGGATCATCCACTTTTGAACCATGTATTTCATCTTGGGCTTAGGAAGGAGCTTCTTCATTTCATTCTTGACTAGGTATTGAAGCATAAAGACCAATCCATTTGAATCTCACCTCCCATTTCCCATTTCTAAAATATTCTATTAGGAGCATTCATGTAGGTAGTTAGGCATATCCCACTAGATTGTTTCTTTTACCCACTTTTTTAGATAGGCCACAAAATCCAACATTGCATCTTTGATTCTTCCAAGTGGAACCTCCTTAGTCTCCATTGAATAATAAATGAAAATTCCTAAGAGAGAGACTCAAACCAAGAGCTTGAGAAACTTAGTGGGCATGATGATTTTCAGGCACCAAAATCAATAATATAATTATTCAGTTGGTATCCATTGATCAACAAGGAAACATAGAAAGGTTCAATTTTTCCAGGTGGATGAAGGGTAGAAGCTAGAATATTTTGACTTTGGCTTGGCTCTGGGTGTGGGAAGTAAGCCTTTGGAAGTGGATGGCACTTTTATTTGGAACTTCCACCTTTGATGAAAATTGACTAGCTTCTCAAACTTGTTCAGGTGAGTTTACAAGTATTCATTTTTCAATTCAAAGATCTAAACTTTGGCCTTTTTTACATGATCAATAATATCAAAGTTTGAGGAAGGGTTTTTCTAGAGCATTGGAAACATTAGTTTGATTTGATCTAGAAGAATATTTACATATTTTTCATTACTCTTTTGACTTGTGTAGAAGTAGAAGCATCATTCTTGGAAGGAGTAGAAGTACTTGACTTACCTTGTTAGAAGATGTCTTGTGATGAGGTGTGGCTTCAAATTTTTCTTGGCTGATTCCAAAGGAGGAAGAGGGGATCCTCTCTTAGTTATTATCTTTTAGGTAGTAGAGTCACCGGTTGAGGATCTTCTCTCTCCCTTTCTTTATGCTTGGATGATTTCTCCTTCTCAAGGGTTTTTGATCAGTGAAAACAACACAAGAATGAATGTTCATATCAGCTATAAATCTTCATACTCATCTTCAGAAGAGGATGCATACTCATAGAAAACCTCTATGGATCCAATTTATTTGATCAAAACTCACCTTCTTCTTCATCACTTTCTGAAGCTACTTCTTCTTCATTTCATCATCTATCGGGTTCCACAAGATTTGCATTCATGGGTGGAGCCTCAAGAGAAAGTCTATGAGGTGGAGCAATTTATTTTTTTTTTTTGAGAAGTTCTTCCTTGAATGTCTTTTTATAAGGTATTTTGAGAAAGTTTTTTTTGAGAGAAAGCACATCATTAGCAAGTTTTTTTACACTAAAGAGTCTATAGCTCTCTAAAACTTGAGCTTTGAGATTTTCTTTTCTTGGTCCTTTCTTAATTTTTCATACATCAATAGATCTCCATCATCAAATGAAGCTTTGCCTCATCTAAAGTAGAAGTAGGTTGACTTCTTCTCAACATGAAACTAACTTCTAATAACTAAGCATTGGTGAAGAATCTTAACTGATTATCTTCCATGGGCCTAAAACTTCTAGGATTTTGTAGTAGTTTGTTGAACTTAGCTAAAAAGTCTCTCATGGGTTCATGAGGATCCTTTTTAGTTGAGACCATTGTGTAAGGAGGGCATGAGAATCTTTAACATGATTTGAATCTAGCCTCAAATTTGGATTTCATGTCTTCCCAATTTCTAATTGATCTTCATGGCAAAAGTGGTAGAACCAATCAACAAACAACTTCTTGTAATGATTCCAAAATAGATGAACTAAAACATCTTCATGTTCAACTCCCAACACACCCACAAGATATGATGAATGCAACAATGTGATCATCTGGATGTTGTTTCCCATCTCCTCTAAACTTAGGAAAGTTCTTTCTAGATCCTTTTGGAAAATCATGTAGTGGAGGAGCCAAGGCCAATGCCTATATTATGTCCCCATGGATGGGTGTACCATTCTTTCTTCTTCTTCTTAGTTTTCTTCTTCTTCTTTTCTTCTTCTTTGAGAATGAGGTTTATGGTTCAACAACTAGTTCTTCAATGAACTTCAAGAGGGAAGTTAGGATCAAATTTAGGAAAGTACTCTTGACTAGTTTTCCTTGCTATTTGAACAATGGGAAGCCTAAAATCAACTTGTTGTTGTTCTTCAAATGTTGGTCAATTATGCCACTAGCTTGATTATTAGCCCTCTTGTATATTTCTTTTTCCAGTTTGTAGGATTTGTGTGTACACTCAAAACAATTTCTTTTATGCTCTTCTTTTTTATTTGGAATTTTCTATACATGTTAAAATCTTGGGCACATTCTTCTTTAAAATCTAGAACTCTTGAAGTAGTGTGGTAGTGATTGAAATTTACTTTATTGTTCCAGATACAATTCCTCAAATATGTTGTGATATCTTCTTGAGTGTCTTGAAGAAAATAAGATTAGGCTGCAAAATGGAGCACTTTAGGGATAGTCATTAGGGAAAAATGTAGGGTAGGCATTAAGGCTCACAAGGTTTTCAATTTTCAATTTTTTTTTTTTTTTTTTAGATATATGATTTTTAGGATTTTTGGTTTTAGAAGTGGTGCAAAAAAAAAAAATATTCCCCACATATGGTGGGCACAAAAAATTGTTGGAAAAATAATTTTTCACAAGGAAAAATTAGTGAGTTTTCACCAACACTCTAGGACTAAGTCCCTCCTCTTGTAATGGGGAGGCTCCCATTTATTGAATGTAGAAAAAAAATAAGTGGGTGGTCCATGAAGCCGGGATCACACAAGAATACTCCACTAGACCTATGGAAAATTTCTTGCACTTAGTGTAAGGGAGGAATTTTCTTAGTGAGAAGGAGGTAGAGGGGAGTAAGAATATAGGAAGGAGGGTTAAATTTTTGAATAGGAACTTACATATTTTCACAACATTAACCAAAAAATCTACACTCAATTAGAGGAATTCAACCTTGAGAACAATGATAAGACTAACAAATCATAGACATAAAATTCTATTGATTCATTTATCAAAGGCACCAACACCTTTCTTGGTTTTACAAGATCATCATGTTTACAAAGTTGAGCATGTAAGGAAATAGAGGAAACATAGACAAAGAGGAAAAATAGAAGAATGTAATCTCTTTCTTGTATTTAGTAGTGCAAAATCTATCTACTAGAAACTCACAATTGATAAACCCTTTGAAATGGAGAATTCATTCCAATTTATAGCCTTACAAAAAATTTTCATCTACCCCCACATGAATTTTCACTTCCCCTCATCACTTGTGACCTTTCATATTCCTAGGAAAAAAAGTGAGCCTTTTTCTCATTAATTGAAAATAACTCATTACAATGTTAGACTATAGGTCACTTAAGTGAATAAGATGAAATAGTGAAAAGTACCTCCTAATGAAGAATTAGAACATGGAGAGAGAAAAGAGAAGAAGGAAGGAAGGAAGAAGAAGATGAGATGATGATCATCACTGATGAAGATGAAGCCTCTGTTGATGAAGAGATGACTATTAATGAACCTTGTGGGAATACTCTTGAAATATTTCTTCACCTTTGAATTCCTTACTAAAGTGGGCTGCCGGTAGTGCCACTTTTTCTGCTTGTGGAATATGAACAAAGCTCAAAGCATTGATCCAAGTTTTAGAAGTATTTTTGATGTTTTACATTGATTGACCAAACTTGATGATCCTTTGTAGTATTAGAAATTGAACATCTGATTTCTATGAGAGACTCCAAAGTATCTTCATTGAATGAGAAGGGATCTCCCACCTCTTTTTTGACCAATTCCTTAAATGTTCAAAAGCTCTTCCACTGATGAATTTTCATTGATTGAAGGTGACCCAAGATTTTTGCACATTGTTGCTTATACTTTCAAAATATGTGATGTGAGATCTTCTTCACAAGAATCAAGCTCAGAGATAACATCATTCAACATTCATACCGAGCAACTCATCATGTGAGACCAAATAGGAGACAAATTATCATTTATGGAAGTGAACACATTTTTACTCACCAATAAATGAGAATCAAGATTTCTCATTTCTAACACCAATGGAAGCACATTGTCCCAATGGGATTTATCCTTCTCAATATCTCCTCCTTAGTCATTTTTACTTTTAGAAGTGGTGATGAGAGAAAAATTGAACAATGAGAGGATCTCTAGCAACAATGTTTTTCCTTTTCAAGAATCTTTTCAACCCACTATCATTAGCCCTTCCTTGCATTGAGTAACCTTGAGCTTTCTTGATTGTTTTAGGGTCAAGCTACTGATAGGAGTGATGGATTCCATGGGAGGGTGGTATTGCACTAGGATCCAAAATGCTTGCACATAAGTAATGAGAGTTCTCACATGCTCTTCCAACTATTCCATTGTTTTCTTGTATTCCTCATTTCAAGAAAGCATGTGGGAAACAAATTCCTTGAACATGTGTGCATCACCCTCATGTGTAGCTTGACCCAATGAAATCCTTTTCATCTCATAATCACCTGAGTCATTTCTTCCATAGGTTTTACAACCTTTGGTTAGGAAAATCTACATATTGGTCACCAAAAGCTCCATTAAAGAAATGAGAGGTTACATGTGCCTTTTTCCTCACTTAGATTTTATGATCTTTTGAGATAGCTCCAAAATCAGGTGTTGATGCTTGTTGCATTATCCTTGATTCACTCCCAATCAACTCTTGAATCCAAGGGAAAGTCTCTCCATTGTGTGGGCTCAATATCAGGCATGGGAGCACTTTTAGGTTCATGGTGGGGAATCACATCTTGCACATGGTGGGATGACTCAATTGTCAAAGAAGACACTTGGAACCGATGCAAAATTAGGACTGTGAAGGATCAATCTCACCTTGTTCAAGAGGTTCAATGGGGCTTTTAGTGACTTTAGATTTCTTGTGAAGCCTCTTGGGGTGAGAATATTCAATGTGTCTCTTCCTCCACAATCTTTCTCTTTGAGGGCTCTTCTTGAGTGAGTGGAGCTCATGGTCTTCTCAGATGTCTTCATAGAGGAAATGTGAGATGCATGTCTTGATAGAGTCAGAGGCCACCAGACTTGATGAAAGAAATTATTTTTTCTCTTGAACCATTCTCTTGATATTTGAATTACCATTGTGGTTTTTTTCCTTGATGTCACTGATTCTCTTTATGTTCCATGAGATCGAGGAAGGGGAAAGTTTTCACTACTTGATATTGGGATCAAATAAGTCTGATCCATCATCCTCTATTCCTTCAATGAACCAATCAAAGTTGAGGCCCCTCATCTGATCAATTTTCATCCACATATGGTCCTCTTTCTTACTTCAAAATCATCAATACAATTATCCCAAATAGTCCTCAATTTGAGGTGTGTGATGCAATCCAGGAAAGGTGAAAGTTTCAGATTTCTCCTAATATCAAAATCAAGGCCTAGATATATAGGAATAGAGATTGAGGGAAGAAAAAGAAGTTTCAATATTTGATGCATCTACAACATTCTTTACATGAATAGATTCCCAAAGAGATGGGGAAATGACACACCCTTTTTTTTTTTTCCTACACCTAGTATGAACATGAGCTAGTTTCCTACATAATTCAAACATTATATTTTATCACTAGGGTACTTGGGTAGCCTACGAGGAGTAAGATCAAAGCCAAAACCCTATGTAGGTGAAGGTTGAGAAACTGAGTGAAGTAGCTCCCATATTTCTCGATCAACGTAGTTTCTTGAGAAGAGATCCTCATCTCTAGATTTCCTTCAGAAGTCTTGATGATGAACATGGTGAATGCATCATTCACCCTAAAAAATGATGGTTACTTTCTCTGTGAGTGAGTTGGGTATTTCTCATAGGTAGGTGATTTTTGGGATACATTTAGAGCAATATTTAGGCCCTTAAAGGGTCTTGTGTAGGCAGAGAGAATATACCAGGTAGAAGTCATGGTGAACTTCTAGTGGAAGGAAACTGAAGCAATTGTTGATGAATGTTATCATTGATAATCTACCCCCAATCCACTACTTGGTTCCCTTCAGTAGCAAAAAGGATGAACTAAGCCATCCAATCCTAGAATTATTTTTTTTTCCTCACCCATCACCCTACTCAGTAGATATGGCATCTAAATAACCTTCATGGAATTCACTCTTGGATAAGTTCTTGGGAACACGAGAAGGTTTTCTTCCTTTCTTAAGCCATGAACCGAGTGCAAGGCCTTGAAAATATGAAATCACATATTTTCCCCCACTCCTGTGATGCAAATTCCTTGGTGATGATGACCATATTGTTACTATTGTGGGAATTTGTAGACATTGAGATGCCTTTGGGAGTGAGGACTACAAGGATTGAATTTTCATCTGCCACACTATCCTGGAATCAGCTTCATAGTGTTGTGCATATGACAAGACCAATTCAATTTATCTGAAATAGATAATGGGTGACCTCCTACTAGAAATAACCCACTTGAGAATATCTTCTCTTCCACTTGCTCATGAGGTCTACCAAGCATCCTATTTTTCAAGTCTTCAAGATCCATGTGAGTGACATCAATGTCTCCCACACCAGATACTTGGTGATTAGGGTTGAAATGGGTTCCATACTTGAGTATTTGAACTTCATAGTGCCAAAAATCATTGAGATAAGAAGAATAGAGTCACCACAAACTTTTTAAACTCAAATCCAAAACTTTCTATTTTTAGCAAGTCCTATCCAGATTTCTATTTTTTTAGTAAGTTTCCACTTTTTTTTCTCTTTGATGTTTCTAGCTCATTTGGATTATTGCAAATGTTGAGGGTTTTCTATTTTTATAAAACTTACTATTTTTAGATACCTATTCTAAATATTTTATTTTTAGAAAGTTTTCCTAAATTCCCCCTTTCTGATGTTTCTTACTTATTTGGATATTACAAATGTTGAGGATTCATTATTTTTAGAAACTTACTATTTTTAGCCACCCACTGTTTAAATACTTACTATTTTTTTAGAAAACTTACAGGTGTCGGGTTGCAATGAAACCACTATCAAAATTTTATGTTTTGCACTAGGACCTTTTGCTCTAAATTTCATGATTTTCCATCCATGTTGGATCTTCATAAAATTGAAAAAGTAAAGTTTAGGGTTTGATATTTTTAGTTTTTTGTTAAAAATCTAGGGCATCAATGGATTTTCTTTGATAGTCTTCCCAAAGGCATTTTGGAGAGGAGATCATAGGAAAAATTTCAAGGCAAATGGGTGTCTGGATGAGAAGTTATGATCAAATCTTTGTTTTGATGGCTATGGATGTCTGGAAAAAAATTGGTATAATTTTTAGAAAAAATGGAGTTTTGGGGGTGTTACAACAAAACATTTTGAAGAAAAATGGCTAACTATTTGATAAATGGGAGTTAATGAAGTTTTATTATGTTTTTAACTCACATATAATAACGCATGCATTAATTGGGGGGTTTGAGTGGAGTGAATGTGAGGTTACACATGGTGCAATGGGGATAGGGGACACCAGGGACACAAAAGTGTGACTTGCACTAGATGGTGACAAGTGGCAAACTTGTGGTGTGTGGTGGATGAGATGTGGGGTAAGAAATGGCACTAGAGGAGCAGGTGGAGGTGGTCACATGGTCATCAGGGGGATACATGGATGAGTGGGTTCACACATTTTGTGTCCCCTTGTCCCTTTGGGGAAAAGGGTATAGAGGGAGAGACCTTGGAACACAGTCACCAAAGTGTGACTTGGGAGAAGAGGGAGGTCACACTTTGGTGTCCCCTTGTCCCCCTTGTACCATGGGGAAGGGGACAATGGGACACACTTGACACCCGAGAGTCCAAAGTGTGACTAGAGTGAGGTCACACTTTTGTGTCCCCTTGTCCCTTGGGGATAGAGGGACACACGGGTGTCCAAGTGTAACTTAGCTAGATTATGAAAAAGCAAATTTTGCCTCGAGATGTCCAAATTGGGACACCAGAACTTGGTTTTTCACCACGAGAAGCTTAGGAAAATGTTTTGGGGTCAAATATTATATTATTTTGAATCCAAAACACCTAATGATCAATGGAACCATTATTGAGACCTAATTATTCATGAAATTCAAAATTTAGGACCTATTCCATCTTGAACTAAAGGGGCAAGCTTGTAAAGTTTTGAAATATCTCAGGAAATATTTGAGCCTTGAGAAAATTTTATGTTTCCAATTTGTATAAGATTCCAATATATTTTCAATGCCTTTTTTTTCTTCTTTGATCCTTTTGGAACTCCCGTAAATCATCTGGAGAAGTAAAGTTTCATCAAGGAGCTTTCATTCCCTACACCCTGAATTACCCGATGTTGAACAAATTGTTCTGAATCAAATTTTTTTCTTTCCTAAAATTTCCTAAATTTCCTTAGAAACCTTAATATCCTCTAACATCACCCTAAAATTCTTTATAGTTTTCCTTTAATTCTTTTGGAGGGTGTTCAATTAGTTCTGAAGAATGGAAAAATGGCCTTTTAGGCCTCGAGGAGGAAGTTGCTTTTATCAAAACTTAATGAGTTGTTCAATCACCTTAGGAAATATTACCCACATTATTAATAATATTTTTAGTTATTTCCTCTGATCTTGGGTGAGGGTAATACTAAGGGAATTCTTGTCAAAAAAGGATACACATTGACCGAGAAAAATAATTTTCAATTATGAGCTTAGTTGTCATGTTGAACTATTTGACCTCTCCCTTATCATATAGTGATTGCAATCCAACTAATAAACATCACTAAAATAATTATTGAATGAGTTTATGAAGTGGGTTTTGGCCTACTTTGGAAAAATTCTTGCTAGGAGAAACCACTTACTACGACCCAAACCCTTTTAGAATTACCTCAAATTTTTTGCTTACGGATTCTAGAAGTAAAATATGACCTTACAAACATCTTTTTTTCTATATATAGAATAACAAAACGTATTATTTACCTTTCCCCTCTAAAAACACATTTTCACACTGTATCGGAGCTAAATTGGCTTAGTTTCTCAAGGAAAGTAACCAAATTTAACCAATTGGTTTTGGAGATTTATTCTTGTTTGAGTTCGGATCTTTGGTTTCAAACCTCATCGATCTCACGATTCTTTGTAGAGTCAAGAATAGGGTAGGACAAATAAACATCCCATCGCATGTTCCATGCCCATTTTGTAGGCCCATTATGTGGCCACTTGGGCTAATTTGTAGTGGCGCAACTAGGAAATGCCCTCTAAGGTTCATTCAATGGGTAAAAACTAGAGTGATGCTTAGAAACATGTATGATGATTGTTCATACATTGTCGAGCAAACTTAATCAAGATAGTTGATAAAAATATAGAATCACATAATTTTGCACAATTATCCATCCCCTCAGAATTCAATGGGAACAAGAACCGTGTTAGAGGTTGTAAAACTTTGTAATACTCTGAAAATCTTTTTAGAATTTGAATGTTATGAATCAAAATTGATTGTGTTATCTCTCACCCTCTCTGATAATGGAAATGTACTAGTTTACTTGTGTAAAATAAAATGAGTGTTTTCTCTCTCTAATCTCTCTCTAAACCCTGAAAAGTAGTTATGGTTCAAAAATATGAAAAGTAGTAATTTTTTTCTCTTTCTTGAAATTGATGTTGTGAGTCTTGTTAGCATGTTAGATAGGAGGGGTGGGTCCATGCTAGTGTTCTCACCGACACATGTTTACAAAATCCGATAGGTTGCGGGTAGCACAACATGATTAAAAGGATTGATGAAATCTAAGTTTAACATTGTCTATAGCTTGTAACATGTGTGATTTTGAGGGAATGAGAAATGGGTTCTATTTGAGTAATTTTACCCATCCCAATAACCTAATGAAAATATAATCTCCTATTATCTATCACTAGAATATGTAATCCTCAACAAAATGATGTATATCATGAGATATCAAGGTTATGGTTGTGGTAAGTATGAACAAGGTGTTTGGGAACCTCTCTTTACACATGAGAAAATAGATAGATACAACATTAGAATAGAGCCAAATGTGTGACACCAATAGAATTTGATGCCACCCCTCCTAAGCGTGAAGACAACTCTTCGATTATGACATTGAAACAAGGTATCCTTGTAGTCTCTACGAGGACCTTGCCTCTACGAACCTATTTTCTAACATTGTCATCTTAACATTATCATCTTCTAACCCTAATTGATCTTATATATCCCTCCCTCATTCATTGGGACCAACAGATCACATACCAATTGATTTAATTCGAAATGAGGAAGCAATAGAAAATTTTATGGGATTACATAATGGCATCCCCATCGAGAGATCATAAAAGGTATTTTCCATCAACCTCGATACATACACCTACTTCGGGAGGATGATGAGTTCTATAGTTAGTAATAAGTTAAAAATTCAAAAAGTAAAAAGAATAAAAAATATAAATCCCACAATGAAAACATATTTGAGGCACTCATGGAAAAAAATGTCAAAAATCAAGAAAGGATTATAAGGAGACCATTTTGATGGTGAAAATATCGTAGAGATTCCAATAGAGAAATGTGTTCTATTTGAGTAATTGTACCCATACCAATAACCTAATGAAAATATGGTCTCCTATTATCTATCACTAGAATATGTTATCCTCAACAAAATTATGTATTTCATGAGATATCAAGGTTATGGTTGTTATAAGTATGGACAACGTGTTTAGGAACCTCTCCATACACACGAGAAAATACATAGATACAACATTGGTATAGAGCCAACTGTGTGTGACATGAATAGAAGTTGATGCCACCCCTCCTAAGTGTGAAGACAACTCTTCTGATTATGACATTGAAATAAGGTCTCTGTGTAGTCTCTATGAGGACATTTCCTCTACGAACTTATTTTCCAAAGTACCATTATCTTAACCTTATCCTATTATGACCCTAATTGATATTATATATCCCTCCCTCATTCATTGGGACCAATAGGATCACATACCATTCAATTTAATTCAGAATTAGGAAGCAATAGAAAAATTTATGGGATTACATGATGACATCCCCATCGGAGATCATAAAAAGTATTTTCCATCAACCTCGATACATAAACCTAGTTTAGGGAGAAGGATGGGTTCTATAGTCGATAACAAGTTAAAAATTCAAAAAATAAAAATATAACTCCCACAATGAAAACATATTTTAGGCACTCACGGAAAAAATGTCAAAAATCAAGAAAGGATTATAAGGATACCATTTTGATAGTGAAAATATTGTAAAGATTCCAATAGAGGTAGAACTCAACCTCCTTCCTAATCCTACATGAATGGAAGATGGTTCTAAACCAATTGTTAAGGAAACTATATCAACACCGAAGAACAAATTACGTTTGTAAAATTGGGAACCTTGCTTAGTCCGCAAGAGGAGAAATTTTTCCATACTCCTAAGAGAATTATTATATGTTTTTGCTTGGTCCTATGTGGACATCCCCGACCCTTCATTGGTTGTGCACAATTTGGTTCTTCATGAATCGGTGAAACCAATAAAGAAAATAATTTATAAGATGCATCCACAAGTGGTTCTCATAGTCAAATAAGAGCTTGATAAGTTGCTAGCAATAGGATTTATAAGTCCTTTCAACTATTCGAGTGGATATCAAACATCATTTTTGTGTGTAGAAATCTGTTGTAATTAAAATTTGTAAATATTTCAGATATATTAATAAGGTTTCTCCTAAAGATGACTTTCCTCTTCCCAACATCTATATGATTGTTGATTCTACAACAATTCATGAAATGTTATCCCTCATGGATGGTTTTTCTGGCTATAACCAAATTAAGATAGTTGAAAAGGATCAACACAAAATGACCTTCACTACTCCTTGGGGTAATTTTTTCTATTAAGTCATGGCTTTTAGCCTTAAAAATGCGAGGCTACCTATTACATGACATTATAGAAGATTATGTGGATGACATTCTAAGCATTTTAAAAACACGGGCAGAGCATCCAATGATCCTTCGTTACATGTTTGAATAAATTCGAACACAAGGTCAGATTAAACCCTAAGAAATGTGTGTTTAGTGTTATATCAGAAAAATTATTGGGGTTCATTGTGTTTAGAAGAGGAATTGAAGTAGATCCAATTTTTTTAAAGCTATCATTGAAATGCCTCTTTCCATGAACCTCAAGCATCTTCACAACTTATAACGTAAAATTCAAGTTATTTGAAGATTCTTTCCCAACTCATGAATAAATATCATTCCTTCATCCATATCTTAAAAAAAAGATGTTGATTTCTAATGGGTCTTTAAATGCTAGTAGGAATTTTCACAATTAAATCAATAGTTATCCAAGCCATATGCTCTAGTCCCACATATTGGACCACGATTGTTGTAGACCAAAACCTACAGGCGTTAATCTTCGCTACAATTTCCAGAGTTAGGATCCATGAGAGGTGGTTATTCCATGTTATGAAAATCACGGGGAGTGCTGGACACACATGCCAACAATCCTCCCCCCCGAGCGTTACTCTGGTGAGTTTTTAACACGAGACCTATCGCTTTGATACCATTTGTTGGACCAAAAATTTTGTTAGACCAAAACCTGTAGGCTTTAATCTCCGCTACAATCACCAGAGTTAGGATCCACGACAGTGGTTAGTCCATGCCACGAAACTCACAAGGAGCATTTGACACACATACCAACACCACCTACACCCGAAGAACCCATTTTGTTATATATTTGTCTTACTCGGTGTTCTTTAGGTGTGATCTTAGCCCAATATGACACATAAAAAGAAAGTGTCATCTATTACCTCAACTCGTACCTTAATATCCTATGAGCTTAATTACTTGTAAATTGAAAAGGTTTATTTAGCCATCATAGTTTCTTTTTACAAGCTTTGACATTACCTTATGAATAATAAGACTAAGCTCATATCAAAATTTGGCCTACTCAAATATATCCTATTCAAACCTCTCACATTCGGGAGGATGACAAATTGGATCTTCTTACTTAGAGAATTCAACATTGAATATGTAAATTAGAAGGTTGTTAAGGGACATGTACTCACCGATCAACTTGTAGAAGCACTATTACCAAACACATAACCATTAATTCACGACCTACCCTATAGATCTATTTAATTTTTCAAATAATCCACTACATGGAAAATATACTTTGATGCATCATTCACCTTTCATGGCTCAGGTGTAGGAGTTATTCTCATTACCCTTCTTGCGAACTTATTCCAAGATCCTTCAGATTGGTTTTCTTTACACCAATAATATAGTTGAATAGAGTCCCTTATCACCGGTCTCAATTTTTCTATTAGATGGAATATCAAACAAGTTCACATTATATGCAAATCATAGCTGATTATCAAACAAGTTACCAATGAATACAATGTCAAGGATGAAAAACTTATACCCTATAAGCATATGGTAGACAACCTTAAGGAATATATTTTCCAAATTACTTTTCAACAAATTCCATGGATGTAGAACAAATCCGTCGATGATGTGGATGTTATAGGATCTCTCTTGAACCTACCTCTAGAAAATGATGAATTACGTTTCCGTATTGATCATCTCACATTGCTTGCTTATGATATGTTGGAATCTTGTTTAGTATGTGAGGTTATTAGTGCTTTCCTCTTGGTACAAAGACATTTACAATTACCTACAAGATGGTACCTTTCCACCGACATTAAATTTTTCCAAAAACAAACCTTCATCCAATGCATAGCTCATTATACCCTCATTGGGGGCACTCTCTATTGTCAAAGCTATGATGGGACCATGTCACAGTGTCTAAATTTACAAGAGTCTATCCAAGATACCAAATAGGTTCATGAAGGCATCTTTGGTGCTCATAATAGTGGTATGGTTCTTGCTAAGATTTTTTTTTGAGCTGGTTATTATTGGCCCATTATGGAAACCGACTATTATCAATATGTATATAAATGTGTGCTCTGTTAGAAACATGACAACTTGATTCATGTTCCATCTCAATCCTTGTAGCCTATTACTACGCCTTGACCATTTTTAAAATAGGGGATCAATCTCATAAGGAATCTCAAACCTACCTCATATTATGGTCATAAACATATCATTACCACAATTGAATAATTCACCAAATGTGTGGAGGGTTTACATCTTATGTTTGTAACCAATGCTCAAATTTATAACTTCATAATGTACCATATTATCTTTCGTTATGACATACCTTATGCTATTATTACCAATAATGGTAATTATTTTGAAAACAAGCAAGTGAAGGCACTCTATCAATGATGTAATATATATCAAAAGTGGTTTACGTCTATTACCCTCAAGGTGATTGACAATCTAAGGCCACCAATAAAACACTTATTCACATCATGGAGAAATTGGTTAGTAAAATAGGATGCAATTGGCATCTCTATATTCATCGCACCTTATGGGCTTATCGTACCTCCATTCGCACACCTACATGAGCCACACCATACTCCATTATATTTGGAACTAAATCCATTATTCCCTTAGAGACCGAGCTTCCCTCATTGTATATATCCTTGAAGGATCATCTTGCAATGAGAAATATTATAGAGTAGCTAGACTTACAGAGCTTGAGTTTCTTAATGAAATTTTTTACCATTCCTTGGATCACCTTAAAGTGTATCAAAATAAAATTCGTAATAACTACAACTAGTGCATTATCTCTCATGAGTTTGAGATTGGATATCTTGTACTCAAAGATAATCAGTTCAACACTACCAAGGGAAGAGAAAAGAAGGGAAAATATGAACCTAGTTGATTAAGGCCATAGATTGTGGTTGTTAAATTTGGTTCAAGAGCCTATTAGCTTGCTTTCCCTGATGGTATAGAGCTTCAGGAACTCGTGAATGTTATGCACCTCAAACACATTTTTTTTGGAATTAGGGTAAACGAGGGTGTTGAAAGGACCCACATCCTTGTACAATTGAGGATTCTTTGAGACGATCCATAACCTAGGTTATAATGAAGGGGACCACTATTAGGAACACAATTGAAGAAACCATGAATCCATAGTGAAGATGCAAAGAACCAATGAAAACGAGTGGATCAACTACCAATGATGACAACGAGAGGAGTAGCTACTGAGTGACAAAGACCGAGAAGAGAAACAACCAACATTAGTAGTGACAGGAGCAGCCACCCACATAAACAATGAGAGGAGAAGCCACCAAAGACCGATGGCGAGTGGAGCAAATCCAACGTCAATAACGAGAGGATCATCCACTAATGACAATAGCGATATGAGCAACCACCAACGACAATAGCGAGAGGAGTAACCACTAGCATCGCGGCGAGAGGAGAAACCACCGGTGTCAACACAAGTAAAGATGCTTGCATCTAGCGCGAGACCACCTCCAAAAAGGATCGTGCCTCGGAGATTTGAACATGGGTGGGAAAGCACACAACCATGTGAATTGACCACACCACTCCCACCCCATCGGTTTTGCCTCAAAAATTTGAAACTTAAGCTCGGATGCGAGATACACAAATAAAAAAATAAAAATACAAAGACAAATAAATTCATCTAATGGTGAAAACCATGCAATGGTGGTACATTTGGCGTGTCTTTTTGTTAAAACTAGTTTCAACGCCATGGGAAGATTCATTTGTTCACAATAACCTTGTACTTAGGGCATGTCCGCTCCGTATTGGCTTCTCCATCTTCTAGGTCTATTGTCGTGTCATACTTGTTATTTTTGGCCATGATTCAACTTTTCAAACTCTTGTCTATTCATGTGAGAGTCTTCCTTGTATATTCTCACCTCTCACTGGGGTCATCTTACTACACTGTTTCTCTTGTACATAGTTTCACAAAATTTAAAAAACTAAAAAAATTGGTAAAACCTAGAAAATCCAAAACATTGGTAAAACCTAGAAAATCTTAAAACATTGGTAAAACCTAGAAAATCAAAAACATTGGTAAAACCTAGAAAATCCAAAAACATTGGTAAAACCTAATTGTAAAAAAACATCGTAAAGCTATAGAAAACCAAAAACATCACAAAACTTTAGAAAATCCAAAAACATCACAAAATCTAGAAAAATAAAAAATAATTTCTATCACAAAAGCACTAAATATTGGAAAATACTCAAAAGTATCCTAGTTGAGCACACAAAAATTCTAACACGTCACATGTGGATTATCCTATGATCTTCTTCCACCAACAAATTTACGTGCTTGTTATATCCGTCTTCTCGGTATATATCATTGTTTGGGGTATAATCATAGTGTACATTGCTTCTATCTAAACTTCTACGTCCCTCATTCGTTACCTTACACGTATCCTCACTTAGGGCACCATCTTAACCCTTGTTGTATAACTAAAAATTTGGGTACTCGCAGTAGGTTAACAAAAACATTGTTACATTTCTTAAACATTGGTTATTTGAGATTATTTGTTTGTACTTGTTTATTTTCTTGCTTGCTTTCTTTTTCACATTTATTTGAGTTGTACTTCACTTTGAGTCAGTCCTATAACATCTTACGAACTTTGGTATTGTGTCTTTTCATGTAATTTTACCTATTGTTGTATGCTTACATCAAATAAAAGGTATTTCGGTTCTTAACTTCTTGTGAATTTCCTTTGTTGTTGTAATAGAAGTGAAATAAAAATGCCAAGAAAATATGATTTTAGTTGGAACAGAAACTCTAGTTGAGACCGAGAGCTAGGAGACTCTCACATGTGCGTTAAAATGTTTCAATCTAATATTGAGATATGGAAATTATAGTAGTGGAGAAAAGAACTCAATTAAGTGTACTTGTTATACATTAAATCTGAAATGGAATAAATAATATGTAGTGTTGTAAATGAGAATATATGCTTCATGATAAATGATTACGAGACCTATAAGGTTAAATAAGGGAGTTTAAATGGTAGTTAAGATGGAACCATCCTAAGTTAAGTGTTAAACGAACTAAAAGAAATGTAGTCTAGAAAAAGGAAAATGTGTGTTTTCATGTTAAGTACTCTTCAAATCATTAAGGTTAATAATGAAATATGATTATAATAAATATGTAACCATGAAAATGTGATATTGTGGAAGGTGCCTATTCGTGATGTTCATATTGTGGTTGGGTCATGGTTTCATACTTGTTCGTTTATAAAAGTGTGGCATTGATTTGCATCTTGTGTCATCTTGATATTTACATGTTCTTCATGTTGGTGTAAACATTGCATGTGGTGTTGAGCAATATCTTGTGAGCCTAAATGGTGTCACATAGTTGTATCAAGTAAATGAAAGTCAATTTTTTTATCTTGGTATATTTGGTCTTGTGTTTGGGTCCCACATGGGTGGGCGTTATAGTTGGTATTAGAGTGAAGGTTCATACTCTCGAACCTCTAAGATATTTTTATGTTGTGATGATTATTCATGATGGTGGAGGAGTTGGAAGAGTAATGTGTTATTTTGTTGTGATGTGAAAAACGTGGTACTTGTGATTATATGAATGCACCTGTTGTGCATACCACTTGGTGTGGACTTGTTATGATGTTGATGTGTTTCTCGATGAGAGTAATTTCTCTTTCTCTTGTGAATTCAACGTAAATTTCATGTGTATTACCACCTTGTTATGTGAAGGGAATGTTTTGTGAACCACGAAAGTGTTGTAGTATTTCATTTTCTAGTGACATCGTATATGTGCAACAACATGTTGCATGATAAGTGATTTGTATTGAAATATGTTACATCATGATAATTCCCACCTCGTTGTGTTGTATTATGACATTATGTCACCATGTTGTGTTGTATTGGAATGTATGACATGATGTGAAATCTCTATATTCGTTGTATATATGTATTCATATAGTTATGTGATAAATTCAGATCATGAATTGGGGACATATGGTGATTTCATGACCCCTAATGTATTGTACTCACACTCTTGGTGTGTATGTGGAAATGTTACGTGTTGTAAGCTATGGAATATTGTTATGTTTTACCTCCACAAATTTTACCATGCATAAGGCACTTTGATTATTGCATGTGTACATCATTGTGTTAGTAATGTAGTTATGTGTTATGTTATGTACCCTACACTATTGATCCCTATGGGTAGCACCTAGAAGTGTATGTGTGGAGAGAAGTTGTAGACCAAGTGACCATAACCTTAAGCCAAGTACAAGTTTGAAAGTGGAGTCTCATATAAACTGAAAACCCACTTCTATCTATTTGGTATACCTTGAGCTTGTTTAATATATTGTGGATGTACACCACCTTAGGATCAGCTTATACAAACTAGAGTCTCTGCTCTCTCTTATTTGGGTTGTCCATCGAACAATCCTATGTGATATTGACTATGTGTGCTTCAGAGATATATGAAGATATATGTGCTTCAAAGATGTATGTGTGCTTTATAGATATATGGAGATATACTTATTCGGTTATATGTATTTTGCGAGCCAAGGCTCGATATCCGAGTGCCAACAACTTGATGAGTACCCCTTTGGTGGCCGTGGAAGGGCCACGTAATGATTTTAATGTGATATTTATATGTTAGTATTTTATTTGTAAACTGATCTTTGTCTCTCTCTCTCTCTCTCTCTCTCTTTTAAGAACCAACAATTTTCTTGATTGATGTATTCCTAAATTTTGGGCATTTAACTTGATTTTGAGCTAACAAGAGGCCTTTACATTATTGCAGTTGTTTAGCCATTTATTTTGCTTAGTTTGAAACTTGCTTTTGGAGTTTAAAATTTTTCTAGCCTATCCCAAGGCTTGGGATTTATTGCCACTTGGCATTTGAATCTATTTGTTATGTTGGTTATAATGTTGTGATGTGATGAAATAGGGTCATGGGATTCACCATGGAGTGGTTGGACCTATGGACTTACTTTGTTGTATGGGGGTATGCCCCAAGGGAGTCATGGGGATGTGTAGTATTGAGCTATATGTTACTATGACACTTGGGTGGAGGTGATGGGTCTATGTGTGCTTAGGGCCATAGGGTGACCCGAATTCGTTAAATGGATAAATAAGGTGATGAGACTCTTTGGTGATTTATGGATAAATAAGGAGACATGGCTCTATGGTGAGTGATCTAACATGGAGAAATAAGGTGACGAGGCTCTATGGTGAGTGACCCAGCTTGGTTTTGGCACTATGATTTTTCTCTATTGGGAGGCATATGGAGTGCTTTGGGAGGATTATGGAGATTTGGGAGACATATTGAGTGGTATGTGTGATTCATGAGTTACTCATGTGATTCATGTTATGTATTGTGATGTTTGAGGCTTGATGTTCCTCTTTGTTGGCATGTGTTATTGGATCTTATCTTGACACTTTGTGTGGGTACAGTCATGGTTTTGAGTCATGTGAAACCGTATACATATGTAGTACTTTGATGCCTTAATATATGTTGGTCACGTGTGTGTGTTAGATCTATGCTCGGGGCATATGTGTTGATAATTATATATTATGTGGACTACATGTTTCTCCCTTGGTTGGGTTGGAGGTCTTGGGATGTGATACAATTATGAAAATGTATTTAAAATGTGTTCGATGGGTTGGATCTTGTGTGACATTGTGGTGTCAACTGTTTTGGGCAACCTACTGGAAATTTAAAATTGAAATCCTTAACAAGTGATAACATTTTGAACATTGAACAAGTAAATTATGAAATTGATACAACTAATAAATGGTTAATACCCTTATGAGAAAACACATGTGAGAGTGTTTCAAAACGACAATCAAAATTTAGATTTGAATCCACTATGGATTTGAATTGTTGAACAATGAAGTGTTATGAGATTTGAAATTAAGAAAAGGTATTAAGGAAAATATTAATTGAGTAATTGAATAAGAAGTAATGTGAATCTTCATAGAACATTAAGAAAATGAGAAAAATTAAAAATATGTTTAAATCTATTGGTGATTGTGTTTTAAGAAACATAGACCTTTTTGCTAATCAAAATATGTCATTGATATTTTGTGCTTATTCATTCCTCTTAGTGCTCAAAGTGTGTCACATTGTGGATGATGCTTCTATAAGAGGAGGGAGATGTAATGACCCTTCCGTTACCACCCTCTTGACTCTAGTTGCATGGAATCAAGTAGGCCCTTGGTATGATTGAGTTTGTTGTTCTAGCATTGTGCTTACGATATGAATAATTCAGAAAATGAAACAATTAATACAACGTAAGAAAAAATAGTATTACCTTTCTAAAATTAGAATATTAGATGTTGATAAAGGATAAAAGTAATTGTATGGATTTTTATCTTGGTTGTCTCATCATTCCTATAAGGTCAAGAGCACAATTTTCTATATTTAAGAAAACACTAAAATACAAGCCTCCGAGACGTTTTATTTTGGTAGGAGTCAAGTCTTTGTGCAAAAGCGTTAATACCATCTTCGTGGATGAAGAGTCTCCCATTATTTGCGCTATCATTTCCATACTAGCGGATGGCTTGATGGATGTTGGCAACCTATTTTCGCGATCATAAAATAATGGTAGCAATTAAATAAATTAAACATCGAAGATAATAAAATGATATGATCTTTTGAGATTAAAATATTACTAGAAAAAGTAAAATAAATATAAATAAAACTAAAAAGTGTTCTTAATATCCCTCAAACTACTTGGGGTTTGGGCCACCCTCATTTCAAGAAAGAATTATAGAATTTTGGGGTTTTGTGCAGATGCTTGCAAGAGGGGAAATACATTAAGTATAATAATGATAATAATAATAATAAAATGTATTGGTTTGAAATGCGTGAAAGCTCTACCTGGGAATGCATACGGTGGTTGGAATACCTCCATGAATCGGTGAGTCCGGTGGAATGCCATGGTTGCGGGGTATGCACATCATTCAATATTTAAGGATAGTGGATTTGAATCGAGAGAAGGATGTTGTAAGTGTCTTATTAGACTGCTTACAAAATGTAGAGGCATCTAACAAGTCACATGAACCATTTGACAGGGGTATCTATGCAATGTTGAGGGTGGGAAATTAGTTTCTAAATATACCTACATAGATGTTTTGGGGTCAGTATAGGTTTCATGGCCTCTTGGGATGCAATGATTTCAGATCTACAACCAGATCGACTCACCTTTACCAACATCCTCCCTGCCTTTCCTTTTGTTGCCGCCCATTATGTGTCTAGTGGAGTTGGAATTTTTCTAGATATGTGCATTTTTTCGATGTAGGCTAGACTCCACAACCCATTTCTTAGTTCCTCCTTCCAACTATACCAAAAGAAGGAGCTTAAAATGGTGCATGGATAGAGTACATGACCTGTTTGAAAAAATGCCTTAAAATATTAAATAAAAAAATTAGATTTACGGCCTCACAGGATAACAAGGATTGTAGGATGATAAAAAAATGGGTTCATTAAACGAGGCTTTGGAAACTGCAAGAAAATAAAAAATTGGTAGGTGTAAAGAAAGACACCAACCTTTTTCGAGCAACTTGTTTGTTAAAATCCCTCCAAAAATGTGGTCATGTGAATCGTGATGGCCGCAGGTGTCAGATCATTGTCCCCCCAAAAAATGTTTGTATTTTTGGGGACCTTTCAATTTTTTTGGGTAGGATGTCTTTTGGAAAGTCCTTATTTGCCTTTGTGATGTTTGAGAGATAAGGAAGAAGTCTTCAATAGTTAGTCACTTTTTGAAAAAATAGAGTTTGGAAATTTTCCTTTGTTTTACCTGGTTTTAATGTCCCATGCGTCTCGTGGGCCTTGAGCCATCTATTCCCTAATCCCCACTTTCCTTACAACAGTGCTAGTTCTCCCTTGTTTTTGGAGTTTCAATCTTTTTGTGAACCTACATCCCTAGTCTTTGCCGCTCGATTTCTCGTTCCCCACATTCCCACAATACCCTCAAGCGTTTTGATCCACAACCTTTATCCCAATTTTTCCTAAGTCATTTGTTATGTAGATGTTTCTGGCTCGGTGGAGAACCAATGTCCCAATGTCCCACAAACCATTTGTGCAAGTTTTTTCTCGACTTTCCCACCTTTCATTGATGCTAGTGCCTCGCATAGCTTTTAGCTTTCCCTCTCATGCATGTCCCAAGTGTGTCCCGGCCTCCGTTTCCCGTGAATCGCTTTTACCACACTTCATCCACTCAGTGGGTATTTTGGCCTTTCATGTCCCAAATTTCGCCATCAAACCCAGCCTTCGTGTTAGTTTTCTCTGCCATACCCGCATGCTAAAGGATTTTGTGCCATAAATGGTCCTGTTCTCCACAATACATTAAATCCCTCATTTAATGACATATACCAACTCTATTAAAGTAGGGTGCATATAAATACATTGGTAAAACTTGTTTAGTTCACCAAACAACTTGTAGTTTGAGTTTCACTCCCACGAATCCTTTTCTCTTTCTAACCATAGTAGAGAATTCCTCCGTCATTTTCAAAAATTCCTAATGCATTCTCGGTCCTACGAAGCTTTTTGTTCATCTGGAAACAAAATTTGGACTTTGAAAAGTTTGTTTTGAAGTCTTGGAATGGGTTTTACTCTTTCCATTTTTGTTCCTACGTTACAAATTTCTTCTACTCGAGCATCAATGCTTCGTTACATCAATAAACATGAAGATTCATTTTAAGTGGCACAAACATCTTTCTTCCTTGGAGACTGCAATACCCAATATTGGGGAAAGTGATGCACAACACCTTGACCTCCATGATTTTTGGGCACATCTCAATTGTGAAAATGCTACTCCCATGGCCCAACTGGTTAAAGAATGTGGAATAGCTCAAGCTGGAGGTTTTCCTATCTCTCGCTTGAATGTGTGTAGACACTATTTTAACCTGTGGCTCTTGCTTCAATCCCAACAAAAAGAAATAAGAGATTCTCAGGGACAGGTAATTGCTCGACTGGATGTTAATTGCATCAATGTTACCTTCAAAATTCCTGTAGTAGAAGATTCAAATATTCTCACCAAATCTTAGGCCCAATCCTTATTTGATCAAGATAGTGAGCAGTATAAGAGCAGGATAGCTAAGTCTTGGTTCAAGAACCCAAAGAAAGGAGCCTCTAGACTTCCTAAAACCATGTATAAAACATATTTCAAAGAGGAGCTTTCAGATATCATCACCCTTCTTGCTAGGATAATGGGTCTACCCTCAACCAACGAGTTTTAGTTCTGGATGTGCCCTTATCTCAACATCATATGTGAAGGAAAACAAAGCCTGAATTGGGAGAAATCATTTGTGATAGTCTCACTGAACAACTAACAAATGTGTAAAGAACCAAGACTTTCTACATGACTTCATACTTGATGTATACCATTGCAACCTACAGAGTGTGGTTGGGAATTTCTTCGATGAGGATAAGAAGGATGCTCCAATATATGAATACTATCCACAACTGACTTTGAGGAATAACAACCATCATTTCAGAAGGGTCAATGATTCCTTCACCATGTACATTGTCGATTATTGAAGGAAACATAGCTAATAGATTCTTTGATGAGGCCATGTAACTAATTTCCATTTATGGAAGATATTTTTTCGATTCGAAAATTTTCCTACATCAAAGTTGGCTGGTTTAGAAGGTGCACCCTCAAAATTCCAATGTATTGCAGTGATAAGATTACCTTGGTTGAGATTTGTAGACAACTTGATAAACTTCACAGAACCTGCAGAGATAAGAAAATAACATGCATTCAATTCCCAATCACTTTGGGTAATTACACTGCAGGACTGCTCTAGATGCCCAAAATGTTGAATGAACTATTGCTCCTCTCACCTTCCATCATTTTAAGCCAAGAACTTGCTTTGATCTCAAGGGGTTTATTGCTAAAAATTTCAAAATGTCTTACTACCATCTTCATGATCTTGAGGATTATTGGGCTGATTGTTCAGATAACTATGAGGCAAGAAGAAGATGCTATGGTAGGCTATCCCTACAACAAATCAAGGATTTTGCAATATACAAGGTTCCTGATGAACTAGATGATGATGTTGATTTTCAGTCTCTTGAATTTGAAATATCCATCAAGCATACCCCCATTGACTGGTTTCAGAAGGAAAGAGATGAGTTTCAAGAGCTCATAAACCCTGTCTTGGTTAGGATCAATTTTTGGTTTGATAGAAAAATGAGGACATACGGGAAGAAAAGTCAATATCTTCTGTCACGAAGCCTCTAATCCTCATAAAGAGATTCTGCAGAGTTCCTAAGGCACATGTTCAATCTACCCCCTCCCTCTTGAATCCTCAACTCTAGTGTACATTAAAAAGGGGAAAGGTAAGAAGATTGAAAAGGTAGAGGAAGACCCTGAAGAAAACAAACAATTTCCTTCTCCAAAGCAATCAGAAGCAATTGAACAAATTGTTGATCTATGTGAGGATGAAGAGGAAGAAGCGGGAACATGAGAAAGATAATCTTGAGAAAGACAAGAGAAAATGGAAGAAGAAGGAAATGGAAAACCAAAATATTCCATAACAGAAGCTGAGACACTGGTTATTCAAGAGCCACCTGTTTGAGAAACTCCTGCTAAAGAAATGACTATTTCTAACATTGGGACATCTGTTTTGGAAGTATCAGCTGAGACCTTAGGGTCAATGAGCACTCTAGCATTGGGGCCTATTGTTCCTCCTTCTAGTACTTCTTTTACTTGGGTTCAACCGTTTATGGATAACAAGAAAAAGAAGACTTCATCTAAGATTGTTGCTCCCAAATTTGATGCAGTGGCTGCTCTCCTAGGAACAACTCCAGCTCCACCTACCAAGAAAGCAAGAACTACTTCTAGATTGGTGTCTGATTCTCAAGGCCAACAATTTTTGGAGATTGTTAAGCCTAAAATGGATAAAGATGAGAAATATTTGGTGTTAAGTGATTTGGAATTGACAAGGATCCCTTTGGGAGAGTCTACCCCGAGAGTGAAGTGCATAACTTAAAAGAAACAATGTCTAAGGTGATTGAGAGAGTGGAAAAGGGGAAACAGTCTCAAGAGAAACTTGAGGAACATATACAAACTCTCTCTGATTTTATCGATCTCTACTAGCAAGTGATAAGGTGATTGATCCAACTCCTTTGAATGCAATGCCTCCTCCTACTGTCCTCACCAATGAATACGTTCTATTCTCATATTTTCTTGTGTTCTATCTATCCCTACTTTCTATCTGATTCATGTGGGTTATATATGTTTGAATAAGAAACTTTGTGTTCTTCCAGTTGATGTTATGCTTGGAACTTTGTGTCTATTGCATATATGTTCTATATTCAGATGTGTATGATTCAAACTTAATAATATAAACATTTGATCTTTGATTAAAATAAAATCAACTCGAAAAGAATCATTTATAACCGCCCTAGGGGCTATTTAAAGAGCTCTCCATGTCATTCGAGGGGGTTGGATTTTAATGTTTTGATGTAGAGACACTGAATTTGTAATCAATACAGAAGAAGCTCTATTCTCATCTTTTCTTGTGTTCTATCTATCTCGCTTTCTATTTGATTCATGTGGGCTATATATGTTTGAATAAGAAACTTTGTGTTCTTCTAGTTGATATTATGCTTGAAATTTTTTGTCTATTGCATATATGTCCTATATTCAGATGTGTATGATTCAAACTTAATTTTTCATGCATGCATAAGTAAGATATTACTTTGAAATCTATATATCTAAAAGTGATGCCTTCCCACTTTCTGAACCATTAATTCTTCTCGCATTCTTTTTTTATTCTATATTGATGATCTTAGGACATGGAAACATTTAAGGAATCAAAATCCTCTTTAAAAGATTGATAGTTTGTATATTTGTAAATAAGTAGATTTCCTTTTTTGTTTGTGTTCAATAAGGGAACCTCTCCCATAAAGATGAGGGACCTGTTTTTCCCCTAATCATGTTGCTTGTTTTCACCTAATCTGTTGCTTGTTTTCAAGACAAATTTTACAACCAACATGCACAAAATGGATTTGTTTAAAATACTTAAAAACCTTCAAACAAATGCTACTTGATAGGTGTTTAAAAGAGGATTTTTTTATGTACGATTGCGAAATGTGCAAGGTTGTAAATTGTTTGTTAAAATGTGCTAAATATTGTGGTTTCATGGATTGTTGGTAAGTTTTAGACGCCACAAGAAGATTAGCATGAATCTTGTGTAAAGCATGCAACTTGTTTGTTTAAAAGTCCGAAAGATAGGTGGTTTCGGGCTAGCAATGATTGTTATCTACACAAAATGAATTTTGTTTAAAAGTCCTTAGAAACATAATAATTTCAGATGTTATAGTTTTTGTGCACTAGTAGGGATGTATACAAGTTGAAGTAATTGGAACAGCTAGAAGGATTTATGATCTTGACTAGCTAAAGGGTGAGTTTGATCAACTATCTTTTGCTCTGGAAGAAGAGATCCAAGAAAGAGATTTCAAGAGAAAATATCAGTCTTGTACTTGAAGTATGACGAAATAATGTTTGCTTTATTTTCTTATGTCGGTTTCATTACATTGGAATTTTTGTGGTAGAAAATATGTAATATATTGCAGTCCCACCATTTTGGAATTGGTCAAACTTTTCTCAAAACAAACAACATGATTGCTTTCCCTTAATAGTTGTTAGAATGAATGCTTGTGGCACGACTCTTAGAATTTTTCCTTTTTTTTGATTGGTGTGGAAGGAGAATGCTTGCCTTATTAGATCGTGGTCTCCCGGATCGTGAATGTGGACCCTAGTTTGACTCCTATTAGGCATTGTCATCTTACTTTATATTTACATGATTTTAACGTTATAGTTTTCCTAAGTTTAATGTAGATATTAATCAACTAAAGAATAATAATTTGTTTAGGTGAATTACATGAAACATGTTATTCAATAGCAAATTGTACTCTGTTTTTATGCAACTAGACCAATAACCATGAATATAAACACTACAATCTTGTACCTCGCAAGACAGTTGGAAAAACTACAATATTAGTTTTGGATATGGAAACCACATGGTTGGCAGGTTAAATACAAAACTTAGTAAATACTAGTTGACGACCTTGTGAAACCTTAATAAAACTTGTTTTTAATGAGGCGCAAAACATCCTTATAAACCCCGAAATGAGAAAATCAAGCTTTGGTCATATACCTTGTCACATGGAGTGTTCAACCAAACCATGGGTTGTTCCTCATATCTTCATTTGAATTTTTTTCATCACGCATTTAGGAACCCAATAGGCTAGTTTGCAGCTTTAGACAACTCCTGAAAATTGAAAATACAATTTGGTTTTAACCCAATTTTGGCCCTAGGTGTAGAAACAAGTTTTGGTTTCCACATACCTCTAATATTTCTCCGTGTCAATCACTAAAAACCCTCATTTTGAAGAAAATCACCTTGCAAGTTAGTTTTCCAAGTGGGTTTTGTAGGCCTCCATTGTTGGGAAACGAGGTCATTCGGGTGCATTTACGATCGGTGGCTTTGGAAAGACAGTTCTAATTGAACTTAGTTCACCAATTAGGGTTCTTACATCTTTTAGGGTTTCCCTGTATATAGGGGAGTAGGTAGGATTTTGTTCCCTTGTGTGTTTAAGCTCGAAGATGGTTTTTGAACGCTGATTGTGGAGCTACTTATGTAAATTTGATGCTTCTTAAAAACTTGTAACTAACTAGAGAAAACTATCATATGACCTTATCCAAGAAAAATAATGATTGGGAAACCTTGTAAACACAAAAACATGATTGTAGGAAACCATTTTGACGCTTTTTTGAAAAGATATTGAATGTGAAAAGAAATGATGTTTTTCTCTCTCCTCTCTTTAGCTTGAAAAATGAAATGAAATGGAATTTATATTTCTTACTCTCCCTAAAAGTATGTTAAGTATTATATAATTATTATTAGAAAATTGAGAAATTTTAAATTGTTCTATATATTAGTTATATGTCATGCCAGAGTTATGCTTTGACCATGCGGTGGTTGCGGGTTTGTTGGACATGAAGAAAATTGTAGCATTATATGTGCTTTTGTAATAACAAATTATATTTAGAATACATGTAATATTAAATGGATGTATATCAACACTATGTTTATAAACATGAATGTTAGTTATGGATTATTTTGTGATGAGTAAATCAGGGTATCTTGGGGAAAATGGGCATTTTATTTTAGGAGTGATTTTGATTTTAGGTATATATCTTGCAAATGGTGTAGATGTACATTTTAACTGAAATGAAATGATCATTGTATAATGTTCTCCCATGTGAAAGTAATGTTTATGTATTCTTGTGTTACTCATGTGTTGTTCACCTTAAATGATTTCTTGTGCATGTGGGATTGTTTTGGAGGGATTTCTCTCTATCTCATCCCTACAGACTCAAGTGGATAGGGCCCAATCAAAAGAGTGAATGGGCTCCCCAAATCTCAATACCCAATCCTCGAATACCAATCCCATTATCTATATCTCACCCCAACCAATCCCCTATCTATATCTCACCAAGATTTATACCTTCTTGGATCAACTCTGCTCCTCATGTTATATTGCGTCTATACTTGTCTAAACATATTAAGAGGAGAAGAGTGGAGTGAAGTGGAGTGGAGGCTCGACGTGACTATCCTGCATTTGAGATGGGCTGAAACCGTCACCACCATATCTGACTACACAACTATGGTCGGCCCAGGACACCGAACCCCCACTAGAGTTTCTCACCCGAGAAACTTGACATCAATAACAACATTTTGAAAAATTACCCAACAATATCCCCCTTTTTCATTTATGGAAGAATAATGGTTGCACCTCACACTCTCTTATTATTTCCCTCTCATCTTCCTCTTCCTATCTATTTCTATTTTGAAGCTAGAATATTTATATTTCTATTTAATTAATGCTTCTTCAATTATGTTTATCTCAAATATAATTAATACAAACTTTACATTTGAGTTATTGTTAGATTTGGCCTTAAGCTAGCTCTCTTTTTGTAAACATAATGAATATCCTAAAGGTTAATGTATCTCCATAAACTTTTAACTTCAAGTCCTCTATTTATCTCCATCACATTTTAAAAAAATTCTTCAAATTTTATTACTATTTAGGCATCATAACTATTCACTCTCATTGTAATATAGTCTAGCTTCAAATAGAAAAGGATATGAAGAGGAATATGGAGAGGGAAATAATAAGAGAGTGTGAAGTGTGACCATTGGTGTTGGGTTGGTAAGATATTGCCTAAGAATTAAAGCCATGGAAGTAGGGGTGCGTAAAGCGCATGGGAAGTCGATGATTTGTGCCCTATGGTTTTGTGCCTAGGGAAGTCAGAGATCAATACTTAGCCATTTTGCATACACGGGCTAAGATGGGATTGAGTGTTGAGCATGTTTTCAATACTTAGACATATTTTTGGAAGAAGTGGACATGAAGCTATTTTGAGTTCGGATAATAATAGGATTACAACTAGAGTCATTTATAAGTCTATTTTAGAGAAGGTGAAGGGAAAGTCCCCACTACCTATATATATGTATTGATTTGCATGACTTAGAGGTGTGTGAATGATTTTGTAAGGTTATGTTGTTGGTGTACTTACGCACTTGACTTAGTGATGACTATTATGATGTATTCAACTTTTGCTATGGATTAATATAATGGATCGTTGTGGATGGATTCTTGTTATTGATGGATCTTGCATGGTAAATTTGTTACTAGTTCTTGTTTGATTCTTTATGCACTATGGTTGTGATCTAGATATATTTATGCTTTACCTTTGAATGGTTATTATGGATCTGGATTATATGTTCTTTCATGCTAACTCCTTGACAAAGCTGCCATAAAAGAGGAACTTGGTACCCTTGCACGCTTCGAGTGAGCACTCAGATCTGTCTGAGTGATGTGCCAACATGCCTTGGGCTATGAATGGTAAAATAAGACTACATTTTGGTTCCATTGTCGGACCTCTTTTTCAAGTTGTTGTAAGGATGTTGCATGATGAAGACGTATCGGTTGACTTTTGCCCAGTATTGAGAGTTGGGTAGAGAATTTAGAGGAAGAGTTTTCTCACAATATATAATATTGGACCTGATTTTGATGCTGTGTGTGGGTTGAAGAACATTTGTATCATGAACTCTATGAGACGTTTTTTTGTTATTTTCCTATAGAGTTGTATGAGTGGTTGGTAACATATGCATCAAGAGAAATTGAGGTATAGAACAATTGTTTGGACACATGAAGACTACCAGAATTTGCATGATGCTGATTTGACTTGGACACACATTTGTAGATCATTGGTGGAGTGGTGTTTTGAATAGTTACATGTTGAGTACATTGTTTCTACTTATTCCTATGTCTAGAAGTTGCTGAGTTTTAGTTCTTATGCATGAACCCAAAGGATCTTATTTACGTGTTATCCCTTTAGTGATTAAGATCTTGATCATGACTCTAGATTTGGAAGAGTGACCTATGGCTAGCTAAACCCCACCACACAGGGGGTAGGAGTAGGTGTGGTGAAATATGGCAGACTGGTGGCAGAAAGGTAGAGAGAAGAAAGGCTTTAAGTATAATGAAGCATGAGAGAGGGAATTGACAAAGAGACATGACATTGAGGAGTCTTTGGAGTTGAGGAGAGAGATGGCTCAGGAAGGATTTGGAGCTCACGTGGAAGATGTGGAGCCAGAGCATCTAGGTTCTCCCATCCTTAGGAAAGCACGGTAGAAGGTCCCCTTTAGCTTCTAATGAGAGCACATGTTCGAGGAAGAATAATTAAGAGCCATGGGTGCACATCTAATCCAACCTGATGACCTAGCCCTCTTGCATTTGGTGTTCTAGTTCCTAAGACAATTATTGAGAATCAAGCTAGTGTAGGTGCTTTTAGTAGTGACAAGTAGCTTTCATTTTCCTTTAAATACAAGAGTTTTTTAGATGGCCACATAGTCTTCTTTGTTTGGTGGTCCCTATTGGTGGTATATTTTCTTTTAGCATCATCCTCAAGGTAGAATGTGGGCGTGCACAAACATTGGTAATATGTCTAGAAGTAGCACAAATTCACAGACATGGGAGTTCAATTTAGTACAACTATTGGAACACAAGGAAACACATCCTCTGGTCTGGTGCCCACTACAGGGGAGGATCAGATCATGGTTTGGGATCTAGTGGATCTGTGGTTCTAGAGGTGGAGGGAATATTGGAGGTAATACATGTTCTGGATCTGGTGGGCATGGTCCACACCAACCCCAACAAGTTTATTACGAGATGTCTCTTCACCTACCAGAGTACAGAGGTATTGAAGATGTAGTTGAGCATGTACACATGTGTGAAATACTATGGCATGCTAAGGGAATCACAACTCCTGAGCGTAAGGCAAGTCATTTTGCTACTACTTTGTAAGGGCACACACATAGTTGGTATAGGAAGTATGATCCAAACCAGACTTGTGTAGATTACAACGTTGCATGATGATTTCTTAGTGAGTTCCATATACCCGAGTTTGAATAAAAGAGCATCAATGCGATGAAGGACATTAAATAAGGCATGGATGAGAGTGTCAGGGAGTATGATGCATGTTTTAAAACTTTTATCAAAGTTATCTTATGATATTCACCCTAGCCAACATGCACAGTGGTTTTTTGGTGGTTTGATCACACCTTTCAAGAAGGTGCTTTCTCATAAGATGTTTACAGATCCACACGAGGCTTTGGAGGTAGATCTATGCACTGAGGTAGTTGGGAGCATAGACATTAGAGTTAGCCCATTCTTGGAGGCACATATTACATCTATGGAAAAATAGTTAGAGAAAATTTGTCACCAATTCAGCCCATGAGATGTGTAGTGGTATTTGGTGTATGGATTATGAGGTGGAAGGACATACTAAGGATAACTTCCTCATAAATCGGTGTGTGCCATATGTTGTTGGATTGTGAGATCTGTCATTTGGATCATGATTCAAGTAGAGGTGTCCTTTTTCAAGCACTATCGGGAAAAGAACATGTCTTGTTATTGTAAGATTTGTAAGTCTACCACTCATGATACAAAATTATAGGTTGATTGATCAGATTCATGAGGCTATTGAGACTGTGTACATCGACCAATGTTGTAAAAAATTCTAAGGAACAAGGTGAACATCATAATCATAACCACAATGAAGGGCGTTCTGATGGAGGTGGTAGAGGAGAGGTTACCGTGGAGGATTTAGAGGCCAAGGTCATGGTGGTGGAAGAGGTGAATTTCCCATGAGGAACCTATTTTACATGTGGATCCCTTGATCATTATAGGCATGAATGCCCTCAAAACATTATTTTCTCATGGTGTGGAAAGAATCACAAGTTTGAGGAATGCCTAGATTTGTATGAGCATATGAGAAAGCAACAAAGTAAGATAAGGGCATGGAATGGTTAGAGTACAACGTGCATGAAGATCATAGTGGATGCCAAAGTTAGCACTTGACCCTGAGATGATACCTGTGTTGGTGACTACACACATTGAGGTTACGTGCACGCATGAGATTCTGAAGTAGAAACTTGTTATTACAAAATAAGAGGTGATAAATGTGAAGTATCCAGATCCTACCCATCAGAAGGAAGTATATCAAGAAACTATGGAGGTTATTAGAAACTTACAGGGTGAGATACAATGCTTGAAGGAGTAATCACATGGAAGCTAGAGCAGGAAAAGGTAGTTGAGCTGCCTCAAAAATATGTTGATGACTTAAAGGAGGTTTGTAAGATGTTGCGCTAAGAAAACATCATTCCTTTGTTAGGGAATGGTTAAGGGAGAAGGTACCATGCGTTGGAGTTGAGCACAAGAGACAAATATTGCATGTGAACTTACCTCCTCATAATATTGAATATGATAAAGAGATCACTTTGAATGCATTATTGATGGATGGTTGTTGAAGTAATATACTAATTGATACAGGTGTAAAGTAAATGTACTCACTTTGGATGCATGGAATCAGATGGGAGACCACCATTACAACCATCTTCAAATGTGTTGTATATGGTGAACATGACTAAAGCCATGCCCATTGAGTATTGAAGGATGCCACTATTACTATACAAGGGGCCAAGTTTACTAGAGAATTTGAGGTCTTGGCACTTGCAGAGGTAGATAGTTTCCAACATTACTTGGGTGCCCTTGGTGTTACATGAATAATGTTGATATGTACTTTAATAAAGGTTATATCAGTTTTGAGAACAAAGAAGAGCGCATGATTATTCCTTTGATAGATGGGAAGGTTGCACCTTATGTAGAACCCTTGAGTGAAGAGGATTTGAACATGATATACACACATACAATTAGAGATCCTAAAGTGCACTCGAGCCATCTAAGGAAGGTGTTATTCAATGGGATGATGCTCAGTCCATGAGTGATACAACCAGTGTTTCTTGTGATAACTGGGTGCATGGAATGTATGAAATGGTCGGGAGGGAGATCAAGAACATAATTACTCACGTAATCAAGCCACGTATGGTTAGGCACTTGGGTCATAACCAGTACCTCAATACACTAGTGAAGGAAAACCCGATGTATTTCTATGCGCATGGAAGCTCAATGGGAGGATCAAGTAGAAAGGAGGAATATGCTAGTTTATACCCTATGCGGGGACAACTACGTGCACATTAGTGGACTACACACAGAGATAACCTTTTGGAGTGGTGAGAAGTGAGAATCACCTTCTCTACTAGGTTTCTTAGGAACAATGTACCTTCACAAATATGTGAATACCATGGAAAGGATTATATCTTCACATCACATTTAAAAGTGTGAGAGACTCTGAGACGGAGGGGCAAGAGGCCTTTCCGCCATCACTCTGGTACATAAGTTCTATATTGATTGACTCTAAGACGGTTGTGCACGCATGGTATGTTCATGTACATAGTTAACAAGAGCAATATTAATTGGTAAGGAGATGACCTCAGTATGATTCAGACCTTTGATTATTTTTCTACTAAACCTCTAGTGAATGAAGCATTACATATTATAAAGCACCTTATGATGGGGGATAGTGCAAAGGATTTGAAAAATCATATTAGATATGTTTGGAGAGTTAGACTTTGGAGGCACGCTTTGAAGAAGAAGAGATAGATGAGGAACAACTTGTGCACACTTTCCTAGAAAAAGAAAAGGGTAAGCTTGGTTTACATGATTGATGATGAAGAGGTAGAAAATCTGGATGTTGATCACACTATGGGTACATGTGAGGTCTTGATAGTGCAGATGAAAAGGCATGCACTTATCATGAGCCTATGAAAATGAATAAGGTCAACATTGGGAATAGATACAAAACCTAAAGAGGCCATTATTGGTGACTATTGGTCTGAAAAAGAGGTGTCAAAGATTATTGAGCTATTGCGTGACTTCCAGGATTTATTTCCATGAGGCTATCATGAGTTGAAGGGAGTGCATCCCTCTTTGGGTGAGATGAGGATCAAGTTAAAGGAAGGTGCATGCCCAAGTTAGGAAGAGGCCTTACAAGATGAATCCTAATCATGTGTGTCAAAGTTAAGGAAGAGATTGATAAGATGTTGAAATTTGGAATCATTGAGCCCATTGAGGAATCGAGTGGGTTAGTCCCATGGTGATTAGCATCAAGAAGGATGGTAGGATAAGGATATGTGTGGACTATAGAGAATTGAATATGCTTTTGTGTCATAGATCCTTTTCCCACACCTTTTACAGAGGAGATCTTGGAAGGTGTTGTAGGGCATGAAATCTACTCCTTTATAGATGGGTTCTCTGAAGTTATCATCAGTGTGCATTGCTAAGGAAGATCAAGAAAATACAACTTTCACCACTGAATGGGGAAGTTTTTAATACAATTATGCCTTTTGGGTTGAAGAATGCACTCTGCAGTCTTTTCACACATTGTTGTACAAGCATTTGAAGACTTTATACACAAGTTTTTACAGGTTTATTTGGATGATTGATTGTATATGGGCTAGTAAAGGATCACTGTGACAACTTGAGACTCATGTTTGAGAGATGTAGGTAGTTAAACATCTCTTTAACATTAAGAAGTGTATCTTTGCTACACCCTTTGGAACTTTACTGGGACACATTATTTGTAAAGAAGGCTTATTGGTAGATCCTTGCTAAGGTTGTAATTATTTTGGGCTTAGAGGAGCCTACCAATCAGAGCGAGGTGCGCAGGGTTCTTAGGACATACATGTTATTATAGAAAGTTCATCAAGGGGTATGCTAATATTTTCATGCCCTTGGAGGAATTGTTGAAGAGTAAAGGAAAGTTCATTGGAATGAGGCGCAATAGATAACATTTGAGACATTGAAGGAAAGACTTACTTTTGCACCCATTTTGCGCTTTCCTTCTTGGGATAAGCCATTTCATGTACATGTTGATGCCTCTGGCATGGCCATTGGTGTAGTGTTATCACAACCTGGTGATGGGATTTTTGATCATCCTATCTATTTTGTGAGAAGGAAATTGACACCAATTGAACAAAATTATACAACTATAGAGTGCAAATTTTGTCCATGATTTACACGTGCTAATAATTTAGACAATACTTCCTAGAAAATCCTTTTATATTTTATACATAGATCACATGACACTTAAGTACTTGGTTAATAATCCCATTTTATAGGGCACATATGTCGTTGGATTCTCTTGTTTTAGAATTTGACTTTATAGTGGTGGTAAAGCCAGGAAGAGTAATTCTGGACCAAATCATTTGTCAAGGATTAACTCAGGTGAGGACACATAGAGCATTGAGGACATAATGTCGGATGCACAAATGTTTAGATTGAATCCACCCTCTAACTTAGAAGATATTGTTGTATTTTTACCTACTGTGTGCACTTTGAAGGAATGAAGAGCTTAGAGAAGAAACAACTTTTCATACGCCACGCCTACATGTTAATTGGTGGATATTTATACAAGCTAGGTTGTGATGAAGTTTTTATCTAGGTGTACTCAATCATGAGCATATTGCCATTATGGAGGAGTTTCATGGTGGAATTGTAGGTGGTCATTATACATGAAATGTTACCACGTGCAAGATTTTGTTGGAGGACCTTGGTGGGAAACAATGTATAAGGATTGTATAGAATATTATAAGGCTTGTGACCATTGTCAACGCCTTAGAAATCCTGGGCATAGAGATGAGATGACTTTGAGTCCCATAGCGAGTGTGAAACCTTTTGAGAAATGGGCGATTGAATTTGTAGGGCCTATTTCCCCACCGGCGTGCAAGACTAGGTCGTGCTACATTATTACATGTACATATTATCTAACAAGGTGGGAAGAAGTAACGCCTACAAAGGATTACACTATAGCTACAACAACAAGATTCTTATAAGAGAAAATAATCAGTAGGTATGGATGCCCATTAAGTCTCGATAAGTGATAGGGAACTCATTTCATCAATGAGACTATCATAATATTATTGGCTAAGTTTATAGTGGCGCATCACAAGACAACACCCTATCATCCATAGGCTAATGGGACTACTGAGGCTTTCAAAAAAATATTGGGACACACATTCAAAAATATTTGCATTGCATTCTACACATCTCATATTTACATATTTTTCTCATCACATGCTCATCTATTATCATCACACACCTACATATTCTTATACGCATTACACTCACTACCCAATGATGTACTCTAGTCTCATAGTCCATACTAGACTTTTGAGGGTATACGATACAAATGGAGTACATCACACTCACACATTCATCATTCAATATTCTTTTTCTCATGCGACATTCCTAGGATTAGTGATATATGCTTTAGGCTATAGGGTCACTTCTTCTAGCATCACCTCATCATAGGCTACATCATCACATTTGCTTACATTGTTTAGTGGTATACGCTTTAGGATAAATCACCACTCCTTTCTATTCATCTTATCGTGATACATGATTAGAATATAAGAGTCACGCTTCATCTCATCTTTATGTCGCATTTCATCACCACATACTCATCACAACACGCTACAAACAACACATAGTTTGAACATTTCCCGATGACACACTCTCGTTTTTGTTCATTCTTTACTACTGAGGGGCATACTAAATGAACCTAACTGCATACAACTCCATTCACTCGGGGGCATGCAGATCCTATCATTCACACTACATTCCATTCCATCCATCCACAACACATTGCATTTATAGTTGCATTTACTCTTGCTTGCACTTGCTCTTATATGTTCACTTTACTACACATGTTAGATAGATCTCTTATATGTCATTATATTTACCATACACACATGCGCGTTCATGTCATTTTCTAGTTGTGATCATAGATATAGGTCTCTTACACACAAAATGGATGCTTGGATACTACCACCCCACACCAAGTTCTCGAGGACATCCACATTCGTCTATTATAGGTGTTATTGTTTCATTTTGTACTTAGCACTTTCCATTATCAAGTCATACATGTTTTGACATACTTATTATTTTTCTAACATGTTAATGGGTGATTCATGTGCAACATTTGTTATGTAGGGATATTTACTTCTATATTTGTTTATTACATTGTTTGTTATTGTTTGCTATTATATGTGGGCTTTGCCCTTTGTTTGAGTGTGCACACTTGTTTGTTTGTATACAACCACTATGGCCTTAAGTGTCATGTGACTCGTGAGTGGTGTCCCATTTTTGTAATCCATTTTTGTGATCTATGATTGGCTTCTTACGTGTTTACTTACATTTTAGCTTACACATTGTCTTTCTATTTTATACTTGTCTTCTACATGCATGCTTTTTCATACTAACACTTGTTTTCTAGCCACTTTTTTGTGTGTGCCTTGGTTTCTACCAAGCACATTCCCTTCCCCCTGTAAGGCAGAGTTTCAGTTTACATGGTCGGTCCTATTTTGGGGCTGCATTCTCCTATCCACGACATCACATGCGCCCACAAAGAGGGGGCACCATTTGGGTTTACACACACTACACAATAGTACCGGTACATTTTAGTTTATAGTTTTCATCCATGACATAGTGGGTTATATAGCGAGTGGGTTTAGACCTATCTACGAACCCCATACATAGTGGATTTTATAGGAAGATTGTCCTTAGCATTTTGGGGAGTAGTTATAGGTTGGAGGAACATTGGACTTTCCTCCCTACACTTCTTTGGCCCGGTGGCGTCAAATCACCTGAAAAATAGGTAAAGATAAATATCTCTTCATATATTCTTAGGGAAGCATTTACATGTGGGAGAATAATACATCTTTCTCCCTACACTTCTTTAGCCATAGTGGCGTGAGATCACACAAAAACTCGCACTTCACCGATAATTACAGGATATCCTTTTACACCATTTTGTCTCATCACGGATTAGGTGCACATGTTCCTTTTTCATTGTCATTTTCATACTATTTTCACATGTTTCTTTACATATATGCATGTGTTTTTACACATATACATGCATATTTGACTACTTAATCATCTTATCTTTTCCAGTCCATGTCCGTATGGTAAATAATAAATCAACAACACACACACACACACACACACACACACACACACACACGGGTACATCACACACACACACACTTACCATGTAGGTACATTACATTACACATTGGAATTTACACATGCGCTTTATACCTAAGTTCAATCTCATCACTTTTTTCACTTTTTGCATCTTTAGTCTCCACGCTCCATCTTTTTTCACTCCACGCTTTGTCTAGCCCTTCCACACATTTGATACATCACTCTACATAGATTATCAGTGCACATATCTATCTACTTTATGTTACTGAGCTTTCCTCTCACCAACCTAAAGTGGGGAAAATGTAGACACAAAATCACGCACTTTGAGTCATTATTTAGTCCTGGTATCATACTATTATTCACATGGTTCTTGAGTAAAAAGAGTAATAATTAACCCATGTCTTTGGCCATTTTTACATTCCTTTCTGTCATATATTTTTATCTAATACTTTCCTTTCCCAGTATGTATTGTCATTTTGCGTTTTTCCTATTTATGACTGGGGGCCCCAAGTGCTCTGGTCCCCTCTGAGGCACCTTGATCCTCTTTGTACTTTACTCTCACCTTTTGGGCACTTTCTAGTTGTTTAATCTTTTATCTTTTTGGTGGTCGGCCTTTTCGGGGTTGATTATGAAATTAGAACAAGATAACCATATAAATATAAAGTTATGAGAGCATAACGAGGGACCAAGCATTAGGCATATGTTATCACCATCTAGAGTTACATCCATTAAAGACATCTAAAGCTACATTTGTATCCATCTAGCTCCACCACAAGACACACAAGGATGGTTTATCTGCATCACACTTCATAGAAAGGGAGTCTATTGTTTCCATGCACACATTTATTACATTCTACATCTAGTTATTTACTCGCTACTTCACAAAGTGTGACTGACACAAGAGCAACCTAGGGCATGATTTACACACACACACACACACACTAGAACTACATTAGATCTAAGATGTAGTGCAACACTCAGTGATAAGTCCATCAATTTGGCAATTGAGGATAGTTTGACCCCTTCATATGCATCTTTCTTTTTTAGGGTTTTGATGTTTTGTCTGGGGTTTTATAGGTGATTCTTCTATCTCCTGTTCACAACGACATTCAACGTAGTTCAATGACATTAGTGCAACAAGAAGCAAACATAGATGAACATCCAATGACACTCCAAGGAGGTTTTGTGGTCATTTCCGTAGACTAGGGTTCCCTGATCTCAAACCAGGGCACCCCTATACCTTTCCAGCACCCCTCTAGTTAGATAGCTCAGATCTATGTTTTCTCATGCTTTTGTGTGGTTGTTTCCTCCTCATGTTCTCCTAGGTTACAATGTGACATAGTCCCATGAAATTTTGAATCAACTAAGTCCTTCCTAACCCTCTTTGCACATTAGGGTTTTATATTTTATAGCCTTAGTTTGTTTGGGTGTATTTTAGTATTTTATCATATCATTTTATTGCTCCTATAACATTATATTACACTAGAATATTTCTATTTTAGTTAATCGCAAGGACTTAATCCCTCTAGCTCCCAATCCCCTAATACAAACCTCATGTGAAGGCTAAGGTATCCATCTTGGCCACTCTTCCTACCCAACTTACCACCTCAATACAAAATACCATTATCAAACAACTTCATTAAGCTTTGGTAAAGATGTCCCTTTATGAGCTTGTGCAAACCTCACCACAACATCGACAAGTTATGATCGAAACCCTTCAATCTATATTATACCCTCAGATGATCCATAACCATTCAAAAATTAGTTGGCACCCTTAAAATGTCAACTACCATCTCTTTTGATAGCTTTGAAATCCCTCATTACAACAAGAAGATCATGATATCCCATTATTCATCATCGCCTAAATCGATGATATTCTAATTAACATCATATCATCACATGCCTTTGATCAACTCCAACTACCCAACACTATTGTCACATAATCACCTATCATATTGCGGTCCTTCAATGACACCATTTCTCCCACATTAGGCATTTCATCTTACCAATCAAAGTCAACATTAAAAACCTCCATGAACTCTTTTATCTAGTAGAAGAGTTTCAATACATCATGTTATTAGGTTGACCTTGGATATGCACCATGTATTGTATCCCATCTACTCTCCATCGATGTCTCAAATATGAACATGAGGGTAAAACCTTCATTGTTCTAGTTGATCCAAAAACCTTCAAATCATGCCACATGACATATCGACCCAATGACGTGCTTGTACCCAAAAAAAAATCGGGATCCTCTAATGAAGCCTCTACCAGTTCTTCCATCACCTCATCAAAATTACCATATGAAAACTCCTTCAATGATGTCATGCAACACCTTTCACTAGGGGAGTATCATCTCCTTACACTTAATTTGCTTCCTACACCAAAGACATATGGAAGACCCAACAAAACAACCCATGTATGAACCTAACGTCGAGACATTATCTCCTTTGGTCCACCACATCTTAAAACCAATCTCATCTATGGAGGGATCGATCATGTCCTTCCCTCATCCTAATAATCAACATCATGCCAAACCATTTCATATCAAACTTTATATTTCTATATAACCAAGCCTTCACACAATGTACCTCCATCATTGTGCTTGGAAGGGATTTGACCTCGATGTTATGAATAAGGCATCCATGACTTAATCCTTGATCATTCCCTTGTAAACCTCATAAAAATATGGGTTAGGTTTCAAAAAACCAGCCTCAAAATCCTCCACAAGCATTTAGATCATGATCCATAATAAACCAAACCATCTTCCCCATCTACACATGATGATCCCATGGACATAGATGACATTGTTTCCATCCCATCTAACTTTTTTTAGTCAATACTATTACCTTAGGACCACTTATGTATCAAACTAATGATGGTATTAAAACCCTTCCACTTGTATTACTCTAAAATGATAGAGGAAGATTCCCTATCGTTGACATTCTTCAATGCCACGATGACCAATCCATCCTCTCTATATATGGGGTGGAGGACCACTACCTTCAAAAAATCTACCACCCTTGACACATCCACACTCCTCAATGAATCCACTATCGACATTAACATAGGGACTCCACAAGATCCTCACATAGTCAAAGTTGGTCAATCTTTAGATTCATAAAGAATTAGAAGACTTCACCGCCTTCCTCTCTAAACATAGTCAAGATTTTCATGGTCATATAACGACATGTTGGGTATTGATCCTAACATCATCATTCACAATATCATCACCTATCCTAACACTAAGCCTATTAAATAAAAGCTACATAGGATGCATCCTCATGTGGCTCTCTTATCAAAGAAGAGTTACAACGTCTTCTTTATGCTAATTTCATCATACCCATTGACTATCCACAATGGGTCTCTAATATCATACTTGTAACCAAATCCTTTAAAAGTTACGTATTTGCACAAACTTCGAGACCTCAATCTTACTTGTCCCAAAGATGACTTTCCCTTCCAAACATCGATCAACTCATCGATCTCACCAATGGCCATGAAATGCTTTCCCTTATGGATGGCTTCTCTAGATATAATCAAATCCTCATTGCCACCAAAGATCAACATAAAACATCCTTCATTACTCCTTGGGGAATTTCTATTATCAAGTAATGCCCTTTGGACTTAAAAACATGGGGGCCACTTATCAACATGCACAATGACATACATTTTCCATGATCTTATCCATAAAACTATAGAAGACTACTATGTTGATGACCTCTTAGGAAAATATAAAAAATGAGGATCATCATCTTGTTTGTCCTTGACACAATCTTCACCATCTTATCCAATACTTTCTTTGTCTCAACCCCGCTAAGTGTGTATTTAGTGTTCTCACTGAAAAACTCCTAGGTTTCATCATTTTTATTTAGGGGCATTGAAGTAGACCCCACCAAGATCAAATCCATCATCAAATGCCTCCTCCATCAAACTCAAAAAAACTTCATAGCCTTCAAGGTAAACTTCAATCGATCCATTCATTTCATCTCACAACTTTCAAATCCATTTTCAACCTTTTCATCATCTCCTCCGAAAGGATGTACATTTTAAATGGGATCACAATTATCAAAATGGCCTTCAATGACCTCAAACAATACCTCCTATCACCACCTATGCTTACACCTCCACATGAGAGGGGGATCCATTCTACCTCTACATATCCACTACTAATCATGCCTTAGGTGTGTCATGTTTTCTCATCGAGATGAGAAAGTCATGAACATGTTGTTTATTATATAAGTCTCACTCTTCATGACTACGAGACCATTATACCAAAGCAAAAAATTTGTGTTGTGCCTTATACTTTTCACAACTTCCAAACTCCATCATTATCTACTTAATCACAAAACTTACATCATTACCAGCTTCAATCCTCTTAAAACCATGCATTCCAAACCATATCACAGTGACCATATATCACTTGGTGGCTCATGCTCATGACCAAGTTTGACCTTGAATTCATCTCACAAAATTATTAAGGGACAAGCCATCATTGATCAGCTCAGTTGAAAAGCCCTCTCTCTGAATAATCAACCACCTCATGAATAATTCCTTGATGAATCTATCAACATTATCGATCACGAATACACTCCTATCAAAATGACACTTTTCTTTGATGGATCTAAGTGTCAGCAAAGGGGGAGAGTGTCACCATATCGTTATCATACCTCCTGGGGACTCCTATCCCTCTATCTTTCAAATTAAACTTTGAATGTACTAACAACATGGTAAAATACAAAGCTCTAATCATGGGTCTCCAAACCACCATCATGCTCGGTGTTCAAATCTTGACATCTATGGAGATTCACAACTTGTCATCAATCAATCAAAGGAATTTATCAATGTAAAAATGAGATTCTACAAAAATATAAAACCATTATTGAATTCCTCTTAGAATCCTTTGATCGTTACACCATCCAAATAGTTCCATGATCTTCTAACAAATTTGTGGACACCATGGCTTCTCTTGCTCATCCCCTATCAACCAATGATTCTAAATTGTTTTTTTGTACATACTTGATCAACCATCCCACAACAATGAACTCCCTTCTATCAATCTCATCAAAATAATCCAACAAACTTTGTACACTCAAACATTTGACTATCTCTCAAAATCCAAAATTCCCTCCATCCTATCTAAAAATGCTAAAAATATTTTTCTTCAACATGCTTACCCGATATGTCATCATAGGTGGTGTTCTATACAAACACATGATTTGATGGCCTCTTGTTAAGATGTCTCAAATCTCATGAATCTACTAAATCTATTCAAGAAGTCCATGATGACATATGTGGTGGACACTTTAATGGTATGGTTGTCACTAATGTGTCCTATGAATGGGATTATTACTGGCCTACTCTCAATCAAGATTATTGTTATGTATATGTCAAGAAATGCATTAAGTGTCAACAACATTCTAATCTCACTCACATTCCTAGTCAAGCTCTACATCCCTCTCAAGATCTATGGCCCTTCTCACAATGGGGTTAGACCTCATTGGCCTCATCAACCCTCATTCATCACAACAACATCACTCTATCATCATAACTACTTGAATATTTCACTAAATGGGTAGAGGTTATTCCCTAGTCTCTACTAAAGCAAACAAAATCATTGACTTCATCTATCAACATATCATATGTCACTTTGGCATCCCTCACAAGCTAATCACTGATAATGGAAAATATTTCAAGAATAAAGAAGTTAAGAAATTATGTGACACATTCAACATCAAACTAATATTTTCATCACCTTATTATCCACAAGAAAATGGACAAGTTGAAGCTTCTAATAAAACACTAACAAAATTCTTATGAAAACCATTGATCAAGCAAGCAAGGAATTGGCATCTCCAAATCTCATTTTCTCTCTGGGATTATCAAACTAGCATCCATACTCCTACAAGTGCTACACCCTTTTCTTTAGTCTATGGATCTCGAGGTGGTTTTACCCTTGAAGTTCAAATCCCATCACTCTCATGTATCCCTCAGATATTTTATCTCTGATGAGGATTATCATCAAGAACATCTAACACAATTGAGTTGTTAGATGAACGTCACCTAACAACTCTCAAATCATCATGTCTATCAAGAGTGCATCAAATGCACATATAAAAACATGTCAAAGAACATGACTTTAATATTGGTGATCTTGTTCTCAAATAAAATCAAAATGTCACTACTCTAAAAAGGAGTAAACATGGAAAGTTTTCCCCCTAACTAGATCGGTCCATATGTCATCACTCACAAGTATGGGTCGGGAGCTTATCATCTAGCCTCCTTGATGGTACACCTAAAAAGGAACCTTTGAATTCTTTACACTTGGGCCTTTCTATTATTAACACATCGACCATCATGACAATAGTCACATCAAAGATCTTATTCCATCACCAACCATCATTTCATCATTGTAATGATTTGAAAGCATGTGGTTTACCATCACTATCCTCAAAAACCTTAAAGATGAGCACCATGGATCTGCTCATCACATATTTCACATGGAAAAGTTCCTCCTCAAGAACCCCACAATCATTACATCCATCCACCTTGTCTACCAACTAAAACATGTTACGATACACATGTGTAGTCTATGCACACATCATTTTCCCCTCCTCAAAATGGTCTACTAGGCCTTCCCTCAACATAAAAAATAAAAAAAAAAATCTATGGATGCATCTTATCAAAATATAGATGATCCCTCAAAGGACAACTATCAAATATCAAAATCATATTGTCAAAAAAAAATCGAAATAATCCTCAAAGGACAACTTCATATCAAAATATAGACCAATCCCTTGAAGGATGAATCCAAAAATAAAAATAAAAAAAAAATTCAAAAATTGTAGACCACTCCCTCAAAGGATGGCTACCCATGTCATTATAAAAAGGCTTCCCACATTGATCAACCTTCAAAAATTCAAAATATCAAAAACATCCTAGGAAATCTTCCCACATCGATCAACTTTCCCATCAAAGAAAACTTCCCACATTGATCAGTTTGCATCAAAATAAAAAATATATAGTTGGGGCATGAGCTTACAAAGCCATTAAAAGGAGAACCTACTCTCCCATACAAACTACATATATGTCAACCCTTCCCATGTTCTAGGAAGGTATACAATTTCACTTTCATCCATATCCAAGATCCTACATGTGACTACTTATTATTAGTCATGTGTTAACATTTTTATAAGGCCAAAAAGTGCAAGAGCCTTCATTATACATTTTACCATCACATATGTATCAAATCCAGTCTAAAAGTAAAAATTCACATTTTATTCCCACCCATGATTAAAATACATTTTGATATACATTAAGATCATTATATTTGAAGTCACATCACATCAAAAAAATAAATCACATCATACATCATATGTCTAAAAAATAATAAATATCTTAAAGATCATATCTCAACATCATGTCTAAACATCACATCAAAATAATCTTAATAAATCAAATACATCATATTACAATATTACATCTAATCTATCTCAACATCACATCAAATATAATCAAAACATTTATCAACATCTATATATCATAAACATCATAATCACATCATATAAATACATTATCATCATCATAAAAATAAATCAACATAATAAATAAATAACATATATATATATATATAATATATATATATATATATATATATATATATATATATATATATATCAATGTATCAATGTACATCATCATGAGTCTCAAAACTTCATATATATAAAAAATATACATCAATATAGGCTTCAAAAAGATTTGTATACATCAAAAATCATCATCTACTATGAGTGAAATAAACATCCATCAACCGATGCCTCCTCGAGAACTGCTCCCCTCATCACCACCCTCACCTCCATCTAGGTCCCCTACTAGACCACCTCTATCTAGACCTCATGGTGGTTATCCCACACTCGTTGTGTTGCATGATGGTGCCACTCATCTCTGCTTGTACACACACATAGAGGCTCATCTAGAACCTCCTATGTATATCTCCTCATAGTACCATAACTCATCACATAATGATAGATAGTTTCATCCATGCTCACACTACCAGGTGGTCCCATCTTGACCACTAGCTTGGCCCTCTACTACTCCATTTGGCCCATCCCAAAAATGAAAGTACCTGTAATACCGAGGGCCTTTCTCAAGACCTCTCATTGTTTCTATACATCTCGATCAATATGGCCTATGCATGTTCAACTCTTCCTATACACACTAGAAAGCCACTAACTCAATCCATCTCACTCACCACCAAGGCATCCTCTCTCATAGTCGTGTCATCATCTCATCAACCAATAATGTGGCCTTCTTGGCCTCTAATCACTCATGGTAGCCTCCATGCTTCCCTCATCACCACCACCACTACATCCTCACCTCCTCCACCCTCACCCTCACCACCTACCACTAAGATGGGCCACCTCTACATGAGCTCATACCCATTCTCAACCTCAAGTTGAGCCTACCACCACCACAACATATGCCTCCTATAACCCCAACATCATCCTATCATGTGGGCACACCCTGATCATCCACCCCATCACCCCCTCATCATTGTGATATGACACAAATCACTATAATAGCTAGAAATGGCGTATCTACATCACCATCATCATGCCTATAGGTCAGTAGCCACCTCTCTAGAACATCTTGAACAATCCAAATTATCTCCTAACATGACCAAATCTAATCAACTCCCACTCCCCGAGTCATCGACCTTGTACCCATATCCTATGTGGGTGGTTATAAGCTCACCCTCCTCCCCCATGCTAGAAACCCAATATATGGTCTCCATCTCACATCACCATCATGTAATCCCATAAGGAGCTATGTTGATAATGTCCTCCCCCCACGCACTCGTCTCTGCCTCTCCCCTATCTCGATCCTCCAAATCAAAAAAATACCAATTATCTCATCATCTAAAACTACTAAGCCTCCCCACAGACCCTCTAGGCCAAGCCCACTGAATAATGTGCTTTCATATATGCCCAACACTATAACAAAAAACCCACATCAATCCCAAACCTCTTCCCTATCCTCCATGCCCACAACTCCCTATAAGTCTGAGAAGTAAAGTAGGGGGCCCATGCAAAAATAGTCCTCTACTCCATCATATCAACTAAAACCCCTCATCATCATCCATGAAAAACCGACCCCAGAGTTCGGGAAAAGCATAACAACTAATCCCAATAATCATCAAGGTCATCAAAACTGACCCTATCTCTTGAGACTATATAATCCCCATAAAATCCACCCAAGAGAACTCTACCCATCACATCACCACCATATAATCTCCTCATCACCTCAGTCTCTTTGTCTCATCAATCAAATAAATCCCTCCCCCTTGAATAGGAAATCTCAAATCATGTGTATGTCCTCTAAGGTGATGGTCATCTCACCCATCGAAACCAAAAGTGCATGTGATAGGGTCCCATCTCTCCAATAATGCAAACAAACAAAACCCCACTTCCTATGGATACACTATAATGGCACATCACCCTAGTAACCAACATCCTCCAAGTGAGCCCAATCATCATCTGATAAAGAGGCTCTCATACATCATCTAAAATCAAAGGAATCCTATCTCATATAGTCAATTTATCTCTCACCTACATCCACAACACAAAAAAATCCATTAGAATACCATTTAATCAAAAATTTCATCAAATTACAACATCAAAAAAAATCAACTACATATTCATCATGGTTAACAATTCACTATAATCATATTGCATTTTTCCATAATCACAGCATTTTACCAAATCATCAACAGTGATTCCGTGATTCAACAAACATGCCTTGACATGGGCCTAAAAACCAAAAAAAAAAAAAAAAAAAAAACACAAAAAAAAAAAAAATGGTACTTACCTCTCCTAAGGTGGGCCTCCTCTATCTCTTGGATCCTTCGACACCCTCCATTTGTCACTTTTCACTCAAAATATCACAAATCAGAGCTCTCAATCTCTCAAAGTGCATGGTAAAAATGAATTTACCACCACAAAATTATCATACTATTTATAGGGCACAATTTTCCCACCCTAGAATCACCAATGATTCCTTCAATCATCCGATGATTTCTTTAAATCACCAACGATTCCCTTCAAATTATCAAAACACAATATTTTTAAAACATCCAAGTCATTTTAAACCATCATTTTCATCATCCCTTGCCAAAATAACACATTTTTCCAAAGCATGTGCCTCCTTTTTAGGGCCCCAAGCCTTTATAAAATCAAAAAATCAATCAAATAAAATCAATCATCAAAAAAAAACATCCTTCCTTTACCAAAATCCACCTCATATTTTTGTAGCCTTAACACTAATAAGTCATATGTCTATAGGACATGAACCCATTGGTTCCCCTATCACTTGACTCCCTATCTCAAAAGCCCACCTTTGGCAACATCATCATGGATAACATACCCAATCAAGATCATCCTCCTTCCTTCACTTCCTATGAGTCATACGTCTATAGGTCATGAACCCTTGGTTCCCCTATCATTTGATTCCATGGTAGCATCAAATCCACCTTTTATGAACAATCTTGTTTCTATACCTCATCTTGGGGAAACTCAAAAATGAAACACGCATGTCAAACAAAACCTATCTCATCCAATCAACTCAATCAAACTAGTGATCATTTTCACTTTATTCACAATCACACCCCATATTTTGAGGGGGAATCACCCATCCAAGCACAAAGAAAACCATCTCAATCATTTTTGTCCAAGCAATTTGTCCATCACAAACCACTCGACAAAAAGGGGAAATGTAGACACTAAGGTTTTCATCACCCACCTACACCCCATATACACATTAATCTATTAAACCTATCACTTTAATCATTATCTAAGTCACTCACTCACTCATAAAATCATTTTTCACCCCCATGTAAATTATATTTACCTATCAAAACTTACCCTAACCTCCCTAAAACCTCCTAACCATTTTTAACCTATCCTAACCCTTTTTACCCTAACCTCCTAACCTCCCAACCTTGCCTAACCTCTCCCCTAACCATTTACCCTCATCCCCATACCCAAATCCCCATTTTGGAAGTGGTTGAAACCACTTCCAAATGGGTTTCTCTGAATTTCTGATCACCATGATTCTAACAAATCACCCACGATTATAAATAAGAGCTCAAACTCTTGTTTCTAAGAACTTTTTTTGATCTTCAATCTCAAATTTTTGAACTTGTGAATGAAAATCTATCACTCCAACAATATCCCAAGCCCCCGCAACAAGACTTTGTCCACTCTAAGGAGGCCATCACACATCAATTTTTGCATCCACAAGTCTTCAAGATCCTCACATCATTCACGATAACATCAAAATCAACATCACAAACTCAATCAGTCTTTGTGAGCACTTTGCAACCTATTTCACATTCAAGGTAATCTCTATCTGTCTAATCTTATTTCCATTTCTATTTATACATCAAAACAAGAGAAAAAAATCATTTAAATCTCTTTTTTTAATTTTACATTTTATCAAATAATCAAATTTTTTTAGGAATCACCCACGATTCCCTCAATCACCAATGATTATCCCTAATCACCTATGATTTTTGTCAAATTAGTTTCCTTTATCAAATCATTACATTTTATCAATTATTATTTATATCTATAGACTTAATATTTCTACTTACAAGCATGTCTCTGTTGTAGATGACTATTCTAGGTCAATCCCATCCGATCACTAAGCATCTACGATCTCTCGATCATTCAACAACCATTCATGTGGGAGCAATTTGACATCCTCCACGAGCTCACTTTGTGTGCCACTATCAGATTTGCACCAACCTCAAAGACATCAAGGAACAACTCAAGATCCTTGATGAGATCTAACAAGAAAAAGATTATTGGTATGATTACTTTGAAGATCTTCATATCACCACTACTCTAGCTTGGGCCACCTACAAGCAGAACAAGATCTTCCCTTTCATCTTGAGTTCTAGCTTTTATCTTATCATTGTCATTATCTATCTTATTATCTTTATCAATTCACTTAATTGTATCAAAATGAGTTGACATCCTTCAAGGAAGTCCCTTTGGATTCCTAGAATAGGCCTTTGTCGAACAACTCATCATCCTATTTATCTAATATCTTTTTCTAGTTGTCTTTGCTTGTAGGTCTCTTCACTCGGTGAAAGGAGGATCCCTTGTTCATTGTTCATCCCTTATCACCCCACATTGTGACCATCGACGCAGGCATCATTAAACCTTGTCATTTTCGAGTTTTAGGTACTTTTTGCACTTAATAACATATAATATATATATTGAAATTTAAGACATCTTCTAATATTGAAATAATTCTTACTAACAACCATCCAATAGATGAACATGTGTGTAAATCCATTGTATGATATCTTCTTGTATGGACTATAATCAGTAACTTTTGACGAAATTATGTACAAACCTTATTTCATTTGAAATTGTTGTTACATGTGCATCACTTTTATTTAGTTAAAAGACTTTACATGAAATTTATATTATTTGAAGTATTTTTTTTAAATATATAACTAAATTAACTTCTCTTGAATTTTCTATTAATTAATCCTTGCATCTCTCAAAGGGTGCAAGTTGTAGTATATAAAATTAACATGATAATTAGGATACTTCTGCACTTAGGTTATCTCTACACTTGTTGAGTTAGCTTTCTTAGGTGTATTAGTTGTGTGGAGTTAGCTTGCTAGTCATGTGGAGTTAGGTTGCTAGTCTTTTGGAGTTAGCTTAACTGCCAATATCGGTTAGTGAGTGTTCTTCACCATTGATCTAGGTAGTAGTTGTACTTCGCTCCTATTATATGCTCGTCTTAATTATTGAGTTTTTCCATATATGATATTTTAGCTCTTTATTTGTAAATCTTTTTGTATGGTTATTCTCGCGAATTATTTTTAGCTTATTAAATGTGATGCACTATTATCATCTGAGATCTTTGTGGCTTGAACAATCTTATTTTCATTCCTTTCATGGTATCAGAATAAGAGATGATGTAGATATCCATCTAAAAGTGTTTTATACAAGTGAGGGTTTTTATAATTTTTCATTTTTTAAAAAATTGTTAGTGTGTTTCTAAACATGTATTTCTTTGTGAAGCGGAGAGGCACCGTACGCTAAAGCGACAAGCGAGCATGGGAATCTACAAGTGACTCTTCCGCGCACCCGACCTCCCGAGGTCGTGCCGAGAGCGATCAGTGGGGATGGAATACAGGTGTAGTATACGAGATAGACTAGTTAGAGCAATCTAATATCTTCGACACGCACTAATGGAATCTGCAGAATCTAAGGCAAAGAAGGCCCTTCTAACTGGACCAAAGTGATAGATCGATCGCAAGGATGACTACTCTTGGAAGGCTCCAATCAATATCGAGCTCGACGTGATTCGATCTATGGGTTGTGGAATGCGTGGGAAATGACCTCGGGATGGTTTCGTGTATTTCTCCTGATAGGGTCATATGGTGGATGGTAAATATAATCAACTCTATGGACGATTCTCTGGCCTAGTCCAAAATTCTCTAGCTTCGTTAGCTGTTGTGTCCAGAATGGATAATTGTTGGATAATGATAGGTGGAATTGGAGTAGACTGAAATACTAGTGTGCGTTGGCCGCTGTCTATGTCCAATTCTCTTATGGATTCGTTAGGCTGTGGGATTTGTGGGTCACAACCGTAGAGACTCGTGGTTACTGTGGACCAGCTATGGTCATGCGTGGAATCAAGTCCTGATCCCTAATATCTAATAATCATACGCTTTCTCAGCCTCTATGTTGAGAATCAATAGCTGTGCGATCTTTTCGGAATACCTCACAGGTGTTTTTGCAACTTGGATTCTTAGGCCGGTATCTATGTCTCGTGAGGGTGTCTCCCGCATCCGGTCATGGGAACTAAGGGATCACACCCGAACGTTTGTTCTCTTTTAAACATTTCTACAAACTCATGTGGATGTTTTCCTAGGGTAACTCGTAGTTGGGCTGATTTGACCCAAAATGTATGTGCTTGGTCGTCTTCTATGTTTAATCCTCTTAATCGAGATCTCGACTTTTATTGAAATCTATTGTTGTTTGGAAGACTTGATCCTGGTTCTCGTCAATGCCGCTTATTGCGCTATGAGATTGGGCCGAGGCACGATTGGCTCGAAAATGTATTCCCTGGCTCCTAGGTCCCGTAATTGTCATGCAAAAGCAAGAATAAAACAAACTATAATAAAGTGAAATCTAAGTATACTTCTAAAGCATATATAACTTTTTTTTTTTTGTATTTTCTGTATTTTCTACGACGATTTATAAGAAAGCACTATTTAAAATATTTAGAATTGATAACTAACTAATAACTTAAAACAAACAAGATAACCGAGTATGGTTATTTGTCTGTGTAATTTTTGTGAATCTACTCTAAACAATGAAATAGCTAATCTATTTGCAAGATCCTTGACCCTACCTCGTAAGTAAGGAGTGAATCATAGTTTCTCAGAAACTATCAATCCCCACAGCTTCCTCGGTAATGCCAAGAATAGAATTAATTGAAATAAAGCAATTAACTACTTTATTTGATAAGATTTAACTAAAACTTTGAAAGATGAACCCGGATTTCGCAGAGCAGCTGGCGAATCCGATGGTGTATGTGATCTCGTCCCCTCGGTATGATCTCTTCGCTCTTTGTGCTCACGTGAATCCGAAAAGCGTGTAATGCTTGCATCAACAGTATAGGTGTTGGAATAAGGGACAACCTTCTTAATGCGAGATAGAATAGAACGCGATAGAGAGGGATAGCGCAAGAGTACAGAGCTTGGCTTATGTAATTCTAATGGGATCTCATCACTAATCGTGCGAACAAAATGAGTCCCGTAACTCCGAGACTATCCTGTATGAAGAACAAAACCTGCAACTTTAATGGCTTCCTAAGCTATTCTATTCTAATGGATTAGATAAAAAACATATTCACTGTTTGCACAAGTTGATATGTGGCTTACTAACAGTAATCAATGCTAGCTAAGCAGAAATGAACTACACTATCAATCCTAAGTAAAATAACAAACCGTGGCACCAGAATGAGAAGATTGGAGTAAATTTGGTGGCCTTAAGTAATGACTGCTCTTGCACAAGATGGATATGTGGCTTACCAACTGCAACACAATACTAACCAAAACACGCAATGAAGAAAACCAAGTATTCTAAGCAAAGAAAACTAAAACTATTGCAAAGAAAATCCAAAAGACAAAACTTGAGAGAGAGAGAGAGGCCAGGCAGGGATTGCTTGAGCACAAACCATGCATTTATAAGAATTCAATCACCCAAAGACCAAAATCAAACCGAACTCTTAAACAATAAACAAAGCAAAAACACTATTCCAGGGGACCAAAAACATAAATGCATGCTCTAGTCGGCAAAGAAAGCTGGTAAACGTGATATTTCACGTGAGTTACGTCAAAAGAGCGTTCGAAAACGCATAAAGGACCGTCGCCTACTGTAGGGTGGCGGTCACAAACTGCCGCCAGGCGGGCGGTGGTTTCGTAATCTTAAGAGAAAAGGGGCAAGAAAAGGGGGAAAGGTAAAAACAAAGCACACAAGGGCTGTAGGGTCATGCGGGATGTTAACGCACATTTGAAGAGAGCTCTTTCTAGATCCCGAACACCTCAAGAGACTCAGTATCATCATCAGCATTTATTACACTGCTGCAAAGACAAGCACCTTACAATTTTGGGTACGTACATATCGTGCCCTCGAGAAGCGCTTTTAGCCATGAAGAGGCATAAAACGGTGGGTCCGAGTATGGCAATCCGAAATGGGGAGTTAGAAGTTATACCTTGCACGTCCGTGTGTCGAACGACGCCATCCAAAATTCCGCCACCCGCAAAACGAAAAGAGAACTCAAGTGCGCAGATAGATACAAGAATTTGGAAAATAAACGCTAAAATAATAGGGAAAGAGAACGTACCATGTGTGCGGGATAGAACTTACCTCCGCTTGCTCCAACTCCGTGAAAAGGCATTTAAAACGAATAAGGGCACTATATATACGAAAGTGGGCCCATTTTCCTATTCATTTGCATTTGCAGTCGATTTGATAGATTTTGAGCTCTGGGACCCACTTGACGGTTTCCATGCGAATAGAGTCAAAACGTCCTGAGCGAGATAATGACCATGCCCCCACGCGGAACGCCACCCCACGAGATCACAGGTTGGTTTTCTTTAATTTTGCATTTTTCCCCCTTCAAATTTGAAATGGTAAATTCTTTGCAATGGGGGGGGTATTTTTGAAAATGCTAGGTTCAAAAGGTCCACCTAGGGGGGGCGCCTACTGGGTAGGCTTTGTTTTTAGTCAAAATGGTCAATTTTTGCATTTTTTGGGCTTTTTAGGGTTAAAAACCCACGCGGGTTTTCGGATGCGACCGCCTGCCAGCCGGCCAGTGGCGGGCATTACATGACCACCGCCCCGATCAGTGGCGGCGGTTACGCGACCGCCGCCTCACGGCTGGATGTTATAAAACCGCCCCTCTCGCTCGTGGCGGCGGTTTTGCACGTAAAGCAAAAGGAGCTTGCTTTTGAGTTTGTTCTCTGTATTTTATCACTTCATGTTTTTATGACTCTCTCAGGCTGATCGATACTAACTTACTGCTTTTGTGTGTTTTTGGGTGATGCAGCGAGGGAGGAGTACATTAGATGGAGTCGAGAGAGGAGTGTGATTGGTTGCCTTGGGGTGTTGGATGCCCTCTCAGCAGATGAGGAGGACACATTGCAGAGGGTCGGCATATCTGCGTGTATCGCGTGTGCCTCACGTTGCACCATCTAGTCACATCCTTTGTGACTTATTTTCTTATTGGGATGCAGATCTAACACTTTCCGACCGCTGTGGGTCCGCGGTGAGTGGACGATTACTTGGAGGATGTTTACCGTATCTCCGGGGTCCCGATCATGGAGGAGGCTCACATTGAGACAAAGCAGGTCCCGAGCACACAGATTGCATAGGGGCGGTTAAATGGGGGATGCAGCTATCTCCACGGGGCCGAAGAAGGGAGTGAGAGTTAGATCCATTCCTTCTTTTCCCATCCCCGTATTTCGACAGGCCATCATGGGGATCCTTGCCTCAAGGCTGATTGGGGACAAGGGAGGGGATACCTTACTATACTTCGCTGGGCCCCCATTATCGCACGTGATAGAGGGGCATGGCCGGATATATGTCTGGGGCGAAGATATTCTGGGGACCACCTACCATGACTTATACAGGGTGGTCCGTCTACAGGGACAGTCTTTGAGCCACCCTACTCTAGTTATGAGTTGGGTGTATGAGCGCTTCATTCCCTATGGCAGAGGCGTGGAGGTGGTAGATCCCGGGGCTGTGAGGGCAGCCAGATGGTCGGACATGTCGGTGCTTAGAGCACCTCACCAGCCAGTAGCTTCCCTCACCACAGCAGATATGGAGGCCACACCGTACCCGGCCATGGCCGGCATTTGGGGGAGAGGAGACTCTCACATTGATCTCTCGCCTCCACCACAGGCAGCTTATCGACCGTGTGGGACGGTGGAGGTACATCCTTTCGGCCAGGTTCCTCGGCGAGTTCTGGCCTCCCATATGTGGGCATGCTTCCTCCAAAGGGCACCGGCCTGGCGTGATCAGTCCGGGAGGCTAGAGGGGGCCTGTGAGGCCGTGGTTGGACAATGGTCACTCCCGGTATTCCTATTGGGCAGCTAGGGGATTGTTCGGGCCAGAGGGAGAGCCGTGTGCCTCGGGCATCTTTACTCAGATTACGTGGGTCCCGCTCATACAAGAATATGACCCTATGTACATATGACTCCGATTTTGAGGAGTCTCACAGAGGGAGGGCCGGAGGAGCAGGCTGGATGATAGTGATCCCGAGTGGCACGACACTCGGGATATCATGCAGCAGAGAGGAGGAGCAGAGTGCAGAGAGAGAGACTCTGTTTCAGAGGAGCCACTCCTCGGGGCCGTGGTGGAGAGGATGAGTCCGCATGGGGCGTCATGTTGCCCCCCTACCACAGTGCAGCCCTCTCGGCGGCCAGCTGCATCAGCCGGCAGTGCTTGGCCCTAGTGACCCATCTCGAGGCCCAGGACCCGAGTAAGTTATCCTCTATTCCCTTCGAGTGTTAGTTTGATTTAGGACTTGTTTTTAATTTCTATCTCTCCTTATATTTGTATCTTGTATATTTTAGCCTCTTGCCTAGTTTCTAATTCGTCTTTCTTCTTTGTTTGCAGAGACTGCTGATTTAGTGGCGGGATCTAATCCGTAGGGTATGCACTCGATTCTCCGATGATCCCTATGGATAAGACCCGTGCGAGCTATTTCAGATGCTTGGGAGCCCTCGCCAGCCAGGCAGTACACCGACGTTTTCGGCCTCCCGCTGGCATGTGGCCAAGATGGCGTCGACTCCGTCACAGTTGTCGGGCAGGCTATGGACAGCCGAGCGTGCTTATGAGGAGCCACTCTCGGGCGAGACCACGGCTGCTCCTCGGACCCCGAGCCTCCGTCCATTCGGAGCGTTGGCGAGCCGAGTCCTAGCGAGGGCGCGCACCTTCCCGAGAGGATCGCGTAGGGGCCGAGAGGCCACTTGGCCCTTCAGATATTTGTATTATAGATTCTTTTGTATATCACGCTCTTTGAGCTGCGTTTTGACCATGCCTAGTGCATGATGGCATTGTATAAAAACATTGATTATTTATATATATGCATTGGTTTTGGATCAAAAGTCATCGTACTCATGTGTGTCCTTTCTATTTCCATTTTCTTTTGTGTATACTACGATGTATGCTTTGTATGCTTTCTAGAATATATGCAAGTGGTGAACAAATGATATAAATGCTTAATTTTATTATTGTATTTCATGATGCCGATACATGACAATGTAGTTGTGATTTTGAATCTTAGCTTCAGTAAGCAATTTGGATTCCTCATGTTTATTTTGGCAAAGTGATGGAAGTAACTAATATGATGAACAGAGATAAACTTGCCCCACTCCTAACTCCACGCAACTAGTAAGATGCGAGGGCTCATCACCGAGAGCCAAGAAGGCGCAAGTTACGAAATGCGATGAAATGATAGTGATGAAAGATAGACAAAGTTTGGCGGAACTAAATTGGGAGCTACAAAGCCACCTCTACTCGAGTGACTTCATAGTTTTAGATGCAACTTGCCTTGCGCTTTATCCAGACTTAGACCAGTAGATGGCCACATGGCGACAAAATCTAGGTTTTTTTTTTTTTTTAGGATTTTTGACTCTTTCGGAATTTCGAACATCCGTTTCATTTGTTTTTGACTCAAAGTTTGAAAGTTTGAATCTAACTGCGTATGACCATTTGCATTTATTTGTCAAGAGGACCCCTACACTTGCCCCATGCTACTGGGGCAGTAAGAGCGTGAGTTTATCACCGTGGCAAAGCGTAGGCGAGTAAGGGCATTTCCATCCTTTCCTAACCCTACGTCACTAAGTAAGAGACGAGCTCATCACCGAAGGCCTCAAAGCAAGGTGGAAATGTGTAAAATTAAAATTTTACTCGCTGATCAACGTTTGACTTGTTTATTTGAGTAAAATGTCGGATGTCTTTATTTCCAAAGAGATATACATATGGATAGATGTGACACCATGAAGCTTCTAGAGCGGACCATGGGCAATAACACTTATTCTAAGAGGAAATCAAAGCGAGAAAAGACTTGCAGACTTGGTATGGTTACCGTTAAGACTTTCACATGTCTATTTTATTTGATAAAAGATTCTCAAGTGATTGATGATATTGTGAAAATGGAGAGATACGATTAAAGAGTTTATGCC
>CM031237.1:348964003-349026503 GCA_018340775.1 Taxus wallichiana var. yunnanensis
ATTACATCCATCCACCTTACCAACTAAAGACATGTTACGGGATACACATGTGTGGTCTGTACACACATCTTTTCCCCTCCTCAAAATGGTCTACTAGGCCTGCCCTCAACATAAAAATTATTAAAGTCAAGAAAATCTATGGATGCATCTTATCAAAATATAGATTGATCATTAGAAGGACAACTATCAAATATCAAAATCGTGTTGTCAAAAATAGATTGATCCCTCAAAATATAGGTGCATGTAAAAAATATAGACCAATCCCTTGAAGAATGACTATCCAAAATAAAAAAATAAAAAAATTGTAGACCACTCCCTCGAAGGATGACTACCCATGTCATTGTAAAAAGGCTTCCCGCATTGATCAACCTTCAAAAATCAAAATGTCAAAAACATCCTATGAAAGCTTCCCACATCAACCAGCTTTCCCATCAAGGCAAACTTCCTGCATTGATCAGTTTGCATCAAAGTAAACAAATATATATAGAGTTGGGGCATGAGCTTACGAAGCCATTAAAAGGAGAACCTACTCTCCCATACAAACTACATATGTCAACCCTTCCCATGTTCTAGGAAGGTATACAATTTCACTTCCATCTGTATCCAAGATCCTACATGTGACTACTCATTATTAGTCATGTGTTAACATTTGTTATAAGGCCAAAAAGTGCAAGAGACTTCATTATACATTTTACCATCACATATGTATCAAATCCAGTCCAAAAGTGAGCAGTCCACATTTTATTCCTACCCATGATTAAAATACATTTTGATATACATTGAGATCATTATACCCGGTTATACCACATCTACAAACTAAATCTACATTCATACCCATGATGTCTAAACATCACAATTAAATATATATCTTAAACGTCACATGACAAAATCAAATACATTTGACTATTATTTCAACATTACATCTAATTTATCTCAACATCACATCAAATATAATCAAAACATTTATCAACATCTATCACACATAAACATCATAATCACATTTAAACACCGCATTATCACATCCAAACATCACACTAAAATAAATCAACAACATATGAATAAATATATCATAATATATATATATATATATATATATATATATATATATATATATCAATATGTCAATGTACATCATCACGGGATTCTCAAAACTTCATATATAATAAATATACATCGAATATAGGTCTCAAAAGATTTGTATACATCAAAAAACATCATCTACTGGGTGAAATGGACATCCATCAACCGGATGCCTCCTCGAGAACTGCTCCCCTCATCACCACCCTCACCCACATCTGGTCCTCTCTACTGAACACCTCTATCTAGATCTCACGATGGCTATCCCACACTCACTATGCTACTTGATGGTGCCACGCGTCTCTGTGCTTGGTACACAACATAACAAACAAGGCTCATATGATAGCCTCTCTGTGTACTATCTCTGCTCATAGTATCTCCAACTCGTCGCATAATGACCGATAGTTTTCATGCTCACACTACCAAGTGGTCCCATCTAACCACTAGCTTGGGCCCTCGCTACCTCCGGCTTGGGCCCTCGAAAATGGAAGTGCATGTAATACGAGGGCCTTTCTCAAGACCTCTCACTGATATCTATACATGTCTCAATCATTGTGGCCTATGTCAACTCTTCCTGTACACTAGTTAATCACCGACTCAATCCATCTTACTCACCCACCAAGGAATTCCTCTCGGTAGTCGGTGTCATCCGCTCAACCATCAATGCAGCCTTCTCGGCCTCTAATCACTCGATGGTAACCTCCAATGTTTCCCTATCATCACCACCACCAACATCCTCACCCCCTCCACCCTCACCCTCACCACCTAATCCCTAAGGATCCACCTCTACACAGTTCATACATGTCTATCAACTCTAGTGGGCTAAGCTTCCACCATGCATCATGCAATGTAAGCCTCATGCACACCCCCCGATTGTCCACCCCATTTACCCCCTCCTCATCCAGCATGACATGAATCTCTGATAGCTAGAAACACCGTATCCACATCTCTATCATCACGCCTATAGGCCGTATATAGCCCTCGGAACATCTGAACCAACCCAAATTATCGCCCTTTGACGTGACCAAATCTATTTAACTACCACTCCCACGACCATCGACCTTTACCCATATATTATGTTGGGTGGTTATGAGCTTGCCTCCCACACACTAGGAAACCCAATGTACGACCTCCATCTGATATCACCACACTATAACGTAGCAAGGAGCTATCAATAATTCTCCTCCCCACACACTAGTCTTGCCTCTCCCCTATTTGATCTCCAACATAGCCACCCAACCGTATTTCATCTAAAGTTGTTAATCCTCCTCATGGTAGACCCCTAGCCAGGCCACCGCATGTATGTGTTTGTATGCCTAACACTTTAGAAAGAAACCCACCTCAATCCCAAACCTTTTCCCTATCCTCCATGCCCACAACTCCCTGTAAGTCTCCGAGTAAGTAGGGTAAGGTCTCGTGCAAAAATGGTCCTCTGCTCCATTATGTCAACCAAAACCCCTATCATCATTGATGAAAAACAACCCTCAACAGAGTCGAGAAAAGCACAATAACTAATACCAATGATCATCAAAGTCATCGATGTGCGACCCTCTACCTTGAGAGACTCATACGATACCCCAGTATGAAAATCCACCGACGAGAACTCTAATCCATTCATCACATATAATTTCCTCATCACCTCAGGTCTCTTTGTCTCATCAATCAAATAAATCCCCTCCCTTGAATAGGAAATCTCATAATCATGTGTATATCCTCCAAGGTGATGGTCATCTCACCTGTCGATAACCAAAAGGTACATGTGACAGGATCCTATCTCTCCAGTAACTGCAAACAACAAACCCCATTGTCTATGGATACGCCTGTAGTGGCGCATTGCCCCAGACCAACATCCTCCGAGTGAGCCCAGTCATCCTTTGATAAAGCGGATTGTACATCATCCAAAATCAAAGGAATCATGTCTCATATAGTCAATTTATCTCTCACCTGCATCCACAACACAAAAACATTCATTAAAATACCATTTAATCAAAAATCTTATCAAATTACAACATCAAAAAAATAATACTATTTGTTGGTTATTCACCATAATCATAGGCGTTTCACCATAATCACGCGTGATTTTCCAAAATCGTTAGTGATTCCGATGACTTGACAAACATACCCTGAACGCGAGCCTAAAAACGTAAAAAAAAAAAAACACACAAAAAGGTCAAAAATGGTACTTACCTCTCCTAAAGTGGGACTCTTTTGTCTCTTGGATCCTTCGACACCTCGATTTGTCACTTTTCACTCAAAATATCACCAATCAAAACTCTCAACTTCTCTTAACGCATTGTAAAAAAAGTTACTACCACCGGAATCATTGATGATATCACCAATGATTCCTTCAATCATTGATGATTTACTTAAATCGCTAGCGATTCCCTTCAACATTATTAAAAACACCTATTTTTAACATCTAAGTCATTTTAAATCATCGTTTTCATCATCCCTTGCCAAAATAACACATTTATCCAACATGTGCCTCATTTTTAGGGCCCCAAGGCCGTTATAAAGTCAATAAACTAATCAATTAGAAAAAAATTGATTTTACCAAAATCCACCTCGGATTTTTGTAGCCTTAACATCGGTAAGTCATATGTCTATAGGACATGAACCCATTGGTTCCCCTATCACTTAGCTCCCTACTCTCAAAAGCCCACATTTGTGGCCACATCGTAGCATATCCAATCAGATCATCCTCCCACCTTCGTTTCTTGTGAGTCATACGCCTATAGGTCGTGAACCCTTGGTTCCCCTATCATTTGATTCCATGGTAGCGTCAAATCCACCTTTTATGGCAATCTTGTTTCTATACCTCGTCTTGGGGCAACTCAAAATGAAACACGCAGTCAAACCAAACCTATCTCATCCAATCAACTCAATCAAACTGGTGATCATTTTCACTTCATCACAATCACCCCCACTTGAGGGGGAATCACCCATCGAAGCACAAATCAAATCATCTCAATCATTTTTGTCCAACAGTTTGTCCATCACAAAGCACTCGACAAAAAGGGGCAAATCTAAACACTGGGCTTTCGTCACCCACCTACATACATACATTAGTCTATTAAACCTAACATTATATAAGTCACTCACTCACTCCCATAAAATCATTTTTCACCTTCTGTAAATTATCTTTACCTATCAAAACTTACCCTAACCTCCCTAAAACCTCCTAACCATTTTTAACGTATCTTAACCCTTCTTACCCAAACATCCTAACCTCTCAACCTTGCCTAACCTCTCCCCTAATCATTTACCCTTGTCCCCATGGTCGAAATCCCCATTTTGGAAGTGGTTGAAACCACTTCAAACGAATTTCTCTGAATTTCTTGGATCGCCGATGATTCTAACAAATCGCTCGACGAGCTCAAACTCTTGTTTCTAAAACCTTTTTGCATCTTCACTCTCAATTTTTGAGCTTGCAAATGAAGTAAATCACTCACTCCAACAATTCCCAATTCCCTGCAACAAGACTCACCATGTATAGGAGCCACAACATGTCAATTTTGAACAGTCAAAGAATTTATACATCATCAGGCAGTTGATAGATGAACATCACCAACTCAATCAGCTTTCATGAGCGCCTTTACAACCTATTTCACATTCAAGGTGATCTCTTGTCTGTTCACGCTTGTTCCTATTCTATTCTACATCAAAACAAGAGAAAATAATCATTTAAAACTCTTCTTTCATTCAAGTTTACCATTTATCAAATAATCCACCTTTTTACAGAAATCACCCACGATTCCCAATTGCCATTGATTATCCCTAATCACCTGTGATTTTTGTCAAATTAGTTTCCTTTATCAAATCATTACATTTTAATAATCATTATTTATATCTATAGACTTAATATTTCTACTTGCAAGCATGTCTCTGCTGTAAATGACTATTCTAGGTCAGTCTCATCTGATCACTAGCATCTACGATCTCTCGATTGTTCAACAACCATTCATGTGGGAGCAGTTTAACATCCTCCATGAGCTTACTCTATGTACTATCAAATTTGTATAGACCCTCAAAGACATCAAGGAACAACTCAAGATCCTTAATGAGATCTGACAAGCAACCGAAGATTACTGGTATAATTAGTTCGAAGATCTTCATATCACCGCTACTCTAGCTTGGGCCACCTACGAAAGCGAATAAGATCTTCCCTTTCATCTTGAATTCTAGCTTCCTTATCATTGTCATTATCTATCTTATTATCTTTATCAATTCATTTAATTGTATCAAAATGAGTTGACATCCTTCAAGGAAGTCCCTTTGGATTCCTAGAATCGGCCTTTGTCGAACAACTCATCATCCTATTTATCTAATATCTTTTTCTAGTTGTCTTTGCTTGTAGGTCTTGTCACTCGGTGAAAAGAGGATCCCTTGTTCATTGTTCATCCCTTATCACCTGACATTGTGACTTTGTCGACGTAGGCATCATTAAATCCTGTCATTTTCGAGTTTTAGGTACTTTCTGCACTTAATAACATTTACCGAAAACTACCTAGTACACTATCCATGTTGCACTCTTCCTAATTGTACTCGTTTGGTTTGGCTTCATCTTCATCTACAAATAAGTACTACTCACGACTTTGCCCCAACATGTGCCAAAAAACAAGTCTTGATTGTAGGAAAACGTTTTATAAAAGAAGTTTTGAATTATTTATGCAACAATGGACAAAAAAATGTACATATAATAATGATAATTTTTTTCTCACCGTCTCATAAATAATCATGTTCTTGTAAATAATATATATTGAAATTTAAGACATCTTCTAGTATTGAAATAATTCTTACTAACAACCATCCAATAGATGAACATGTGTGTAAATCCATTGTATGATATCTTCTTGTATGGACTATAACTGTAACTTTTGACGAAATTATGTACAAACCTTATTTCATTTGAAATTGTTGTTACATGTGCATCACTTTTATTTAGTTAAAAAGACTTTACATGAAATTTATATTATTTGAAGTATTTTTTTTAAATATATAACTAAATTAACTTCTCTTGAATTTTCTATTAATTAATCCTTGCATCTCTCAAGGGTGCAAGTTGTAGTATATAAAATTAACATGATAATTAGGATACTTCTCGCACTTAGGTTATCTCTACACTTGTTGAGTTAGCTTTCTTAGGTGTATTAGTTGTGTGGAGTTAGCTTGCTAGTCATGTGGAGTTAGCTTGCTAGTCTTTTGGAGTTAGCTTAACGCGATATCGGTTAGTGAGTGTTCTTCACCATTGATCTAGGTAGTAGTTGTACTTCGCTCCTATTATATGCTCGTCTTAATTATTGAGTTTTTCCATATATGATATTTTAGATCTTTATTTGTAAATATTTTTGTATGGTTATTATTTATTTTTAGCTCGCAATCTTATTTTCATTCCTTTCATGAATCGTATGATTTCTAGTTAGGCAATATGACTACTCGAAGGCTCAATCAATATCGAGCTCTCTGGCGTGATTCGATCTATGGGTTGTGGAATGCGTGGGAAATGACACAGGATGGTTTCGTGTATTTCTCCTGATAGGGTCATATGGTGGATGGTAAATATAGTCAACTCTATGGACGGTTCTCTGGCCTAGTCCAGAATTTCTCTCTAGCTTTGTTAGTTGTTGTATCCAATAAGGATAATTGTTGGATGATAATAGGTGGAAGTGGAGTAGACTGAAATACTAGTGTGCGTAGGCCAGTGTCTATGTCTAATTCTCTTATGGATTCGTTGGGTTGTGGGATTTGTGGGTCACAACCGTAGACTCGTGGTTGTTGTGGACCAGCTATGGTCATGCGTGGAATCAAGTCCTGATCCCTAGTATCCAATAATCATACGCTTTTTCAGCCTCTATGTTTAGAATCAACAGTTGTGCGATCTTCTCGGAATACCTCACAGGTGTTCTTGCAACTTGGATTCTTAGGCCGGTATCTATGTCTGTGAGGGTGTCTCCTGCATCTGGTTGTGGAACTAAGGGATCACACCCGAATGTTTGTTCTCTTTCAAACCTTTCTACAGTCATGTGGATGTTTTCCTAGGGTAATCTGTAGTTTGGCTGATTTGACCAAAATGTATGTGCTTGGTCGTCTTCTATGTTTAATCCTCTTAACTGAGATCTGACTGCTTGGAAATCTGTTGTTGTTTGGAAGACTTGTATCCTAAGGTTCTGGTCAATGTCAGTTATTGCCGCTATGAGATTGGGCTGAGGCACGATTGGCTCGAAAATGTATTCCCTGGGCTCCCTAGGTCCCGTAATTGTCATGCAAAAAGCAGTAATAAAACAAACTATAATAAAGTGAAATCTAAGTATACTTCTAGCATATATAACTTCTTTTTGTATTTTCTGACGATTTATAAGAAAGCAGCTATTTAAAATATTTAGAATTGACAACTAACTAATAACTTAAAACAAACAAGATAACCGAGTGTGGTTATTTGTCTGTGCAATTTTGTAAATCTATTCTAAACAATGAAATAGCTAATCTATTTGCAAGATTCTTGACCCTACCTCAGAAGTGAGGAGTGAATCATAGTTTCTCAGAAACTATCAATCCCCACAGCTTCCCTGGTAATGTCAAGAATAGAATTAACTGAAATAAAGCAATTAACTACTTTATTTGATAAGATTTAACTAAAACTTTGAAAGATGAACCTGGATTTCGCAGAACAGTGGCGAATCCGATGGTGTATGTGATCTCGTCCCCTCAGTGTGATCTCTTCGTTCTTTGTGCTCACGTGGATCCAGAAAAGCGTGTAATGCTTGCATCAACGGGAATAGGTGTTGGAACAAGGGACAACCTTCAGAATGCAGATAGAATAGAACGCGGATAGGAGAGGGATAGCGCGAGAGTCGAGCTTGGCTTATGCGATTCTAGCGGGATCTCTGCGAATCGTGCAACAAAATGCGTCCGAACACAGAAACTATCACAGTATGAAGAAAAAACCTGCAACTTTAATGGCTTCCTAAGCTATTCTACTCTAATGGATTAGATAAAACAACAACACTGTTTGCACAAGTTGGATATGTGGCTTACCAACAGCTAGTCAATGCTAACTAAGCAGGAAATGAACTACACTATCAATCCTAAGCAAACTAACAGACCACAACTGAGAATGAGAAGATTGGAGTAAAATTGGTGGCCTCAAGTAATGACTGCACTTGCACAAGATGGATATGTGGCTTACCAGCTGCAACACAATACTAACCAAAACACGCAATGAAGAAAACTAAGTATTCTAAGCAAAGGAAAACTAAATCTATTGCAAAGAGAAATCCAGAAAAAAAACTTGAGAGAGCCATTTGCTTGAGCACAAGCCATGCATTTATAGGAATTCAATCACCCCAAAATCAAAATCAAACTGAACTCCTAAACAATAAACAAAGGAAAAACACTATTCCAGGGGACCAAAAACATAAATGCATGCTCAAGTCGGCAAGAAAAGCTGGTGAAACGTGATATTTCACGTGAGTTACGTCAAAAAATGTTCTGGAAAATGCGTAAAGGACCGCCGCCACCTTGGGGCGGCGGTTATGAGACCGCCACCATCTGTATGGGCGGCGGTCAGGGCCGCCCGCCCGAGGCGAGGCGGCGGTTTTCGTTCGTTAACTTAAGAGAAAAGGGGCAAGAAAAAGAGGGAAAAGGGGAAAAACAAAGCACGAGGGCTAGAAGGGTCATGCGGGATGTTAACGCACATTTGAGAGAGCTTTTACTAGGATCCCGAACACCTTGCGAAGAGACTGTATCATCATTGGGGCATTTATTACACCGTTCCGCAATACAATACCTTACAATTTTGGGGTACGTACATATTGCCCCCTCGGAGAAGCGTTTTAGCCATGAAGAGGCATAAAACGGTGGGTCAGTATGGCAGTCCCGAAATGGGGAGTTAGAAGTTATACCTTACACGTCCGTGTGTCGAAATGACGCCATCCAAAATTCCCGCTACCTGCAAAATGAAAAGAGAACTCAAGTGCAGATAGATACAATAATTTGGAAAATAAACGCTAAAATAATAGGGAAAGAGAACGTACCATTTGTGCGGGGATAGGAACTTACCTCCGTCGGCGCTCCGAACCTGTGAAAAAGGCATTTAAAACGAATCAGGGTGCTATATATATGAAAGTGGGCCCATTTTCCTATTCATTTGCGCGAGTCGATTTGATTGATTTTGAGCTCTGGGACCCACGGTGACGGTTTCTTGCGAATAGAGTCAAAACGTCCGGAGCGAGATAGCGACCATGCCCCCACGTGCGGAATGCCACCCCACGAGATCACAGGTTGGTTTTCTTTAATTTTGCATTTTTCCCCCTTCAAATTTGAAATGGCAAATTCTTTGCAATGGGGGGGTTATTTTTGAAAATGCTAGGTTCAAAAGGTCCACCTAGGGGGGGCGCCTACTGGGTAGGCTCCATTTTTAGGTTAAATGGTCAATTTTTGCATGTTTTTGGGCTTTTTAGGGTTAAAAACCCGCGCGGGTTTTCGGACCGCGACCGCCGCCCAGCCGGGCGGCGGTTACCTGACGCCGCCGCCTGATCGGGCGGCGGTTCTGCCGCCCCCGCCTTAAAGGCGGCGGTTCTGAAACCCGCCTCCTGCTCGGGCGGCGGTTTTGCACAAAAAGCAAAAGGAGCTTGCTTTTGAGATTGTACTTGTATTTTTATCATTTCTATATGTTTTTATGACTCTCTCGGCATTGATTAGATACTAACTTGCTCTGTTTTGTGTGTTTTTGGGTGTATGCAGGCGAGAGGAGTATATCAAGATGGAGTCGAGAGAGGGAGTGTGATTGGTTGCCCAGGGTGTTGGATGCCCTCTCACCAGATGAGGAGGACACATTGCAGAGGGCCGGCATACTGCGTATATCGCGTGTGCCTCATGTCGCACCATCTAGTCACATCCTTTGTGACTTGTTTTCTTATTGGGATGCAGATCGGAACACTTTCCGACTGCCAGGGGTCCGCGGTGAGTGGACCATCACTTTGGAGGATGTTTACCGTATCCTGGGGGTCCCGATCATCGGGAGGAGACTCACATTGGAGACAGCAGGGTCCCGAGCACAGATTGCATAGTGGGCAGGCTACATGGGGATGCAGCTATCTCCACGGGGCCGAAGAAGGGAGTGAGAGTTAGATCCATTCCTTCTTTGCCCATCCCCGTATTTCGACAGGCTATCATGGGGATCCTTGCCTCGAGGCTGATCGGGGACAAGGGAGGGGATACTTTACTATACTGCTGGGCCCCCATCATTGCACAGATAGAGGGGCATGGCCGGATATACACCTAGGGCGCAGATATTTTGGGGACCACCTACCATGACTTATACAGGGTGGTCCGTCTACAGGGACAGTCTTTGAGCCACCCTACTCTAGTCATGAGTTGGGTGTATGAGCGCTTCATTCCCTATGGCGGGCGTGGAGGTGGCGAGATCCGGGGTGTGAGGGCAGCCGATGGTCGGACATGTCGGTGCTTAGAGCACCTCACCGGCCAGATTGCTTCCTCACTACTGAGCGAGATATGGAGGCCACACCATACCAGCTTATGGCCGGTATATGGGGAGAGGAGACTCTCACATTGATCTCCTGCTCCACCACAGGGCAGCTTATCGACCGTGTGGGACGGGTAGAGGTACATCCTTTCGGCAGGGTTCCTCAGCAGTTTGGCCTCCCATATATGGGCATACTTCCTCCAGTGGCACCAGTTTATAGATCAGTCCGCGAGGCTAGAGGGGGGCCTAGAGGCCGTGGTTGGACAGTGGTCACTCTGGTATTCCTATTGCAGGCCGGGGGATTGTTCGGGCCGAGAGGAGAGGCTGGTGCGCCTCGGGCACCTTTACTTGGATTCTGCGGGTCTGCTCATAGCGGCGATGACCCTATAGACATTGACTCCGATTCGAGAGTCTCGAGAGAGGAGGGTCGGAGGAGCGAGATGGATGATAGTGATCTGAGTGGCATGACACTCGGGACATCATGCGGCGAGAGAGGGGAGGCGAGTGCGAGAGAGAGACTCTAGTTTCAGAGGAGCCACTCTCTCAGGGCCATGGTGGAGAGGATGAGTCCGTTGCGGGACGTCATGTTGCCCCTACTACGGGAGCCCCCCCCTCGGTCGGCGGCATCATCGCGGCGGTGCTTGGCCCTAGTGACCCATCTTGGAGGCCGGTGATCCGAGTAAGTTATCCTTTCTTCCTTTCAGTGTTAGTTTGATTTAGGACTTGTTTTTAATTGCTATCTCTCCTTGTGTTTCAATATTGTATCTTTTAGCCTCTTGCCTAGTTTCTAATTCGTTTTCTTCTTTGTTTTGCAGAGACTGTTGACGAGTGGCGGGATCTAATCCGTAGGGTATGCACTGATTCTCTGATGATCCCTATGGATAAGACCCGTGCGGAGCTATCTGTAGATGCCGGGGAGCCTTCAGCAGCCGGTAGGCATACCGACGTCTTCGCTCCCGTTTGGCACGTGGCCAAGATGGTGTCGACTCTACGTACAGAGTTGGCGGGCTATAGGACAGCCGAGCGCTTATGAGGAGCCACTCTCATGGCGAGACCGCGGCTGCCCCTCGAGACCCCGAGCCTTCCGTTCATTCAGAGCGCCGGCGTAGCCGGAGTCCTAGGCGAGGGCGCGCACCTTCGGCGGGATCGCGTAGGGGTTGAGAGGCCACTTGGCCCTTGTATATTTTGTATCATAGATTCTTTTGTATATCACGGGCTCTTTGAGCGTTTTGACCATGCCTAGTGCATGATGGCATTGTATACAAACATTGATTATTTATATATATGCATTGATTTTGGATCAAAAGCTTGTCACTCATGTTTGTCCTTTCTATTTCCATTTGCTTTGTGTATACTACGATGTATGTTTTGTATGCTTTCTAGAATGTATGCAATGGTGAACAAATGATGTAATTGCTTAATTTTACTTTTCTTTTGTGTTTCATGATGCTGATACATGATAATGTAGATATATTGTGATTTTGAATCTTAGCTTCTGTAAGCAATTTGGATACCTCATGTTTGTTTTGGCAAAGTGATGAAAGTAACTAATATGATGAACAGATAAACTTGCCCCACTCCTAACTCCACGCAACCAGTAAGATGCGAGGGCTCATCACCAAGAGCCAAGAAGCGCAAGTTATGAAATGTGATGAAATGATAGTGATGAAAGATAGACAAAGCTTTGGCGGAACCAAATTGAAAGCTACAAGCCACTCTACTCGAGTGACTTCATAGTTTTGGATGCAACTTGCCTTGCGGTTTATCCAGACTTAGACCCGTAGATGGCCACATGGCAGACAAAATCTGGGTTTTTAGGATTTTTGACTCTTTCGGAATTTTGAACATCCGTTTCATTTGTTTTTGACTCAAAGTTTGAAAGTTTGAATTGCTTGCGTATGACCATTTGCATTTATTTGTCAAGAGGACCCCCTACACTTGGCCCCACGCTACTAGTAAGAAGCGTGAGTTTATCACCGTGGGCAAAGCGTAGGCGAGTAAGGGCATTTCCATCCTTTCCCAACCCTACGTCACTAGTAAGAGACGCAAGCTCATCACCGAAGGTTGGTGGGGCAGGGAAATGTGTAAAATTAAAATTTTCTGTTTGATCAACGTTTGACTTGTTTATTTGAGTAAAATGTCAGTATGTCCTTATTTCCAAAGAGATATACATATGGGATAGATGTGACACCATGAAGCTTCTAGAACAGACCATAGGCAATGACACTTATTCTAAGAAGAAATCAAGGCGAGAAAAGACTTGCAGATCTTGGTATGGTTACCGTTAAGACTTTGTCATGTCTATTTTATTTGATAAAAGATTCTGAAGTGATTGATGATATCATGAAAATGGAGAGATATGATTAAAGAGTTTATGCCAACAACATCATGAGTTTGTAATGAATTGCCTTTGAAATAGATTCCTTGATCACGATTTGTGTAAGAAACAAATGGACAAAATGATCTTAATCTATATGAAAATGCAATGTAGATAGTTATATAAGTAGCGTTAGCTGCTTATGCGTAGAAACGTTTGAGGTGGAGGGAATTGACTGTTTCGCCAAACTCCTCACCTTCTAGCGTGCATAAGAGGTATGCACCATTTCCGTAGTCCTTCGTGACTCGGTATGGGCCCAACCATTTGGGCCGGAATTTCCTTCCTTCGCCGGTCTTCTTGTCGATCCGGCTATCCAGCCTTAGAACTAGATCACCTTCGTATATGTCACGTTCATAGATTTTCTTGTTATACTGCCGGCACATCCGGTCGGCATAGACTCTATGTCGTTGTTCGGCATCTAACCTAATTTCATCTAGGCTTTCTAGTTGGGAAAGACGTGCTTCTCTGTAAGCGTCTTCATCCAGAATCCCTTGTAGTGAAATGCGGAGGCTGGGTATTTCAACCTCAAGTGGGAGAACCGCTTCTGCCCCAAATACCAGCGAGAAAGGAGTTGCTCCCGTTGGTGTTCTTATTGAGGTTCGGTGGGCCCATAAGGCCGGATATAACTTTAAATGCCAATCTCGTTTGTTTTCTTTTACCGTTTTAAGGAGAATGGCTTTCAGTGTTTTGTTTGTTGCTTCAGCCTGCCCATTGGCTTGGGGATAATACAAGGAAGCCGTATGATGGCTTATTTTAAATTTGTTGCATAGTTCACGAACTTCTTCATTCTTGAAAGAAGTTCCATTATCTGAGATAATGATTTGCGGGATACCGTACCTGCAAATGATTTGGTTCAAAATGAACTTGGCGATTACAGAACCAGGTACAGTGGTAAGAGGCATGGCCTCTACCCATTTGGTGAAATATTCAGTGGCCGTGATTATAAAATTATGGCCATCTGTGGATGAGGGAGAGAACTTCCCTATCAAGTCCAGGCCCCATGTAGAAAAGGGCCACGGAGTAGCGATTGGTTGCAAAACTTGTGCTGGCATGTGAATCTCATGGGAGAATTCTTGGCACTTGCGACACCTGCGTACAAACTCTATTGTGTCATGTTCTAGGGTGGGCCAAAAATAGCCCATTCGATGTATTTTTCGAGCGGTGGCGTGGCCACCGAAGTGGCCTCCACATACTCCGCTGTGAGATTCATAGAGAATCTTCTTGGATTCTTCTGTGTCGACACACCTTAAGAGCATTCCATCGAATGCCTTTCGATAGAGAACTTGCTCTATAATAACGTACTTAGCTACGATAATGCGTAACCGCCTTCTTTGTTGCGGTGTAGCTCCTTTGGATACCTATGGTCCATGATATAGCTAATGATATCAGCGTACCAAGGGCACTCAGAGATAGCGGGTCGGGTTTCGACGTAGTATACGCACTCATCTGGAAAATCCAAATCTACTAGATCGCCTCCATCTAATGGATTATCAGCTAACCAATCCGCAATGATTTGTCCCTTAACTGACTTTTGGTTTACAAAAGTTAATTCGAACTCTCCCATTAAGGTTATAAAACGTCCAGCCTTTTTAGACAAAGACCCTTGTGTGAGGAAAGTTCGTAAGTGGTCAGTTTTTACTACGACCCTTGTCTCTTGATTTAGCATATAGTGTCTTAGGCGTTTGGTTGCGAAGACTATGGCGAGACATTCTCGTTCTGCTTGTGTATAGCGTGTTTCATAGTCGAGCAGTGTTCGGCTAATGAAATAAATGGCACGTTCTCTTTTGTTATCGTCTTCTTGGGCCAACATGCAAGCTAACGAGACATTGGTAGCTCGTGAGTATAAAATCAATGGGCGGTCTAGCTTAGGTGGCATTAGCGTAGGTGGTGATAGCAAGAAACGCTTAACTGCGTTGAAAGCTTCATTGCAGTCTTCGGTCCAATCAATGCTATAGTCTTTCTTGAGCAAGTTGTTGATTGGATGAATAGCGAAGCTTAAGTCAGGATGAATCTTGGATTGCACCTAGCTTTCGAGAAATGACACGATTCGATTCATCAGAAGGTGGAATCATTTCGAGAACAACCCAATTTTGGTTGGGTCAACATCTATTCCCATGATGATATGATATAACCTAGGAGTTTCCCTCTGTTACACCAAAGACGCATTTCTCTGGGTTTAGCGTGACTCCGTATTCTATTAGGCGTGAAAGAATGACGGAGTACTTCGGATGGTCACGCGCTTCTTGGCCTTGGCCATAAGTCATCCACGTAAGATTCCACGATTTTATGAATTAGATCGTGAAATATGTATGTCATAGCCCGTTGGTACGTAGCACCAGCGTTTTGAGACCGAAAGGCATGGCATAGCAATAGGTTCCCCGAGGAGTTATAAACGTAGTTTTAGCTTGATCTTGCTCGGATATTCTGATTTGGTTGTATCCGAGAATCCATCCATGAGAGAGAAAAAGCTCAAATCCAGTTGTTTGCATCAACAATTACATCTATGGATGGTAATGGGAAGTCATCCTTAGGACATGCTTTGTTAATGTCTCGGAAATCTATGCGAATGCGTATCTTTCCATTCTTCTTGAGAAGGGAGCGATGTTAGATACCCATTGGGAGTAGTCAACTGGCTTGATGAATCCTACCTGAAGGAGTTTTATTACCTCCTCTTTTACCATGAGAGCTACTTTGGGTTTCATAGGTCTTGATTTTTGCTTAATTGGCTTTGCATCTGATTTAGTGACGAGGTTGTGTACATGCAACGTGGGTGCGACTCTGTCATTTCTTTATAATTAAATGCAAATGCCTTCTGATGCTCTTTGAGGATCAGTGTGTATTTCTACTTCTTCTGGTGTTAACGAAGATCCTAGTTTTAAGATTCTCGGCTCGTCCTCCGTTCCGATGTTGACATCGATCGTTTCTTCGATTAAGGAGGCGTTACCCTCTTGAACTCAGGCGGTGCTGGGGGTAAATCCAAATCATCCCCATCTTCTACCGTGTATATGCTGGGTTCTTTTTGTGAGGAAAACTCATCATGGGATTTCCGAAATAGGAAGAGGAATGTGGATTTAAGGACAAATCTAGCATAGGATAGGAAAGATGCAATGCTGCATAGGCGTTTAAGTATTGCAAAGTGGCTATATCATTATCGATATGGTTTGGGGTGGTAGATTCACTTTCGCTTGAAAGGGGATTTGTCGTTGTTTTTATCAATGGTTCGTCACGAATGGACACGGTGAAATGAGTATCTTCTAATTCATTGCTTGGAGTAAAACGTGACGCTGAAGTTGCTATCGAGTCAGCGAGGAGATTTTTCTCTCGGGGAATTGCTTCAATAGATATGAAGTTGAATGCCTTGCTTGAATCTAATACGGCATTTTTGTAAAGCTGTAAGTGTTCGGCTTTAGTTTCATATACCTCAGAGACTTGGTTTGCCACTAATTGTGAGTCTCCTAAGACTCTGATATTATCAACACCAATTCTCTTGGCTAAGGTGAGACCAAGGAGGAGGGCTTCGTATTCTGCCCCATTATTTGTGCATTCGAAATTTAGCTTAAAGGCAAATGGCAGGACTTTTCCCTCGGGTGAAGTAAGAATTATACCTGCCCCCGCTCCATAACGGCACCTAGCCCCATCAAAATGGAGAGTCCAATACTTAGCTGGGAATATAGAGGTTGGGGGGTTCATTGCGTTTGCGCATTCTACTTCGACCATGCAGAGATCTTCTGCTGGAAGAGAGCCAACCCCTAGGGAATACCCTATGCCTACTGAATCAAATGGTAAGAACATTGGTAAATCTTGTTCTATTAATTCAACGATTTTTGCAGTAGTCCCTAATGATACAGTTTCTTTAGCTTTATCGTCAGGGGTTGGGGTTGTTTTGGCTATGCTGATGGTTTCAAGATCTGTTGTAGGTACCAACTTTTCCTTTGGCTTTGAGTCAGTGGGTTTGTTAAGTTGGTTTGTTGGAAGTTCAAATTCCGAGTGTACACCTGGTCTTTTCTTTAAATCAGCTAGGTGCACATCAAATGGCTTTGGATCACCTTTGGCTACAAATACCTTTCCTAGATGCAAGAATCTTACTTCTTGAAATAATGTAGAAGGGATTGCCTTCATGCGGTGTATCCATGGTCGGCCGAGGATCATATTATAATTAGTTTCCCGATCTATAATATAAAACTCAGTCAGGATTGTTTTGGGTCCTAGGGTGACCGGTAGTATTATGGTTCCTATTGAAGTGGCTTTAAGGCTATCATAGCCTCTCAATGTATTTCGAGTGGTGGAACAGTTTGTTTCACCATATCCTAATTTTTGGAGGAAAGAGAAGGGGACTATGTTAACTGCGGCCCCATCGTCAACCATTGCCCGTTTTACGTAATTATTATAAACCCATACTTGCAAGTGTAAGGCTGGATCGCCTCGGCGTGCGATCTCAGCATCTGTAGGCATTTTACTTATTTCGAATATGAATTCGACATCTCTATCTGCCTGTCCTGGAGGATGAACATCAAAGTCTATATGATTTACCTGTGTTTCAGGTGGTGGAGTGATATTAATTAAATGACCTAAACCTAACGCCTCTAAAAGAGCAGCCCTGTGGGTAGGGAGTTCTTTAGCAAGTCAAGGAACGAAATATGCGAGAAGGTTTTTGTTAGATCATTAATTAAATCGTAAGCACCCACAGGTTTTGTTATGATTTGTTGGATGTTATCCGTTTCTGGCAAGTGGCTTGGACTTGGTTGAGAAAAATATTCTCGTGTCCTTGTTCTGCTTCAATGGGTAATTCCGAGTCTAACTCTACCAATCCAACTACCTTAGGTCGTGGTTGACTTCCTAGTTGCGGCGCAACTAATGGATTTAGCGAAGTCGAGGCTTCATGGTCATTGTTTCCTATTATTGCACCCTTGTTTGTTCCAGTTGAATTTAGTACTATTATTATCGTGATTTGGGAGTGGATCGTTAAAGATCTTGAGAGGAGCATTCTGAGGGGAAACTGCCCCTGCGAGCGTATTGGGTGGTGATGATACAGGATCTGCCAAAAACAAATCTGTGAAGAACTTGTCTTTGTTCTTCCGGTAAACGTTGCATGAACTTGTTGTAGTCACGACACGTTCTAGTGTCATGACCCCGAATTTTATGGAAACCACAATAAGAATTGGGATTGTAATTCGTGTTTTGTTGGTTTGGTTTGTATTGTGGCCTAAAATTTTGATCAAACTGTTGCCTATTAGGATTAAAATTCTGCATTTGTTGTTTCTGGCTTTGGTTTTGGTAACCAAATGAATTTTGACCCGCCCCTTGTATGGGATTACGCCGTTGTTGTTGTTGTTGTTGTGGATGGTTAAAATCCACTGCGTTGATTGTCGGGGTAAAGTTGTTGTTTCTTTGGTTGTTTGTTTGTGATGGAGTACTGACTATATTTACCTTTTTGGGCTGGTCGGTTACTCCGTCTGTTGTTACACCCCGATTTTTGTTAAGGATTTTAGGTCCTTGATTAGCGTTTGTGGGGTAAGTCGTAGTATTTTGGTTAGAGGTGATCAACCTCCCGTTTGCTCCATATGTCTTACGACCACTATCTATTGCTGCCTGATCTATTCGCAGAGCGCTCTCGAGTACTTCGTCATAAGTTCTTAGTGGGAACTTCTGGACTTCTTCCTTCACTTCTCTACTAAGAGAATGAAGGAATAAATCGCATAGTTCCATCTGATCCATATTTGGAGCGCTTGCCGAGGAATAAAGGACTGTACGCCACCTTTGGATGAAATGGGCGACAGATTCGTTATGTTCTTGCTTGATGTGTAAGAACTCCCTGATTCCTGTTCTTAACAGTTTGTTCATGTCGAAGGCTTTGATGAACTCAGACACAAGTTGTTTGAATGAATGTATGGAAGCCTCGGGTATTCTGTAATACCAATCGAGAGCAATGCCTTCCAGCGTTTTGGGGAATATTTTAGCAACAACCCCATCCCATGGGAGTAATTCTCGAATGGCTGTAGCGTAAGCTTTGATATGCGCATTCGGATCTCCCTCTCCTTTGTATTTGGGCAAATCGGGAAGAGGCCTTGGAAGCATGACGCTTCGTATGGTGAAATCTAAGGGCTCTTTCAAATATTCTGAATAAGTCCCTATCGCATATGTTTCAACCATTGATGGTGTCTGTTGAGGAGGCGGTGGCGGAATGGGTTGTTGATATGGCGTAACGTACGCGTTGGCAGGGGCATAAGGCAACCCCTGTATTTGGGCAAACATGCCGGGAGAGGAGAACATATCCCCTTGTGGCGATTTGGAGTACATGTTTAAGTACGAAGGGGTACTATCCAGGAATGGATTGCTCTGTACTAGACCTGGAGGAACAGTGCTAGCGATAGTGGGTCTAGTTGGCATTTGTTGTGAATACTGAGGAGTCATGCCTAACGTGCCTACTCCTGTGAGGAGATCTACTTGGCTAGGATGGTGCGGAGGATTGGAACTCCCTGTTTGTATGAATTTGAATTTTGACTTGCTTGGGCAAGTTCTAATCCTCTAACCTTCTCTATTAGAGTTGAAATGACTTCGTTTGGTGAAGTCACGATATTCTGCCTTGGTGGCGTTTGTTGTATACTATGGTTTTGCGGAGGTATGTGATATCCTGCTATGAACTGATCGTTATCTTGCCAAGCATCTCTGAGAGTATTTTCTATACGTGATGGCATAGAGGTATTTTCTTGAGGAGAGAACTCGGGTTGTATTTGCAAACCTCCTATAGGTGGGTACATGCCTTGAGAGCGTTGTTCATTTCGGGAATAACGCGTTGAGTACTCGTCATCTAGAACCAGTATGGGTCTGATTGTCTACTAATATGTGGTCTAAGTAGCACCTGAGGAGATGAAACAGATTCTCCAGTGAACGTCATATTATTTGAGCCTGAAGGCTCTGTTTGTGTTTGAGCGAGTTGTTCCAACCCCTCTGCTTGGAAGGACGAGCTATATCTAGTCCTTGGAGTTTGCGTTGACAACTGACTAGTTGAATAGTTGTCGCCCCACATTGAGAGTGAGGGTGATGATTGTCTATTTTTCTTTGGGCATAGTATGCCTCAAGACCCAGGAGGGGTCTGCCGTATGCATCGAATCCCGACATATTCGGGGGGTATATGAATACCCGCAGAATAATGGGAAGGAGCGAAGGTGATTTATGAAAGCTTAATGAAGTGGTTCTAAGAAGGCGTACTAAAGTGAAAGTGTAATACTATGACTCCAGACAAGAAAGTAGGCAGTTTATGTCAGTTTTACTAATCTTGTTTGTTTCACGTCGGGTTCACCAATTTTGTACGCCGGAAAAGCGACAAGCGAGCATGGGAATCTACAAGTGACTCTTCCGCGTACCCGACCTCCCGAGGTCGTGCCGAGACAGCCGGTGGGGATGGAATATAGGTAGTATACGGACAGACTAGTTAGGCAATCTAATGTCTTCGACACGCACTAATGGAATCTGCGAATCTAAGGCAAAGAAGGCCCTTCTAACCTGGACCGGTGTGATAGATCGATCAGCAAGGATGACTACTCGAAGGCTCCAATCAATATCGAGCTCTGGCGTGATTCGATCTATGGGTTGTGGAATGCGTGGGAAATGACCTGGGATGGTTTCGTGTATTTCTCCTGATAGGGTCATATGGTGGATGGTAAATATAGTCAACTCTATGGACGGTTCTCTGGCCTAGTCCAGAATTCTCTAGCTTTGTTAGCTGTTGTATCCAGTAGGGATAATTGTTGATGATAATAGGTGGAAGTGGAGTAGACTGAAATACTAGTGTGCGTAGGCCAGTGTCTATGTCTAATTCTCTTATGGATTCGTTAGGCTGTGGGATTTGTGGGTCACAACCGTAGACTCGTGGTTGTTGTGGACCAGCTATGGTCATGCGTGGAATCAAGTCCTGATCCCTAGTATCCAATAATCATACGCTTTTCAGCCTCTATGTTGAGAATCAACAGCTGTGTGATCTTCTCGGAATACCTCACAGGTGTTCTTGCAACTTGGATTCTTAGGCCGGTATCTATGTCTGTGAGGGTGTCTCCTGCATCTGGTTGTGGAACTAAGGGATCACACCCGAATGTTTGTTCTCTTTCAAACCTTTCTACAGTCATGTGGATGTTTTCCTAGGGTAATCTGTAGTTTGGCTGATTTGACCAAAATGTATGTGCTTGGTCGTCTTCTATGTTTAATCCTCTTAACTGAGATCTGACTGCTGGAAATCTGTTGTTGTTTGGAAGACTTGTATCCTAAGGTTCTGGTCAATGTCAGTTATTGCCACTATGAGATTGGGCTGAGGCACGATTGGCTCGAAAATGTATTCCCTGGGCTCCCTAGGTCCCGTAATTGTCATCTGTGATAATAAAACAAACTATAATAAAGTGAAATCTAAGTATACTTCTAGCATATATAACTTCTTTTTGTATTTTCTGACGATTTATAAGAAAGCAGCTATTTAAAATATTTAGAATTGACAACTAACTAATAACTTAAAACAAACAAGATAACCGAGTGTGGTTATTTGTCTGTGTAATTTTGTAAATCTATTCTAAACAATGAAATAGCTAATCTATTTGCAAGATTCTTGACCCTACCTCAGAAGTGAGGAGTGAATCATAGTTTCTCAGAAACTATCAATCCCCACAGCTTCCCTGGTAATGTCAAGAATAGAATTAATTGAAATAAAGCAATTAACTACTTTATTTGATAAGATTTAACTAAAACTTTGAAAGATGAACCTGGATTTCGCAGAGCAGTGGCGAATCCGATGGTGTATGTGATCTCGTCCCCTCAGTATGATCTCTTCGTTCTTTGTGCTCACGTGAATCCAGAAAAGCGTGTAATGCTTGCATCAACAGGAATAGGTGTTGGAACAAGGGACAACCTTCAGAATGCAGATAGAATAGAACGCGGATAGGAGAGGGATAGCGCAAGAGTACAGAGCTTGGCTTATGCAATTCCTAGCGGGATCTACTGCGAATCGTGCAACAAAATGCGTCCAGAACCTGAAACTATCCTGTATGAAGAGCAAAACCTGCAACTTTAATGGCTTCCTAAGCTATTCTACTCTAATGGATTAGATAAAACAGCAACACTGTTTGCACAAGTTGGATATGTGGCTTACCAACAGCTAGTCAATGCAAACTAAGCATGAAATGAACTACACTATCAATCCCAAGCAAACTAACAGACCACAGCACTGAGAATGAGAAGATTGGAGTAAAATTGGTGGCCTCAAGTAATGACTGCACTTGCACAAGATGGATATGTGGCTTACCAGCTGCAACACAATACTAACCAAAACACGCAATGAAGAAAACTAAGTATTCTAAGCAAAGGAAAACTAAATCTATTGCAAAGAAAATCCAAAAGACAAAACTTGAGAGAGAGAGAGAGGCCATTTTGCTTGAGCACAAACCATGCATTTATAAGAATTCAATCACCCAAAGACCAAAATCAAACTGAACTCCTAAACAATAAACAAAGGAAAAACACTATTCCAGGGGACCAAAAACATAAATGCATGCTCAAGTCGGCAAAAAAAGCTGGTGAAACGTGATATTTCACGCGAGTTACGTCAAAAGAGCGTTCTGGAAAATGCGTAAAGGACCGCCGCCCTGCTTAGGGCGGCGGTTACAGGACCGCCGCCCTGTCCAGGGCGGCGGTCACAAGACCGCCGCCCAGGCAGGGCGGCGGTTTCGTTACTTAAGAGAAAAGGGGCAAGAAAAGGGGAAAAGGAGAAAAACAAAGCACGCAAGGGCTAGAAGGGTCATGCGGGATGTTAACGCACATTTGAGGAGCTCTTTCTAGATCCCGAACACCTTGCGAAGAGACCTGTATCATCATTGGGGCATTTATTACACCGTTCGCAAAGATGCGATGCACCTTACAATTTTGGGTACGTCACAGGCACCATCGAATATGGAAGGTGCAAAACCCCTAGATCGACTATAAACTCAACCATTGACAATGACATGTAGTTTCGAAGGTGTCTAGTTTTTGCAAAGTTGGTGAAGGTTACAAATTATCAGTATAGATCCATATGGGAATCTAAAAGGTTGTGAAAGGATTCCACAAAACCATTTTTGGATGGTTGTTTTTATGCGGAGTTGCACAGATCTAAGCTAAGGTCGATAGTTTTGTTTGGTGGGGAGGAAAAACCTTTAACACCCATGCGAGTTGTCATTGCGTTGTGATATGCACTTTGCGCTCATTAGAGGGGTTAACTATTTCTAAGTTTTGTTTGGAGTAGAAGAAAAATTTGCAAGTTTTGTCGCTTTTTGTTGAAACGGAGCGGAGTTTGGAGGAAAAGGCCTAAAATTGAAGCACCTTAGCCCTTGGTCACATGAGGGCTTAACATGGGTGATTCATAATAGTGGGTGCTTAAGTGTAGGCTACCCCCACCCCCAAAGTTTTTTTGTACTCAATTTTTTTCCTAAATTTTTTAATTTAAATTGACCATTATTTATGGAAACTAAATCTATCATAACTTTTGATCGGTAACTCGGAATCGAGTGCCATTTTTGCAAAAGTGTATGATTTTTTTTGCTCTTTCCATCGGTGTCACTTAATTTATAAAATATACTATTTCATAAAGTGCCAAAATCTGGGGGGTGTTGCAATCACACATAGACGCACTTTCGGCTGAGCTCAACATTCTGTTGCATTGTTTGTTATCATAGATTCTTACCCATCAAAGAATGAGAGGTTTTTCTCTGAGTGTGTGGACTTTAAGAGGACATAATAAAATTTGTAGAAGAAACCTAATATTTTAGGAAGCAAAACTCACTTCTACATAACCTCATTCACAAAAAGATGACCTCATTCACTCCTTGAAGCAAAAAATTGCTCACTTACAACATCATCCTCACATTTTGGACTCTTATTCGACGCTTCTAGACCACTTGCGATTCTTTACTCCCACATCCATTAACCTTGATTTGTTTGTTTTTTAGCCTACTTCTGCTTTTGATGCTCTTGACACATACCTATTACGTAACATATTATGTGTATCCCACTTCTTCTCACATGCATTGATTTTTTGAGAAGCACACCACTGCATTTGGTTCTCGCATGCTCCATTCTATGGGTTTCACTTTGGCGAATGTATTAGTAGACATTCACAGGATATTGCTTCCCCTATTCCGTCTGTTAAGTGGCATTCTCACCATGACATTAGTTTTGAGTAGGTTCTTCGTTGGGATCACACATTGATAGAGCTCCTATTTTTGTTTTCTCGACCCTTTCCGAGGATCATGAGCTATACATGAGTTTTGCACCTTCACTCAGGCTTGAGAAACCTGAGATTTCAGTTGTCATACATGATTAATTTGACACACATTCTGTTGTTCCTTCGCATGAACCCGTTGCGTATTTTGCATCGAATCATATGTAGGCATCTTCTTCATCCATCCGTGTTGATTTGGGGTGTATTTCTGATCACTCGTGGTGGCGACACATGCATTCGTTGAGAAGACTCTACAAACGTGGCTCCTCCACCATTCGACTTCTTACTCAACTTTCTATACCATCTGCATTGTAATGCTCCTTGTTTTGAGAAATTTCCTTTAGCAGGTGTAGTATATCTCTCCTGCTTGTTGAGAGATTTTGTATATGTATTTTCGACATTTTTTGGCATGTTGACAATCTCTCCCGTGGGAGAGCTATTCTGGTGAAGCCCAATGTTAGTTTGTAAGTGTTTGAGTAGTTTTGATAACTCATACAAATTTGTAGCGTCACTCCACCCATTCAACAACATGGGAGGGTGTGGTGTTGATCGTGCTTCTTCGGGTCTTGTGTCATTGCCTTGTTGTCTTGGATGGTCTTGGATCATGACAGTCTTATTACTTTGGATATTGTGTCCTTGCCTTGTTGCCTTGTTTGTTGTTCTTGGATCATGGCACACCTATTTGTAGTAGTTGATTGAATTATGTTTGGTGTTTTTTTGTACTTTTGACATCATTCCATTAACAGTCTCCTTGTATGGAGCTATTTTGGTGAAGCTCAGTGTCAGTTGTTTTTGAGTTTTGTGATTGAGTAGTGGATTTAACCCACATTGCACACCAAACTTCTTCAACACTATAAAGTTTTGGAGACATGCTTCTTGGATGTCTTATAACAGGTTTTTTCTCTCTACTTTGCTATTACTGGTTTTGGGTACCTTGCGATGTTCCCTTTTTCTTAGTTATTGTATGTGGGTACCTTATCAGGCCTTATTGCCGGGACCGACCTTATTTTCCTCCCACTTAAGCTATGCTTACAACGGGTGTTAGTGTATGTTATTATTTATCCTTTTATTTATTTATTAGGACAATTCTTGCACTTACGTTATCTCTACACTTGTTGAGTTAGCTTGCCTAAGTGTACTACTTGTGTGGATTTAACTTGCCGAGTCATGTGGAGTTAGCTTAAGCATGTGGAGCTAGCTTATTAATTAGTAGGAGCTCTTCACCACTAATCTAAGTAATAGTTAAGCTTCCTTCCTTTATGTATATCCTAATTATTGAGTTAATTCATGGCATTATGATGGATTTCCATATATGATATTTTAGCTCTTTGTTTGTAAATCTTTTTGTAAGGTTATTCTAGCGAATTCCTTTCAGCTTATTAAATGTGATGTGCTATTATCATCTGAGACCTTTGCGGCTCGGAGCAATCTTCTTTTGTTCATTTCATAATCCTTTGCATCTCTCAAGGGTGCAAGCGGTAGTATATAAAATTAATGGAACAACCCCACATTCAAATGACTATTTTCATGGATAACACCATTATAGTTTGTGAACACTTTTGAATTACATCTATGACTCTCAATCCTCATTCTCTACGCATCAATTAATTTTTTTAGAGCTAAGGACTAGCTCCCATAGACTTAGATGTGAGATAGGAAGATGAAAAGAATTGTGGGAAGAGAAGACTTGTGTTCTATTAAAAACAGGGGGTAGTGGAAACAAAGGAGCATTTCATCCTTGAATGCTTAAGACACACGGACATCAAAACTAAATATAAGGAAATTTTAAGAGTTGATTCCATGATAGAGCTAATTGAGGAAAACAAATAAAAGATTCGGGGAGGTGCTAACTCAATTCAACAAGAATATGAGCAACCTCTTAAAAGATATCACTAAACGTACAAACATTTAAGCACTTCAAGTTTTCATAATAAAATTAAAATTTTAAATTTTAGAATTACAACTTGCCACGTGGCATATCATCATTGAAATTAATAGCATCGTAAATCCCTCCCATTTGCTGGGAATAAATAAGCCCTTCCATAAAAAGCGTCAGCACAACCCAACCAACAAGAGAAACGACACCAAAAGCCCGGTAGCCTTCAGGAAACTTTCTATGGAAACAACCGGCCATTGCCGGTATCATTCGTTTCCGCAACCCCCAGCTGCCAGCGAACTCGACCGATCCTCCGAGCCTCTCCGCCAGTCTCGTCTTTTTTTACAATGAACGGCAAGTTGGAGCCTTCCATGAGTTAACCTCATCGCCCTAGTTCTTCTTTGCGATCTACTCCATTTCTCCAAATAATTAACCGAAGCATGCTGCGAATTGTAAAGATATCGACTATATGCTGGCCGGATCAGCTTTAATTAGCACCTGAATGGCATAAATTACTATTTTGGGTGGACTTAAATCGAAGTGGAGGGTTAGCACGGTGTTGATATTTGCAGTATGCGCGGGTTTAGCTGGACTGTTGGGGTTGCTGAAACCAGTTCCAAACGGTTGCAATATGACCTACATGTATCCCACATACATCTCCATTACTGCTGCTAACAACATTTCCTCGGAGAAATATGGATTGTATTTGTACCACGAGGGCTGGAGAAAGATCGACTATGATATGACTTGTAGGCCTTGGAACTCTTTTCCCGTAAAGGCGGCAGGTGGGGATGCAGGTTAACAGTGGAAAAACCAAGATAATGATCTTCTCCACTAAAAAGGAAAAAGGAATATTTCAACTTCCAATTCTAAGAAGGTGAGCCATTTAAAATGGTATCAGAATGCAAATATCTTGGTATAGACTTTCATAACAAACTTAGTTGGGATGTGTATAGAATGAAAAGGATACAAGGTGGATTGAGAGCACTCTATACATCACATTGACAATATGGAACTGATCTAATTTTAATTGTAGAAACAATCCAAGACTTGAAGATTGCAAAGTTATGGGATTTGAAGACCATGAAGGTCCTTTTGGGTTACTTGTAACCCCAATGGTGCTACATGGGTGTAAACTATGGGCTAGTGGCACCGTGGATCTGGAACGGAGGCAAATAGAAAGGATCCATAAATGCCTAATTACAAACAACAACAATAATTTTAAAATCAAGGTGTCAAACCCATACAAAATACGCCTTGTAGAAATAGACACTTTCCCTTTTGAGGTGGCTGCTATGACTAGGTTATATGCGACTTTAAAAAATTAGAAAACACGGAGACCTACAGGTGGCCTAGGGCAGCAAGGGAAGAAAAGCTACATAGGAGAGAACACATGGATGAGACATAATCACAAGTGACGAGTAGTTAGGACATTAGTTTAAATGAATGCCCAAACCTTAACAAATAAATAAAAAACTATGTAAATGAAAGATTTAGAATTGGCATGTGGAGAAAGAAAGCAAGTAGGAAATGGAAACACTATTTGATAGAGTTTAGCCCAACTTATGAGTATTGCGAAAAGGCATACATTGGGGCGGAAATCAAATGGAGGGAGAAGGTTACCATAGCTCAATTAAGGACTACTTCCCACAGACTCAAATATGAGATGAGTAGATGGGTGACCCCAAAGGAAGAATGGGAGGAGAGGGTATGCATTTTTTGTACCACAGGAGCAATTGAAACAGAAAAGCATTTCATGTTTGAATGCCCAACATACGAGGACATTCGAGTCTAGTATACATAATTGCTAAAATTTGACTCAACGGTGGAGGTATATGAAGAAACTAGGATAAAAATGCTAGGGAGCTGATAACCCAAATCAACAAGAGAAGAAACAACCTTCTTCGAGAAACAACTCAACCTGCAATATCCTCATCTTGGGTGGTTGAGATAGCTGTATCAATCTGTGGTTCCATAGATCGTTGGGCCTTGTGTTAAAACCATTTCATTTGATTTATCTCATCGATTTTTTAATTTGTTCTTTTCCTTGATTGCTTATGTGGACGTAATTAAAACCATTTCATTTGATTTATCTCATCGATTTTTTAATTTGTTCTTTTCTACATTGATTGCTTATTGCTTTAGGACTTGTTATAAATTGCCTTTTGAAGGCACATTTTAGCTAGCAAAACGGTGTCTTCTTCATATTCTTTATCTTTTACAGCGTCGTATTTTTCATCTCCTTTATCTTGCCATTTTTTTGCAGTCAAACAGAATTTTTTGCAGAAAATTACATAAACTTGGATCACTTGAAATATAGAGCTTGCTTACAATATTGTGCTTAGGAATGTTATAAATAGCTTCAAAGATGCACTTAGCTACAAACAGGGAGGCCTTTATCGGTATCTTCTTTATTTTTCAGTTTCTTTTGAATTTTCCTCAAATTTTGATTGGGTTCTAATGGCGCATTTTAGCTACAAACAAGCGGGGCTTTTCATCATCTTGGTTAACTCTTCGAATGCCCTTTTGTTTGAATTTGTCACAAATTTAGATTGCATGCTACTTACACTCGTGGACTTGTTATTTAGTCTCAAAGGCGCATTTTAGCTACAAAAATCTTGGTCTTCTTCATAGTCTTTATCTTTATACCATATCCAATTAGTTCCCTTTTCGAAAAGTTTGCACATTTAGCTAAATTGTAAACAAAAATTATTATAAGTGCTTTATATATTTTTTTCTTTTGCTTTATATACCCTCCTTTGGTCGTCGGGTTGACAAAATAGGACTCGAAACTTTGACTTACTTACGCAAACTGTTCTTTGAAAATGAAATGAAATGGTTTTATTAAAGTCTGTGAGACGGTAGACTAAAACAGTTTATGGAACAACAAAGCCAAAAGTTAAAACTGTCTTCTGAAGAGGGTAGATTAGCGAAGGCAGGGGATTTTTTTACTAAAATTAACAATGGTAGATCTATCCATAGACCGTTTTGATCTTGTGGATGCAATATATGGTTGAGTTTGATACAGAACTAATGACCATATGATCTCCTAACTTTTAAGACCTACAAATTTTCTGCCAAATCTAGTGCATTGCTTTGCGAATGAGGCTGAAAAATAGATTGTGGAGTAGTTGCATCAGAACGTGTTATAAATAGCCTCAATAGTATAGTTACATAAGTCTTGGGGGCAGGGAGATGGGATTTCAGGGACGGCAAAAAATTTCCCATGTTTTGGGGACGGTGGGGGGACGGCTATTTAAATAAAATATGAAAATTAAAATTTAGATATTTTAACTTTATTCAATGAAATTTAGGGGTTTAGATTTTATTCAATGTTTTTAATATTACTTGTGGGATTAGGTGCAATGTTTTTGGTAAAAATAAAAGTTTTTTTATAGTAAAGGCATCCAGACAAATTTAAAAAAAGTTAAAAAATTGGGGATATCCCCTCCAATTCCCCAAAATGTTCAGAATGACTGGGACGTCCTCAAAATCTAGGGGACATAGGACTGCTCAAAAGTACATTTTCGCTTTTTGTGAGAGCAGAGTGTCCTGTGAGGATTTTTGGAAATTTTCACAAACACAGACTAACCCTTGAAAACCTATTATTGGATTTTATGCAGACCTAACAGAAGTTTGATCTTCTAGCTTTTAAGATTTGCAAATTTTCTGCCAAACCCTGTTTAGCACGAGTTTTTTATACTTATAACAAACTAAGACAATCCCTTTTATGAAGAGGGAGATTAGCAAGGCAGAGAAATTTTTGATTACAATTAACTACAGAAGATCCAACCTCTAGATAGAAGCCCCCATGGTTCGTATTTAGGCTTTTCTTTGTACTCCATTGCCCTTGTAAATATGTATCTGATTGAGTTTCTGCTGTGTTGTCTCATAGACTATTTTTTTTTGTGGATGTAAATAAAATTCTTTTCTTCTCCTTCAAAACGTATGCTTGAGTTTAATGCACAACAAATGTTCACATGATCTCCTGCAATTGTTTTTCCAAACAGTTAACCAGTCTTTTGTAAAATTGAATAAGTCATAGATTGTGAACTGATCATCCTTGGGACTTGTTGTCGTAAATAGCCTCAAAGTTGTATTTTATAGCTCATTGGCGAAAGCAGAGTATCTTCTACATGATTGTGTACTGCGCAAAGCCTGTTCTGCTTCTGTTATTAATATAGCCAGCTAACTATATTTCCTTTTAGTGTATTGTTGATAATTTTTCAAAAACTATGGATTAATTTCATGCAGAACTGTTAGTAATGTGATTTTCCAGCTTACAAAACCTACAATGTTTTTCTACCATATTGTTGCCTGGCTTTTATGTGAAATTTGAAAGATTCTAAAATATAGAATTTGTGATAATTGAGCTTAGGATTTGTTATCTGATAATTGAAAATCTTTACTAATATAAAAGGCTGCCAATTACAAATAGAATTTACAACCGGTTCCATCCCTCCTAAGAAACCTTTTATCAAGGAACTTAGCTTTACAAATCGAGCTTAGGACATGTAATAAATAGCCTCAGAGGCAATTTTAGGTACAAATAGGCAAGTCTGCTTCATCATCTTTCAATTTTTCCGTAATTTTTTATCACAAACTTTAAACAATTCCCTTAGTGTTTCTGAATAACTGCATTTGTTGTTTTTAATCTGGTGTTTTGAGTGAGCTGCCTCAGTCATCATCACCGAAGCTAATTGTCATCAAAAGCCTAAACAAACCCTTCTTCGAAGAGGATATATCTGGAAAGGCAGGAGAATTTCTGACGAAAGAGAAAAGCTGCAAGGGCTTGTATTTAGGCTTTTGCCCTTTGACAATTCTGTCTAGTCCATCACTCTTGTAGACACGTACTGAATGTAGTTGCTGCTGTGTGGCCCCATAGACTATTGTTGGTCTGGTGGACATAAATGAAATTCTTTTCTTTTTCATAAACTGTGGTTCAAGTGATGCAGAACTAATAGTAATGCGTAAAGCCTGTTCTGTCTCTTTTTTGTTAATATAGCTGGCTTATTGTATTCTGTTTTAAAGTATTTTTAGAAATTTTCATAAACTTAGACAAACCCTTCAAAACATATGGATGAATTTGATGCAGGCCTAAGTGTTCAAAACTTATGGATGAATTTGATGCAGATCTAAGCGTTCAAAACATTTGGATGAATTTGATGCAGACCTAAGTGTAATATGATCCTGGATCTTCTAAGACCTATTATGTTTTTGCCAAACCATTGCTGCCCCTTCCTGCAAAATTCAAAGGAGTCAAAAAATAAATATGCTTATCATGCTTGGGACTTGTTATAAAAATCCTCAAAGGCGTATTTTAGCTCTTTGGGGAGGCGAAGTATCTTGCCGGGTCAGATTTTGTTTATATGGTTGGCTGACTATCTTCCTTTTATCTTTTCAAGTTCACAAACTTAGATAAACTCTTCAAATACGATGGATGAATCATGAATTCGATGCACAACTAAGACTAATATGATTGCCCAGCTTTTAAGACCTATAATTTTACCAACAAGTTTTTCTATCAAACAGTCAGTGCCCCTTTCTGTAAAACATGAAAGAGTCTAAAAACAGATTGCACTAATCATGCGTAGGACTTGTTATAAACAACTTCAAATGTACATTATAGCTATATGGCAAGAGCGGAGTATCCTGTGAGACTCTTATGATGTGGAAATCCTGTTATTTGTTTTGTAAATAGAGCTGGTTGATTATCTTCCCTTTTATCTTCTGTGCAGTGTGATGTGTCCTTGTTTAATTTATTAAGTTTTCCTTTGTTTATGTTGTATGCTCGTACATGTTATTACTAATACCCTCTGTGGATTGTACCATAAACAGAAAAAAACTGATGAAAACCTACCAAAACTTAAATGACTGGGATTTGATTACGTGAGCGGTTAAAAATCCTAATCTCCCGAGTCATATCACAGTGTAATATCCAGTATTGATCTTTTTATGTTGAACTTGTAGAACCCTACTTGTGATCTCTTTGAGTAGGTGTGAGTAATGGCCATAGTCGTAAGGTTTGAAAAGTTCAATACAATTTTGATGCAGTTGGCTCAGAGTTGCTGCAACCAACCCAGCCCTTTTAGGTCATCCATTTTTAAGCGCCTTAAGTATATTGACAAGAGTTGTTGTATTCATGTGCTTTGTCATATTGGGTCAAATTCCAAGGGCTACAGAATTTGAAATACATATACATATGTGACGCAGTTTGGTTAGGGGTCCCAATGAAGGAATACCTTAGACTGTGCAGCCGTAACAGAATTACACAGCAAAATTACGACAGCAACTACTTCTTTATTCAACAACAATGGATGCCAAATCTGCCTCACATCAACACACACATGCAGTGCCCACATGCTTACAACCATCCAACACTACAATGTGGCTCCAAGTGACTCAATCATACTAGTCCCTCCCAGACTTGTTCACAAATCTCTACTTGCAGTACTCCTTGCAACCACAATCTAGATTAAGGATCCTCAATTGAATGCCTTTCTCAAGTGTAGTGATGTATTTATATAGACATACAATCAACTACTTACAATAGTCCGTCCAATTGCATTTGGCCCATGAACATATTAATTTGTGTTGCAATTATAGAATGAAGGATAAAGTGCCTAAGCCGAACTCGATACAACTATAAGTGGGGCCCAACGAACATAATTTGAGTCTTCGTCATCTCCCATTTGTTCTCAAAGTCACAACTAGATGATTCCTCCATTTGCGCAATTGGGAAATCTTGTGTACTATTGCACAAGAAATGACACACACCTTGTCTTCAAGAACTTCCTGTGCGGTGGTCCAATAACTTTGTAGTTTTGTAGGTGGATGCATGGTATCAAGATAGGTCTCTCCTTCTAACCGTGCCTCTAAAATTGTCTTATGCGTTACCGGGCATGTTGAAGGCTCCTAGGGTTTGTTCTATACTTCTAGTTGTTTGTGCATTGTTTTGATTTTGCGCCAAGGATTACAAGCTTTTCGCTCCCCTTGGAGTTTGTAGGCATAACACAGAGGTGTCGCGATGCCTTTGGAACATCCTACTGCATGTGCAAGACCTTCCAGCCATGAAATCACTACTTCTCTGCACCACAGGATATAAACTTGCGCCAAATTTTGAAGAGTTATTTGTGATCATTAAAGTATCGTGGACCTTTTCGGAGCAAGTGTGTGCGTGCACACACACACATGTCTATACAACAACTTTGTTGTCGCAACTCGCGGCTCACCCTATCTATATATGGTGCGCTCGACCCCCCTCTATCTCTATCTCGAGTCGGGCATCGATCGACGTCAGGCCCCCATAGAATAAGATCTATAGGGAGGAGGGGGCTCCCAGAGAGTGCCTACCAATTTCACCATGGCGGCTTGATATTGTCTAGTCAGTAGATTATACTATTTTTCCGAGATTGTCAATGGGAATATGTAGATAAGAGTAATTGGTAGTATAAATTACTAAGTTGACGCATTCAAATTCGTGTTCAAATTCGTTGATGATAAAATTTGTTACTAAAAAAACTAATAATAAAATTTGTGATTAAATTTGGCTATATAAAAATATACTTTTATATTAAATATTTAAAAAAAAAAGATAATTCATAATTAAATTCGACTATAAAAAGTATACTTTTAGATTAATTATTATCATACATTTAAATTAAATGTATGATTTTAAAAAATAAAATATATAACATTTACAAATTAATTTAATAACTAAATTATTTATTTTTAACAATATAAAATTATAAAATCTAAATAAAAGACAACAATTTAATAAAAACTTTAATCATAAACTTGATAAAATAATTAAACTTTTTCTAAAAGCAAACATTAAATAAAAAAACCCCGAAGGCTTGGCGAAATAAAATTTTCCCTGTTCAACCTGCCTGCAATTTTTATGGCGGTTTTAACTTTTCTTCAGGCTTCAGCTATGGCACATTCTCCCTCGTCCACTTCAAATTGAACCCCTTCCCAATGCATAGGTGGCGACCAAAGCGGAAAACATCTTATCCTTCAACCTTCGACCTTCATGCTAGGGCTTCAGCGGTTAATATTTGCACCTGTGGGCAGCACTATTTCAGGCTTCACTGGATATGCATACTTGAAGCGACCAGATATATACCCTAAATAACGACATCCCAAGATGGAAAACTTAAAACGACCGTCAACCCTTTTGAAACGAACTTCAACGAATTTCAAATGTGAATCTCAAATAAAATTAGCATTTTTTCTTTCATATGAATAAATTCGCGATTTCACACAAATTTAATCTGCCCTTTGAAATCTGCCAAATTCTAAATTTCACACTTGAAATTCGGTGAATGCATTTACTATAAAAGAGTAATTGGTATCAGCAATGTCTGAATGTCAGTTTGGATATCACATTTAATATGTGATGTTGGTCGTTATAACGGAGCATAACGCAGTTTGGTAGCGTGCCATCTTGGGGTGATGGAGGTCGCGGGTTCAAATCCTGTTGCTCCGAAACGAACGAGCATACAAGAACGAATGGATTTAATATTAATAGTTCTGCCATTGAACAAATAGAATAACTAAAAAAAATGATTTCAATGGAATCAGAACAACAACATGTAACAACGAGAAAGGAGAAGGGTTTTGTATTATTACTTTCCCATTGTAATGATTCGGTCGGAAAATAACATCAATTTTGGCATAGATAAAACAAAGAAACTAGGATGAATTTAATTAGATATCTTTCCTATATCTTTCCTATTATTATTTTATCAACTGTCTGATCAATTAGACCTTAGATATTGCGATGTGAATAGGAAGGTAGACATTCCCATAATTTTATTTAGAAGATCGCAAGAATCTAACAGGTGAACTAATCCTTAGCTATTATGTCCCTATGTTTCCCAAAATGGTCCCAGTAGATATACAAAGAATATAGCTGTGAGTAATCTTAAAAAATTGAGTGAGCACTCCTTCCTATCTGACCATAAGGGAAAGGATAAAGAACGAAATTAAAAATTAGGAAGAAAAAAAGGATAAATAGTTAAATTTGTAACTAAAAACTACAAACGATTTATCATCATTAGAGCATCGGTCCGATGACCCATTTATCAGACCGAAAGAATATCTATAGATGGGTCCAATATATAGATAGGCCCCCCTATCTATATATGGCCAGGTGGTAGAAGAAAGATTGGAGAAGATAAGATAGTCGGGCGACCCCCATCTCGAAAAGCATGGCCATGGGTGGATTTCTAGGAAATTGATCGTTGGTTGTGGACTTATCAACCGACCCCCTATCTAGATATGGGGTATCTATCTATTCTATCTATAATATATATATGGGGCCCCTCACCCCTCTCCATAGTTAAGAATTCTATATAGGCTGCCCCCCCTGCATCATAGTGTACTAGGTCTCTATAGATTGGAGATTGGATGGATGGGGCCATCTATCTATATAGTCGAGGTCACTATCTATAGTTGTTTGGGGCCCTCTCTCGATGCTTCTACTTAGAAAAGAAAGCAAGGGGAAGGGGGCCGTCTCTACTTCTACTATGGGGTTGGGGGCCCAACTAAACCATATAGAGTTGAGAACCCTCCTCGACCTCCATCCTCCATAGATATATAGGGCGCCCCGCGGGATAGATAGAGGTGGACTATCTAGATATAAATATGAATCTATGGGCATGGGCCTTACAACTATATTCTCTATAGTAGGTCCCCAAATCTCTATATAGGACCTCGACCCCTAGGTCGCCATATATAGATAAGATAGGGGGCCCTCTCCCAGCGTAGGGTGAGCCTTGAGCCTAAATGTCTGGCTATGGTATGTCCCATATCTATATAGGGGTCCCTCTCCCCCAATTCCCATATAGATATAGATATAGCTATAAATAGATATAGACATAGCTATAGCTATAGATATAGATATAGATATAGATAATGACACTCTTTCTCTGGAGTGATCTCTTTTGTCGATCGAGTACCCCACCCCTCCTTTAGATAGATAGGGGTTCTTGCCATATAGATAGATCAGGGCTCCCCCTCCTTCCCCTCCTCTTTTCTCAATAGATCTCTAGGGTGGGCCGGGCCTATCTGATCTAATCTATAGCAGATAGGGCCTCCTCCCCTTCCTCCCCATACCAGATAGAGATAGATATCTAGGCGCCTATAGATCTATAGGGGTGCTCTCTTGACTATATGAGCAGATATATGTATAGGGTAGGGTGAACTAACTAGTATGGAATGGACGAGTGGACTAACTAATATGGAATGGACGATAGTCTAGATTGCATTAATCCACTAAGGGGCCACTATTCCCATATCTCGGGACTCTATATATCTACATGGTGATCACCTACTAAGTGTAGAACCGACGCTACTATATAGCACTCCCCCACCCCTATATAGAATTAGATATCTGATGGGGGTCCTATGTCTCTATCTCGAGCTAGTAGAGGTGGATGCCCTATAAATATATATGCTTACCGCAGATCAGTAGGTGGATCTGCACCCCTAACCATATGTTTTATCTATTCTCTATAGGGGGCCCTCAACTGCCATTAATTAGGATTAGATAGGCAAGGGGGAGCGTTGCACATACCGAGCTTTGGATCAATGTCCTCAGAATTAGAAGCGCCGTTAACATCTCATCTATTTATGTTTCGACGAGAACACCAACCTCGACCGCCTATACTTATCTATATAGGGTAGGGGCAGGGGCAACTCCATGTGAGATTACCCCTATTGTGATGTATATGTATATATGCATATGTATATAGACATCAACTTCGTGACAAAAATTCAACAACCAAAATTTTAGTTGGACTTGCGACTTGGCCAAACTCAACAAATTTTCCACGAGTTAAAATAATTCATGAAGTAAACTTAATTAACATATTAAACAATGTTAAAATTAAGAAATGAATGTAGAAAAGTGATAGGTATATGTTATATTATTTTTTACAAAAAAAAGAGTATAATGCTCATCATTGCACCATAATATCATATGACGATTGATGATCATCATAGAAAATTTCAAATCCATTAAACATTTCTCAATTTTTTGTGTCCTCTTACTCATCGGTTGTGCCTTGCAAGTGGAAGATAAATATTCTTCCTCTAGAACATAATCATCTCGCAAACATATCATCCTTTTCAACCCCTTGTGATGCTTTTGCTTGTGCTTGTGTCTCTGCTGCCACTTTGCCCTTTCGTTGATTCCCTCTCAAAATTTGCAATGTTCTCTTCGGCACACATGGGCTCCACATCCTCAACAATTGTGTTTGAGTATGGATCAACATCATGACTCTCTAGCATTTTCACCGTTTCATGCGAAAAATAAAATTATATTACACAAAAATAATGTCATTGAGGCGACGTCTTGTCAATCTATTGCACTTCTTTGTGTGAATGACCCCAAACATGCTTCAATTACATTCTCCCCCAAAAGAGTTACATGGTTGACACAAAATGCAAATGGCTAGTCTCAAAAAATTTATTGTTTTTGCACCATAATATCCCCACCACAAATTTGCAAAATGACATGTATGACTTTGTAAGTCAACCAACTTACATTTATTAAAGAAGGCTATTATCTATAAGTAATGAGACTATGATTAAAAGATTCAATTTGTTTTTACCATGTCGTTGGATCATTCTCCTTCAAATACATAGAGTTGAAGAAAAGTGGCTTCCTTCGGCACTCATAAGACATTTATAACTTTGTAAGTCAATTAGGCTTTGCATTTATTAAAGAAGTCTAGTATTTACAAGTAACGAGACTCAAATTAAAAGACGAAATTCATTTTTACCTTGTTGTTGGGTCATTCTTCGAGTGCATAGAGGCGAAGAGAAAAGGCTTCCCTTTGCACCCATGTCACTCTACAATTCATCGAGAATTGTGTCTCTAACGGCTTCATCAGTCGTCATCTTGCCTATGCGTGTGTTGAGAACATCAATAATCTCCTCATCGACCTTAAATTAATCGAGAGAAGAAAAATTGGGGTTTAAGTAGTTGGCGATGCATGTATATGTTAGTGGAGCTGCTTGTTCCATCTCAGATCAATTATGCGCCAAATGGGTTCATATTTGCTTTAATTTTTCCGTAATAATGTACCATGGCCTCATAGAGACAACCCATTGGGTTTTTTCACCATCCACCACACGTAGAGCTTTGACCAAAGGATTTGTCTCCTAAAACAAAATAGTATGAAGCTTTAAAATTAAATCTAAGAGAAATTTGAACAAAAAATAATGATAAATAAAACATGGTAAGTCCACCTCTTGCTTTTCGCAAACTCAACTTTGACGATGCTTCGAAAGGCAATCCGGGCATTTCGGGAAGCGGGGTGTTTAATTAGAGATGAGGAAGGCAAATTAGTGATTGCAGGTTCCTTTTCGTTAAAAGATGGAATGTGTAATGAAGCAGAGCCCAAGCCTTGCTCGAGGGTATCAAACTGGCGGTTCGAGTCGGATGTGAGGCGTTGATGATAGAAGGCGACTCCCAAGTTGTGATCAACGATGTTCGTAGAGGCAAAGCAGTGTCTTGGAAGTTGGACAATTTTATTAGTAATATCATACATTGGTTGAGTAGGACTCCTACGTGGAACTTAAGGCATAACTATAAGGGAGTCTAACAGTGTTGCCAATTTTTTGGCCAATCAAGGCATTATTAGGAGAGAAGGTCCAGTTCATCTCCGAGCAAGCGAGTGCGTGGGAGGAGCTCGATGAAATCATTTCTTAGAAAGGGAGAGTTGGGTGCCATTAGATTCCCAACTGTGTTGGTTTCTTTTCATTTTTTGTTGGTTTTTTGGAGGCTTGGCGATGGTGTTGTGGTTTAGGTGTCGATTATGGAGAGCCCCCCACTGCCTTTTCTATTCATTCTGCAAGGGGCAAGGCGAGAGATGGCCTTCTTTGGTAATATCTCGTAGGCTCGAATCAAAATTATTTTTCGGGCGTAGTCGGGGTCCATTCGCGAGGCCATTGAGAGGATTCTGGGGGAAGAATACATGGAGGTTTCGGTGAGGGCTAGGGTGAATTTGGAGGTGGTGTCTTGCTTTGTGTCCTGGATGCTCCTGGTGCGGCAAAATGTGGATGAGGTCAAAGATATTTCCCTACACTTCATCAGGCCCCAACATTGAGTCAATTTGGTAGAATTGTTGGAAGCTTTTGGTAGGGCTCAACCGTTGTCGATGTAGTTCGGGAGGGGAGGCCATGGAAGAAGCTCGGAGGGTGATTGCGGTGTTGTCTGCTAGGAATGTTGTTCTAATGAAATTTGCCTCGATGTTCACGAAGCATGTTCCACGGGGATTTTTGAAGGAAGAAGGCTTGAGAAGTTGGATTTTCCAGAGCTTTCGGTGCCAGTGGTCTTGGAATCGGAGGGTGTGATCGATCTTCGCAGAAAATTAGGTTTTACTTATAATTTCTTACTAAGGACGCGACTCGAGCAGGAGACTATGTGGGTGGTAGGATGTCGGTTGGCCCTAGTTGTCCCGCCTCTCAAGAGTAATTTTTTATTCTTGTCCATTTGTCCTTGGCTTGGGTCGAATTTTTAGTTTGTTGTCTATTCTGGGTCTTCTCGATTCCTTGTGATGTTTTTAGGTATTTGTGGTATTGGTAGGTCTGGTTAGTTTGTTTTTGGTCGGTTGTTTTTATTGTACTCGGGTGGGATCCCTCCAGTCCCCTAGTTCTAATCTCCAGTCAAAAGCGTTAAATTATCTAAAAAAATAAAAATAAAACATAGTTAAGTTAAAATTTACCTTAAGGATCTCCTCTATGCTCGTCACAAACACATTATTAAAATCGGCCTTCATAACCCTTTTCCCTTCGCCTTCCTACAATAGGGAGACTTCAATAACCATGCGCTCACCAACATTTTCATAAAAGATGTTAGTGAGATTGCAATCGCTGAGTAATGTGATGAAGTTTGTGGCCAATTGTGTGACTCTCGATTGCACAAGCTCCTTTCTATTTGTGTATTCTCTCATCAAGCTTAGCACCCAAGGGTGATTGTAGATGTAATTTATAATATTTTTGGCTTCTTTAACCAAAATTTTCACTTATGTAATTTTCCATTGTTCTCAAGTAGGAGATCAATGTAATGGGTTGCGTAAGGGCGCTAAACAAGTGCGCGTGCCTCTCCTCAAGAAATCTTCCCATTCTTACATATGCTGTTGCATTGTCAGTCACAACTTGCATGATATTCTCCACACCCACTTCCATGACCACTTCCTCCAACATATTACACAACCTCTACATTTTCATTTGTTAAGAGAGCATCAATGGACTTCAAGAACACCTATTGCCCACTTGTCATTTTTTTCAAAGTGCGTTTCCTTCCATTTGTTCATCCAGGAAAAATACACACTTTTTGCACCATATTCTTTTTGATCATTTCCTATCGTAAGTGTTTGTTTGCGGCTTCCTCAACAACGTTAAATCATGCGTAGGTGTTTTGAACCCCTACAACTAATTCAATTAGACTGTCTCCTAATATGGGCTTTTGCCACATGAATTATATGTTTAATGTTGCTATAAATATGCCGAGAGGCATTTTAGTCATAACTCAATGGCATGAGTTGTTCACTTTTATTCTCGACATCAAATTTGATGTCCATTTGTCATTCAAATTCATCCTTAACTTTGATGTTCGATTATGTTAAGTTGATGGTTTCAACTGACTAATTCAATTAGACTAATTTTTGTGGGATTTTTACTCAAGAGGAGTCATTTTCAAATGACCTCTATGAGTAGTCATTATTCCAATGACACATTTCCTTATTTGTGTTTGGTAAATTATTTTATTTAAACATTATAATATCATTTATTATATCATATTTATTTTTTTATTTTTTGTTATTCTTATATTATACTAGCATAGATATCTTAAATATAATTATCTAAAATACACCCAGAGATATCAATCTTGAGATGCCTATCCAACCTAAGTGTTAAATCAAATATATACGTCTTGAGATTGTTATCTCTCAATGTATTTTAGATAGTTATATCTAAGATATCTTTGCTAGTACAAAAAAGTTAATAACGGCTAGGGCCCTCACCCTCATATCTAGGATGAGTGCCTCCCGGCACTCAATTGATCTCTAGGGACACTCCCTCTCCAAATAAAATAGAGAGGCGAGCCCTCTCTATATATGGGCTATATGTTTTCCATATATGTTTTATGAATCCCCATATACGATAAGATAAGATAAGATAAATATATTAAATGTCCAACAAATGACCACAAAAGTAGGTCAATGGGACTGTACCCATACAAAGAGAAAAGAAGAGTCTTGCGAGAGGGCCAAAAGCTCCCCGAGAACAACCAGAAAAGAGAAGAAGGAAGAGAAGATGCAAAAGAGAGAGGCCCTAAAGAATCTTGCGAAGTTAGCGAGAACTTGAATGTGTGAAGGAAGAAAAGAAAAGGAGGCGGAAAAAGGAGACCCCTCATCTAACATCCAAGTCCGACTGAAAGAAGCTAGTAATGTGGCTTTGGGAGCCCAACATCGAGGTCATGGAAGATCTGGAGTGCCGATGTTTGAGGAAGGATGGACACTCTATGCTCATCAATGGATCTCAAAGGCCATCTATGAGAAGAGGGCCTCGATCTCGTATGTGTTTGGATGTCCCTGGTTTGTGAAAAAGTGCCTCGTGTTTGGACTGATCTCATCTAGAAATCAGGATTGGTGTCGCTCTGCCGCTTAGTGCCCCTCCTAGGGGAGAGCACTGTAAAAAAGGAAGTGATTTTCCGAGTAGTCCATTGTCTGGAAGGAGGTTGAAGGGTCTCTTCCTAAAGCCGAAGAGCCTCTTGTAGATAGAGAGCAAGGCACCTCTGATCATAGTATCTGAAGAAGTCTGTGAATGTTGGATGCTCTCTAAACAGGCAGTGAAATCTCCCTCTGATCTCGTAGTAGATGGGGCACCGAAAGATGAAGTGCTCTTCCATTTCGATCTCCTGGAGGGAATAGCTGGAAAATCCGCTTGGAATGGTCAATCTGATGATCACACTCAACTCGGAGCCTATGAGAACCAACCTTGAACTGACCTAGGGAAATGTGAAGGGCGTGCATCCAATGTTGGGAAATATACTGGGGTCGAGAGATAAGACCATTATTGACCTCAAGAAAATGCACAACATAGAAGGCCATCTTCGGATGTAACCCACCCTAGGGGTTAGTCTAGGTGCACTGAATGAACTACTTGTAGATATCATCTCTGATGATTTTGTTAGATCTTGCTTGCCCGAAAGGAGATGGGTGGGAACGTCCCAAGGAATAATTGTATGGTGGGAGGTGATCCATTTGAATCCCAATAGACTCAAGTAGTCATGAGACTCGACATACCAACAACGAGATCGACCAGAACGATTGGCCAAAGCAATGGCCTTAGAGGAGCAGTAAGCAAGGTAGGGATACTGTCCCTTTCTATAGAAGAATCAACAAGTCTTCGAATGCGATGCAAAAGGGAAACAAGGCCGAAAATTGCTTCCAACCTAAAGGGACAAGCCCCAAACACCGCTAGGATGATCTATATAGATGTGTAGAGATGGATAGGGTGCTAACCATCTAATCTATAGGGCCGAGATGCCGACGTCCCCCTCTCTTCAAAGAAAGAGAATGAGTTCCCTATCCTAGCTCATCTCCGGATACGAGGCATACAAACTCACCCACTTTCATTAAAAGTTAATAAGTGGGCTTCCTCAAATCACATACACGAGTTAATTGAGTTTGGAAAGGTTGTATGACCTAGATAGGGGATGTCAAGGTTGCTTATTTAGATGGCTAGGTTGCTTTATGGGGATGTCAAGGTTGCTATTTACCTAGGGATGTTGCTATTCAAATGTCAATCTTGCTATTTGGTTATCAATCTTGTATAACCTAGATAGAGGATGTCATTTGGGCGAATGGAGCTGCAATCATCATATATAGATTGGGGAGTTTTGTTCACGGCTCGGTATTGTAATGTCCCCATTTCAGAATTATTTAGCTTTGGATAGCGAAGCCTATTCTTATTATTTTTCGTAATCTAAGGGGAAATTAAAGAGGAAAATAAATTAATTTAAGTGATCCAAGGGTATTTTTATATTTTAATTGGAAAATAACACCTAAATTATATTTTTAATCCAAAAAGTAGAAATAGAATAAAATAATAATAGAATGATGAACTTCTATTATTGGGCGCTAAAGATAGAATATTAATTAAGTAAAGAATGGGGCTCTAAAGATAGAATGGGCTGCATGAGCATCAAGATCCTATTTCTAGGATGGAGAGACGATAAAACAATTATATATTGTTCATTCCTATTTTTAAGATGGGGCGCCAACATGGGAGTGAGAATAAAGTTATTTTTTATTGTTTGTTGAGCATACATGTAATTCCAAAATGGGGTGCCAACTTTAAGGAAGGCCTTCGAAGTTATAAAGGCGGATTTGGGGTTTGTTATTACATCACTTGGAAATTTATCAACTACTTCATTGTCTGCAAGTAGCTTCTGCTTTTGCATCAGCAGTAGATGATGAAAACCCTCATTTGCATACATATATGAGGACAAATCCCTCATATCTAAGCATGGCGATTCCATTCAGGGGTTGCAGTGATCATTCAGGGTACATGTGTTCATCTAGTTCAGCTAGGGCATCATATTTAGGGTTGTTTTAGCATCCATCCCTCTGGTAATGAATTTCAGCAGTGGCGCCATATCTGGAAGCAGTTTCCATTCAAAGCAGTTTACATGTTCTTATCATTTGTGAAAAAATTGTATTCAAACATTCTAGTGTTTTTATTGAAGTTGATTTGAAATAAATAAATAAAGTCTATTTTCCTACATATTGCGTTGCTTTTTTATTAAAAAAATCAGATTATTTCAGCTGTCATAAAAATAAAATTTCATATTGCTGCCCTAGGGTTTGATAAAATATCTAGATTTGTCAAGAATTATTTGGCAGGATATTACGAGATCGCATCATCATTGCCATCTAGGCTTGCTTCTTGCCCCCGCCTCCTTGGTATTGGAATTGGAATTAACATGAGACAAGAATCTAGTTATATTTGGTGTATGACGGGTAAAATATAGGTTCCCAATTGGGTTCTCAAATGTAGGGATCCAATCTAAGTCCAAACACACAATGTAGATACAAAGGTGCTCAAGGAGCGCTAGTGTCGTAATTCTAGAGGATAATGACCCTAACCCTAGGATAGTTATAGGTTTTTAAGGCCTATATCTAAGATAAAGATAGGTATCCTACTAGGATTCAAGAATAAGAGTAATCAAGGGATGGATAAAGCCAAGGGGTGTAATATAATAAGACAATGCAATAGATCAAAGCAAACATACATCTACTCTAGTCTATAGCAATGAATGACCAACATACAACATAAATGTGCCAGATAAAAGCCTAAGAAGAGTTAGAAAATTACTTGTAGCGTGTGTGTGTGAGCACTGATGCATAATCCTCCCCAGAGACAACAACACCAAGAGATAATTGCTATGGGTGGAGAAGGGAATAACTCAATAAGAAGATCTTCAGTCCTAACTCACTATGGTGACCCAAATGCACAAAGGTAAGCTCCAAGACTCCAAGTCCAACAAGTAGGTGCGAAATAGTGTGAAAATATGTGAGCTATAAGTGCCTTCATGTATGAAAAAAGTGATTGTTTGGTGGTGCTTTATCAAAAGAAGGTGGAGCGTATATACCCGATGCCATTACCCTTGGAAAAACCAAAATCGACACCATCACCCATGGGCGATGGCGTTAGTCTTGGGGGAAGACCTAAGGTTAAGAGGTGAAAAACATGTGTAATGGATGCCAAAAGTAAATAGAGGTAAATGATGAAGGTCCAGGGTGATCGAAAGCAGGGATAATAGTGTGCAATAAGCTGAAATAAGTAGACATAACAAGACAAATGGATGTAATGGGGGTAATGTGTGAACAAAGGGAAGAAATGAGGCAAGGATAGGGTAACTAAGGCATAATGGAAACATCTCTCAAATGCTGTGGTCTAGCCCATGTGACCAAGTCCGATCACACCCCAATCTCGACAGGCCCCTTAAGACACTTACTCATGAGGAAGATTTATCAATAGCCCCGCACTAAAGAAATGGTTAGCAAGAATAAAAAAATAGGTGTATACATATGCCCCAACCGAAGTTCAACGTGTTACAATAGTGTAACATATGATGGTATTTGGAAAAGATCTATGCAACATGTAAAATCAAGAGGAAATGTTGAAAGTAAAACAATAATGGAAGTGTTGTAAAGAAATAAATGAACTCCACCAAATGAAATATATGCACCTCGTACTTACCTACCAACATTGCTCCACTTGCTTGTGGTGGGCACAATAGTTGCTTAAAACCCCGAATGAGCAAAATTAAAAGAAATACAAGAATATGATTAGTAAAATAAGACATAAATCACCTAGCTAGGAGGCCATGGGAGTGATGATAACTTGGCGGTGGATTGCAATGCGTGAAAGAGCATAACAAGAACCAATGGATAGGTGCCATAAGGATAATAAAGTGTGATAAAAGGCGCTAACCAAGACGAGATGCTGTGGAGTTAGCAGACCTGAAGTGATAGATAGATAAATTACCAAAGTATTTGAGATAGGAAGCAATGTCCGTATAATCCAAAATGGGATGAAACTAAAGTAAAATAGTAGGTTGATGAAGTAGTTGATTTGGAGAATGCTCTTAAATAGGTGTTATTCTTTGAAGATTTCTTGGAGTTGAATTTTTGATTTGAAGGGAGGGTGGGCACCATGAGGTGCCCCAAAATATGGTGTGGTGAAAGAAGTGGCATCATGAGATGCCCCAAAAGAAGCGTCAATCATGTTGGTATTATGGTTAAAGGTATGCATTCTAGCTAGGCTCTTTGATAATGGAGTACATCGAGGTGTCTAGACTGTGCTTGTGACATGATGTAATCCTCATCATAGGAGGGTAGAATGGTGCATGTAGGTATGTTAGTGTCATTAGGGGTAATAGTGTCAAAATAGGACTCTTTGGTTGAGATGCCCAACTTATTGAAAGATTAGGGAGATAGAGGTGGATAATCATGGAATAGTTTGGCAATTTCGAATTCATTACATTCAAAGCGGTCCTCCTTATGGTTTTAGGAGGTTTCGACTTCATGACAAGGAGGCTCCTCAGATTCTAATATGTGAGGAAACCGTTCCCGAGGTAATAGAATTTGAGAAACCTGAAGAACGATGGATTGTGGTAGTTGGTTCTTGTTAATAGGGTTTTGTAGTTCATTAGGCTCATCATCGTCTGAGTCGACTAGAGTGTTACTGAGCTCAAGTTTGTAGTTAGAGAACTCTAGAAATGGAACCTTATGCACCGTAATGTGAGTAGTGGGAATGTGGAAGGGCTTATTGAGGAAGGGTACATGTATGTCCCACGGGTTGGGATCAACAACATGCCTATACCGTTGGTTGTTATGAATGAATTTAAGGCATTGGTATCCGGATGATGCAACCGCGCGCGCATGCGTGTGTCCAAGGTCTACCTAATAAAAATTGTAAGAAATTGGTTAGTCCAAAACCATAAGCTTGTGTTACGCCCTTACCCTAGGTCATATATCGGGATATGGATAACCGATCTATGGCTAACATAATCTCTTATCATCTCATATCATATTTATTTATGCTTTCATATGATTAGTGGGCTGGCCTTAGGGCTTTGGATAGTATAGTAGGGTATATATAGGATTTAGAGAGTAGGATATTATCATGATATTGAGCACTTGAGTCTTATTGTATGGTTTGGAGGTTTCCCCCTCGAAGTGGCTAAGTTATTATACTTGCATATTGTGATCATTTCTCTATATTTTGGTGTTTTATTGTTGTTGATATTCAGATCTATCCAAGTAATTTCTTTGTAGGTGGTATCAAAGCTATGATCTCGGCCAAAATTAGGTCAAAAACCCTAATTTTTGGTCTGGCCATATCTTGTGAATAGTTGTGAATTTCTCACTAATTGTTAATAGAAGTGGAGACATATATCAAGTAAGATTCTCGGAAATTTTCAAGATTTTTGATCCATTTTTCAAAATTTATCACCATTTTAGGAGATTTCCTAAATTTACTCCACAAGCCACAATTTTTGGAAATTTTCAAAGTTATTTACATTTTCGTAAAAATATAATAAAATAAAAGGGGTTTATTCTTTGTATTTTCTGAATTAAGGCCGAAATAATTCATAAATTGGACACTTAAATCTTGATTAAAGGAGTTTATTCTTGAAACCCTAATTTTTGTGCATCATGGGGATGATTTTCTATGGAAAGGGTGAGGTGGATGCTAGAGAATGGTGGGTTGAATTTAAGAAGATTTATTTTTCATCTACATGGACATGGTTTTGGTTTTCATTTTGGCTTGATGGTCCAACAAAGAGGTGGGTCTCTCAATTGAATCAAGAGTGTTCAAATTGGTCTTGGGAGGAAATGGAACAAGTTTTCTTGGCTAGGTGGAATAAAAAAGTAGGAGTAGGAGAAGAAGGATAAGGAGGAGGAGGAGTATATTGTTTATTTGTGCCTCTGGTGGCGGGGTAACGTTAGCCAAATGGCCGAGACCAAGTGCTTCCAAGAGAGCTGCTCGATGAATGGGAGAATTCTTCAATGAGATCTAAGAAGGAAATGTTTGGAAAGGTCTTGGTTAGATCATTGATCAAGTCATAAGCCCCTACTGGCTTGCTTAGCGTGTCATGAGCATTATTCAAGACAACTGGGTAAATCGGGATCGATTGCGATGAATAGTCTCTAGCTCTTGTTGCAGCGTTAATCTGGAGTTCAGCGTCCAACTCAACCAAACCTATGATCTTTGTTTGTTGGTGACCATCCAAAGGAGGTGCCACCTGTGGGTTTGACGAAGTTGAGGCTTCATGATCATGAGTCCCTATTACAATACCTTTATTCGAACCATTAGGATCCAGTCTTCTGTCCTTTGGACGCGTGGGGAGAGGATCATTGAAGATTCCTAACGCATGTTCTGTGGAGACACTGGTCCCATATAGGTGTTTTGATTAGGCGCAATTGGGTTGGCTAGAAACATGTCAACAAACAATTGTCTTTGGTCTTCTGGAAAACGTTGCAAAACTTATTACAATTGTGGCAAGTTCTTGCGTCATGCCCACAGACCCTATGGAAACCACAATACAAGTTAGGATCATAATCCCAAGGCCTTTGGTTTGTTCCTTGTTGTGGTCCAAAACCACGGTTATTGTTTGGTTGTTGATTGTTATAATTAACACTTTGGAACCCTTGCCCCTGGTTCTGGAATTGGTTGGGGTATTGACTAGGGCTTGGGGTTGGCATTTGTCTTTGTGGCTGAGGTTGTTCTTTGTTGTTGGGGACAATTAAAATCCACAACATTTACCGAGGGTGAGAAATTTTTGCTCCTCTGATTGTTGCCATTGTTATTCCCATTGTTGTTGTTATTCGTTGTACTTGTACTAGTGGGATTAACAACATTAGGCTTTTGGGGCTGGTCAGTTACACCATCGGTCGTGACTCCACGATTCTTGTTAAGGATCTTTGGTCCTTGATTGTTATTTGTATTGTTGGAGTAGCCGGGAGTGTTTTGAGAAGGGGTAACTAACTTCCCATTTGCTCCGTAGGTCTTACGACCACTGTTGATGGCCGCTTGGTCGATCCGAAGAGCACCCTCTAGCACCTCTTCATAGCTCCTTAGCGGGAACTTTTGAACCTCTTCCTTCGTCTCTGTTGAGGGAGTGGAGGAACAAATCACAAAGTTCCGTTTGGTCCATGTTTGGAGAACTTGCGGAAGAGTAGAGAACATGTCGCCACCTCTGAATGAAGTGAGCTGCAGACTCGTTATGTTCTTGTTTGATATGAAGAAATTCTCTGATTCTTGTTCGCAAAAGCTTGTTCATATCAAAGGCTTTGATAAACTCTGACACTAGTTGCTTGAACGAGTGTATCAAGCCTCCGATATCCTATAATACCGATCGAGAGCAATACATTCAAGTGTTTTAGGGAAAATCTTTACAACGATTGCATGCCATAGAGCAGCTCTCGAATGGCCGTTACATAAGCTTTGATGTTGGCATTTGGATCACCCTCCCCTTGAACTTTAGGGGATCGGGCAGGGTCTCGAGAGCATGACTGCTCGAATGGAGAAACCTAGGGGTTCTTTGAGATATTCGAGAATAAGTCCCCATTGCATATGTTTCCACCATTAAAGACCCTTTTTGGGGAGGTGGGGGTTGCGTTGGCTGTTGAAACGGGACAACATAAATATTTGGCGGGGCGTATGACATCCCTTGCATTTGTCCATATGGACCTGGGTAGCTGTACATGTCCCCCTGTGGAGATTTGGAATACATGTGTATATATGGGGGTTGACTTCCACGATATGGAGTCAAGGCGCGAAGCCGAGGAACGTCACATTTCTCGGGCTGGTATAGCATTTGAGAACACACTTTCGATTGGCGCTGCCGTAGATGACCATATGTGGCTTGAGGAGGCATACCCAAGGTACCCGTCCTAGTTAACAAGTCTACATGGTTCAGAATATTCATGTAGACTATGGCGGGTTCTGGGTAGTGGGTATTTTCCCATAGTTCTGTGGGTAGGAAGGAGCCCACACTTGCCTTGCATATGAATTATGTGTATTCTGGGCAAGCTCTAACTCCTTGACCTTATCAACTAAAGCTAAAATGACATCGCTCGTTGACGGGTGGTGCCCTGTTTAGATTCCTTTGGTTGAACCCTTAAAGGTTGTTGAGGAATATGGTGTCCCGCTATGAATTGTTCACGATGTTTCCACCCCTCATTGGTTATATTGTCAATTGGTGGCGGGGTAGCGTTATTGTTTTGAAGTGGGACACTACCTTGCCCTTGCAACCTATCAAAAGATTGGTTCATTTGTTGGAATTGCTGCTCACTCCTAGCATATCATGCTAGATACTCCTCATCAAGATGGGGGAGTGGATTGGATTGCATGGTGATGGGCTGTCAAAACAATACCCGAGGAGATGAACTAGCTTCTCCAGTAAATTTCATGTCATTTGAACTTGATTGTTTAAGGGGATAAATTTGAGTGTTATGATCCAATTCTTCGAAGTGCACAGAAGAACCAACATTGGTTCCTTGAAGCAGAGGGTTTTAAGTGGATGAGCGGTTGTCTGCCCACGTTGAAAGCAAAGGTGATTGTTGTGGTATGTTTGAGTGGTGTTGGTACAAGTTGAAACCCGGGATGGGTCGACCGTACTCGTCATATCCCGACATATTCGGGGTATAAGAATACCCGTAGAATAAAGGATGGATGAAAGCGAAACATTTAGAGACTAGCTCTTCACGTCGGGTTCACCAATTTATATGACAGAAAATCAACACGTGACCTTCTACGCAACCGACTTCCCAAGGTCGTGCCGAGACAACCGGTGTGGAATTTGAAATGGGAGTGAAAGTGATGGTGGTGACCAAGCTAATTGGGAAACCTTATGTCTTTGACACGCAATAATGGAATCTACGAATCTAATGCAAAGAATGCTCTCCTAACTTGAAGGGGTGTGATGGTAGGGTCTGATATAATAGCTACTCGGAGACTCCAATCGATGTCTAGCTCAGCCGAGATTCTATTGGTGGGTTGTGGAATACGTGGAAAGTAGCCTGCAAGTGCCTCGTATGGGTTTCCAGACAAGGTCATGGAAATTGAGACAAGAGATGTAGCGAGCTATAGGAACTAAGGGTGATTCTTTAGTCTCATCCAAAAAGTCTTAGCCTGATCGGCTGCTACGTTCAACAATGAAAGCTGTGTGATAATATTAGGTGGAAGTAGTGAGGATATGAATACTGTGTGTGTAGGCTAGTGTCGATATCTAACTGACTAGTAGGTCCGTTGGGTTGCGGGACCTGTGGGTCACAACCAAAGACTCGTTGAGGCTGAGGCCTTGGAATGGTCATACATGCAGTCAAATCCTATTCCCAGGAGCAGTCCAAAAGTTGTAGGCCTTGTTAGCAACTATGTTTAAAGTCTCTAACTGTCTTATTTTCTCTGTGTATGTGGCGGGTGTGTGTAAGATTGTTAAGCGCAGACTTGTGTCAATGTCAGTTACTAACTCTGGCCCGTTGGGTTGTGGGACCAGAGGATCACAACCGTAGGTCTTTTCTTGCTGCGGACCGTTGATGGTCATAAAAATGAATTTGATTCGTTTTCGATGAATAAACTATCTATCAAATGAAATCTAAACTATATTTTTGTGTTTTCTCAATATATAAAAACAAAACAATAAAACAAGCTAATCTATGGAAATAAATATTTTGGTGCTTTTCTAACTTTTCGCACAATGCATCTAATCTAACAAACAATTTAAAGAAAAAAAAATAGCTGGTCGGATGTAGCTAGTTATCCAGAAGATGTGTGAATCTAAATATAAGATCTACTCTAATTCAAATAAAATCTCTCCAACTCTACCTCAAAAGTGAAGAATAAATCATGACTCTAACGAGCTATCATTCAAGTAGTTCATTATCATTTGAGCATTTGAGTCTTATTATATGGTTTGGAGGTTGCCCCCTCGAAGTGGCGAAGCTATTATAATTGCATATTGAGATCATTATTATGAAATATTGTGTTATTTGGTGTTATATTGCTGCTCATAATCTGAATTATACTAGTAATTTCATTACAAGTGGTATCAGAGCTGCGATCTGGGCCAAAATTAGGGCAAAAACCTAATTTTTGTTTCCATGATATATATATTTTGAACCAGAGCGAAATTGGTGGGAGATATTTTTACCAGAGTTGTGAAACATTTCAAGTAAGGTTCCTGAAAATTTCAGACTTTTTTGATTTATTTTGCACAAGTTATTACAAATTTAGGGTTTTTCATAAAATCGCTCCCTAGGGTGCAAATTGTGGAATTTTTTCAAGTTCTTTACATTTTCGAAAGCTCTAAAAAAATAGTATTAGTATCTTCTCTGTGTTTTTTCTGTTCATTTAGAATTTGTATCAAAACCCTAAACCCTAAGGTTTGATATCATGGCGGGGCCTTCCACAAGAGCAAAAAAGAATCCGGTTACTCGGGTAAAACCCCAGATAAAGATGAGATAGTGATTGAAGAGATGGATTCAGAAGGGGTAAATACAGATTCCTCAGCACTAGGGTTTACTTCAGTTGATCATAAGGTGAGCCAACTTGAGTATGAGTTGCGAAATGTACAATCTGAGATGGCCTCTAAAGGAGACATAGCCCAAATCAATCATCGGTTGGATGATATCATGCAACATGTAAAGGGTAAATAGTATGGCCCAAATCCATCCCATATCAACCAAGGAGGATCTTCAGTTCAAAATCATGGACAAAATAACCATGTTGGATCACTTTTCCAGCCCAATCAAAATCCAACTTATTCGCAACCACGAAACATGATGCTGAAAGTGGATATGCACAAAATTGATGGTAAAGATCCCTGAATTGGATAAATCAAATGGAGAACTTCTTTGAGCTACATCAAACACCATCGGAAAAAGGTGACATTGGCAAAATGACATTGGCATCCCCCTCAATCATCGGATTGGAGTAACCCGATCCATCCCATATCAATTCAATTTCAAAATCATGGACAAAATTTGGATGTATCGATGATGCGATGGATATGTCAAATTTGATGGTAAAGATCCCTTGAATTGGATAAATCAAATGGAGAACTTCTTTGGTCTCGGTGTCATTGGCATCCTGTATCTTGACCGAGACCAATTCGTTTGGTATCGATGGTTTATGTGCTCGAGAATGGTCTCGGTGTCACTTGGACAATTTTTACCAAGGAGTTGCAATTGCACTATAGTTCCAGTGTTTCAGAGAACTACTTTAGTCAATTAGCAAAGTTACGACAAAAACAGGATCAATCAAAGATTATGTGCATCAATTCCAGAACCTATCCTTAAGGGTGGAGAATATACCAGAAGAGAATCTGAATGACCTATTTCTTGGGGGTCTTAAGGACCACATCGAGCATGAGGTACATATGTTTAATCCACTCAAGCTTTTTGATTCTATTATCATGGCACGTCGAGCAGAGGAAAAAGTTCTTTGTAGTAGGAGGCCGCCTTTCATTAACACCAAAGACCGTAGTATCTCTTCCCCTTCATTTTCTAGGCCAATTAGACTGACTCCTCAACAAATGGAAGAAAAGAGAGCAAAAGGATTATGTTTTAACTGTGATAGAAAATATGGACCGGGACACAAATGTGTTGAGAAGAAGTTGTTCTATATTGACGAGGTAATGAGGATGATGAGGATGCTGAAATTATAGGAGAGGTTGAGGAACCAGTAGAAGAGGAAGTAGAGGATCACCAACCTACAATTTCTTGCCATGCATTGTCAGGTATTAGTACTCCTCAAACACTCAAGGTTATTGGCTATCTCAAAAAATAGAAGGTGACAGTGTTGATTGACTCGGGAGTACTCATAACTTCATAAATAGTAAGTTAGTTGCCCGCCTCAATTGTTTTATTTACCCAACTCCAGAAATGCAAGTTATGATTGCGGATGGTGGGACAGTCAAGTGCACAAGAAAGTGCCATAGTATCAAGCTTTCCATGGGAGACTACATGTTAGACTCACCTATGTTTGCTATTTCTATGGGAGGGGAAATATTGTTTTGGGTGTCCAATGGCTCACAACCTTAGGTACTATAGAGATGAATTTCCAAGAATTGTTCATGCGATTTCATTCAGATGGAAGGACAATACAATTGAATGGGATGGTAGCTAAGTCTCCACAGTTATTAGCTCTCATCGGATGCGAAGAAGGTTCTCGAGAAAAGGAGTAGATGGATTTATAGCAAAGTTATTTTCCATAGAAGTACAAAATACGAGTCTTGATACCACCCGATCTTGAAAGATTGTTGATGCTCACTCATCTATTTTTGATGCAATTCCAAAGGACTACCACCGAGTTAGGGATCATGATCATGCCATTCGATTGATTCCGAGGGAGCGAAACACCTAACATCGGACCATACGAGATACCCATATTCCCAGAAAAGTGAGATCGAGAAAATGGTTCGAAAATGTTGAAGGCGGGTATCATCGGGCCTAGCAGTGCATATTCTTCACCGGTGGTCATGGTACGTAAGAAGGATGAAACATGGAGGATGTGTCAGATTACGAGAACTCAACAAGTACACCATCAAAGATAAGTTTCCTATTCCATAATTGATGATTTACTTGATGAATTGCATGGTGCTATTTATTTCACAAAATTAGATCTTGTTAGGGTACCATCAAATTAGAATAAAAGAGGAAGATGTTCATAAAATGGCTTTCGGGACTCATGAGGGCCATTATGAGTTTTTGGTAATGCCTTTTGGTCTTACAAATGCGCCTTGACCTTTCAAAGCTTGATGAACACTTTTTTTAGCCATTTTAAAGGAAATTTGTATTAGTTTTCTTTGATGACATATTGATTTATGATAAGACATGGGAAGAACACTTCTGACATGTAAATAAAGTGTTGGAAGTTTTGGAGAAACATACTCTCTATGCAAAGCCATCTAAATGTTCTTTTGGTGTATAAGAGGTAGAGTACTTGGGTCACATTGTATCCCATGAAGGCGTCAAAGTTGATCCTCAGAAGATCAAAGCTATGGTGGAATGGCCAAGGCCCAAAACTCTCAAAAATCTTCGTGGGTTCCTAGGACTAACAGGGTACTACAGAAAAGATTTGTGTGGGGATATGGTAGAATAGCAACCCCACTCACTGCATTGCTAAAGAAGGATGCCTTCCATTGGATAGACTTAGCCACTAAATCCTTTGAGCAGCTGAAGGAAGCCTTGTGCAGCACCCCAGTTTTGGCTACTCCCAACTTCTCAAAAACCTTCATTGTTGAATGTGACGCTTCAGGATCAGGATTGGGAGCAGTTCTAATGCAAGAAGGAAGACCAATTGCATTTGAGAGTCACCAATTCAAAGGAAAATATCTGCTCAAACACTATCTATGAGAAAGAAATGATGGCTATTCTTCATGCGGTCAAGCAATGGAGGCCCTATCTCATGGGTAGACACTTCAAGGTAAAAACTGATCATGATAGTCTCAAATACTTTTTGGAGCAAAGGTTATCATCTGAGGAACAACAAAAGTGGGTAACAAAAATGTTGGGTTATGATTTTGAAATCATATACAAAAAGGGTAAAGAAAATGTAGTAGCCGATGCGTTGTCCAGAAGGGATACATCCACAGATGCCTTACTATGTGGAATGTCCATGTTGACGGCCGATTGGGTGGATGAAGCAAGATTGGAATGGGATCAAGACAAGGATACACAATCTCTAATACAGAATATCAAGCAAGGATCTATGACATCTAACAAATTTGAGTGGAAAGGTAATGCCCTATGGTACAAGGACAAGTTATACTTGAGTAAAGATTATGAGTTGAAGCATAAGATTCTTGCAGAGCTACATGCCTCGCTTTGTTGGAGGACACTCTGGGTTTTTGAAGACATATCATAGAATAAAAAGAGAATTCTTTTGGGAAGGACTCAAGGGGATGTACAAAATTTTGTATCGAGTGTTTAGTGTGCCAGCCAGAACAAAGGGAAACAATTAAGACACCGAGTGCATTGCGACCCTTACCATTCCTAGCCGAGAGATGGGAGGAGGTCTCCATGGATTTCATCACCGGATTGCCTTGTTCGAGAGGGTAAGAATGTTATTTTCGTGATTGTGGATAGGCTCACAAAATATGCCCATTTTTGTGCCCTATCACATCCATTTGCATAAATACGATCATGACTATTTTTTTGGAGACAGTTCAAAGGCTACATGGAACCCCAAAGATAATTGTAAGTGATCGTGATCCTATTTTCACAAGTAATTTTGGACGGAATTATTTTCATGTTTGGGTACTCGGCTAGCTCACGAGTTCATCTTATCATCCTCAAACGATGGGCAAAATGCGAAGTGGTCAACAAATGCTTAGAGGGGTATCTACGTTGTTTTGTATCAGATAAGCAGGAAAGATGGATTAAATGGCTACCACTTGCAGAATGGTGGTATAACACATCTTTTCATACCTCTTCTCAAATGACCCCATTTTTAGCATTATATGGTTACCATCCACCTTCTATCACTTCCTCCTTGAGGGTGCAAACTAAGGTCAGAGATGTTGAGGAACACATTCAACATCAACAACAGTTTTGGCTAGTTTGAAGGAGAATTTAGCATTAGCACAAAACAGGATGAAACAACAAGCAGATCAACATCGTAGTGAAAGACATTTTGAAATTGGTGATTGGGTTTTGTACGTCTCGAGCCTTACAAACAAGATGTCTCTAAAGCAACAGAAAAAGGACAACAAACTTGCTCCTAAATACTATGGCCCTTATCAGGTTCTACAAAAAATTGGCAGTGTTGCTTATAAACTAGAGTTGCCTCCATCTTCACACATACACCCAGTATTCCATGTTTCATGCCTGAAGAAGGTTATTGGACAAAAAATTTGAAGCCCAGACGAGTTACGAAACTTGACGAGGAAGGAAGAATCATTTTGGAGCGAGAGAAGATTCTGCGAAACACGTACTAAGAGGTGAGAACCCAGAGACATTAAGGAATATCTGATCAAGTGGAAGAATCTGAGCATAGAAGATGCCACCTGGGAGGATGAAGGTTTTCTGCAGCAACATCCAGGATTATTCAACGTTGAGGACAACGTTGGTTTGAAGGGGAAGGGCATGCTACGCCCTTAACCTATTGCTTGTATTAGGATATGAGTACCGACTTGTGGCTTACCATATCATTTTATTATATCATTTATACTTTCTCATGCTTAATAGGTCGGCACAGGTGATGGCCATAACATATGAATAGTATATATAGGGGGATTGTAGGTAGTAGTTCATTATCATTTGAGCATTTGAGTCTTATTATATGGTTTGGAGGTTGCCCCTCGAAGTGGCGAAGCTATTATAATTGCATATTGAGATCATTATTATGAAATATTGTGTTATTTGGTGTTATTCTTTGCTCATAATCTGAATTATACTAGTAATTTTATCTCTTTTGTTGTGTTATATTCTACAAATTATTCATTTATTATATGCAAAGTTCTTATCAAGTGGTATTAGAGCGTCGATTTTGGCAAAAATTGGGTCCAAACCCTAATTTTATAGATTCATCTATATTTTGAAATTGGTTGTGAATTCCTTCTCAAATTTTTACCACAATTGCAAAAGGGTTTCACAAAGATACAATCTAAATTTCATAATTTTTTGATGTGTTTTGTGGAAGTTATTTCATTTTTAGGGTTTCGCCTAAATTTGCTTCACAGGCTGCATTTTTGGAATTAATTTTCTAAATTTTTACCAGCATTTCGAATCCCCTTCATAAATCTATGGTAAAAATTTCAGAATTTTTGGATCTGGTTTGAAGAAGATATTGAGAGTTTTAGGGTTTTACATAAAATCGGCCTACATGTTGCAATTTTCCATCTTTCTTTGATTTTTTTACATATTCGGAAAGCTCTCACAATTTTAGTAGGGGTTACCTTTGTGGTTTCAGATTGGAGGCCAAATTATAGATGAAATCATCAGGTCAAATATTGGTCAAAGGAGTAAGTTTGTGAAACCCTAATTTTTGTGCATGATGGATATACCAATTTTCTATGGCAATGGGGAAATTGATGCAAAAAATGGTGGTTACAATTTAAGAAAATGTATTTTGAAAAATGTTTAGTATGGGTTAGTTTTTATCTTCATCTTGGTGGGAAAGCACGACATTGGTATTCTTATTTGGATATAGATCTATTGGATTGGGATTGGGAGGAAATGGAAGATATTTTCCTAGCTAGATGGGAAACAAAAAAGAAACATAATTTTGTTAAAGAAGAAGAAGAAGAAGAAGAAGAAGTTGATGATGAAGTGTTACACATGATAGTGCATCTCCAAGGAAGGAAACTTCAATATTTCAGTTTGAAGGGTGCATTCAAAGAAAAAGATAATTGTTTCGATAAACCCTAGCAGTAAATATAACTTCATCAATATGGATATAGCTAAAAATTTACATGTACAAGCAAAACATATTAAGGAAGCTCAAGTGGATGGTAAACATATTCAAGTTTTTGAATATTTAAAGATCTCTATGGATCAATATGTTTTACATTCATATTTTTATGCTTTAGATATGGATGGTATGGATATTGTGCTTGGATATATTTGGTTAGAGAGATTGGGAACAATTAATCTTAATGTGCAAATGAAATTCATGAAATTGTGGTATAAGAAAAAGAAAATTACATTGCAAGATATCACACTTAGCTGGAAAAAAATAATATAAATGAGGATCATGAAAATGAATTTGAAGATGGTGAACAAGAGAATAAAAATTATTCAGAAGGAGAGGCTGAAGAAAAAGATGAAAGAGAAATAAATAATTCACCTACTCAAGGGAAAATAGAAATAACTAAGAAGGTGGAAGAGAAAAATAAAGTTGAAGAAAAGGTTGATAAGGTTGAGGATACTAAGGTTGCACCATATAAACACCCACATCATCATGAGAGAAAAAAATCATGGGGTCATGCTAGGACACATAAGGGAAAAAATCTATATAGATATACAGGGAATTGTAGGAGCAATTATCAAGGCTATACACATAATCAATAGAGCAACCATTATATGAAATAGAATCATAGGAATAATTATTATGGATACACATGGATGCCGAGGACGAATGCATATGTACAAGGATGGAATCGGGTTTGAAGCAACATCACCCATTAGGATCTCATATGGGTGGTTTGATGATCGAACATGACGACTCACTGCAATAATTTAAATCACACTCATTATATGGATTCTTCTTATGTTTTAAGAACGAAACATGTCAAAGAGGGAGGCAATGTTATGTACCTTGGGATATGATATCATAATGTATATGGGTTGATGGAGATACTGACATGTGGCACATATCCCCTTAGTTATATGTATGGGTTCACATGGGATATGATATTATAATTTATATGGGTTGATGGAGATTCCGACATGTGGCACACATCCCCTTAGTTATATGGGTTCACATAGGGATTATTTATATTGGATAATGAGTCGGCCTCCATTGGGATTAGGTATTACCCATCCTATTTAAAGGATGTGAGTATCATTATGAGGATGTCATAGTATGAGTTGAGTCTTCTACTTGGTAGAGATATATTGGAGGTGTCCCCCTCGAAGTGGATTCCCATCTTGGGAGATTATGGAGTTACTTCTTAAGGAGCATTGTATGGTGTTACCCTCCTTTAAGGGTATTATTATAAATATATTGATTATTTGGGCATTTTGGCCCACCTATATGTCTTTCGTTGTGTTATATTTTGCAAATTATTCATTTATTATATGCAAAGTTCTTATCTAGTGGTATCGTAGTGTCGATTTTGGCAAAAATTGGGTCTAAACCTTAATTTTATAGATTCATCTATATTTTGAAATCGGTTATGAATTTTTCTCAAATTTTTACCACAACATTGCGAATCAAATAGCCTAGGAGCTTGATTACAAGTCATTCATCCCTTCTACCACATTTACATCCTCCTCCTAATGACACCACTAATTTATTACCCCTAATACTACCTAACAATTTCAAGTATTTAAACTTATTCTTTTGGAGGGAACCCCACTAGACCTTATTACATGTTTAAAAGTATCCCATTAAGTGAAAATCCATACAAAACACCAAAATGACTCTTCATGAAGATTTATAACAAAATTTTAATCTTGTCTTTAGATGCTCTGCATCACCTATATGGTAGGACCAAAAATAATACGGACCAAGGTCATGGTATTAGATTTCCAACTCTCATACAATTTGCTATTGGGCCAATCATGGATGCATCACATGAAAGTGATTGCCTCCCCAGGAAGCCAATGCATAAAATTCATCTATACTAACTAGTGGTATACACATGAGGCTAAACTAAAACCTATAAGATATCTTGTAGCAAATCTTAAAATCGATATCCACATTTCCACTATGAAAACCACATGTAGTATACCATTTTCCGAATTTATCAAATCTGGATTCACAAGTTATCATTGTTAATTCCAATTTTGTTGACGACGAGTTGAACTCACTCCGAATACATGTAAATATAACAAGGTTCCCAAAGTATTATGGATTGGCTCCTCCCATCTCTATTGACGATAAATTGATGCTTACCTATATTTGATGATGAGAGTGAGAAAGATCATATAACAATAATGAAGCCTTTTACAACAATGATATTTATCAATGCAACAAAGGTGGAATTGCTAAAATGTCCCAACACTCTTTGCTTCTCTCTTCAAGATCATTTTATCAACTTGGCATTGCTGCCAAAGACTCTTTTAGTGAAACTCAACATCACAACCACACCGCTAAAGAAGTGTGCACTATTCAATACTTTTATGATGAGGATTACATCATGTCCCAAACATAAACTAGACACAAGATTCCTCCAAATTTGATATATCGATGGTGAAGATGAAAATTCTTTATCTTGTTTTCAACGAATTCATTCTTAAAAACAATAGTTGGGTAATTGAACAATTATTAGTTTTTACCACAAACCTCAATATAAAAACCAAATAAAATTGATGCCTTTGGCATTCTGTTGAAAATCCCGATGATGTTCAAGAGAAACTAGACAATACCTATTTCATTGGACAACATGATGAAATTATTTCTGATGAAATTTTAGAAACACCATCCATAGACTTCATTGGCTAACATGTTACGACAAAGGTTGATGGCATGGAAAAACCCGCTAAACATGTTTCGAATAATCAATAATTATTCTTGATGCTAAGCTCATATATGTTAGGTGAATTTATATAAAAAAAAAAGCACAATAGTAAATTTTATGTTAATCTCGAAATCAATGTTGATTATAATGTCCCTTTACCTACTTTTGGCAACGATGAGGTTATTCTTGAGCTCCTTCATTCAATAGGTGATCAACTACTCCAAAAATATCATAAACTGTGTAAGCTAGGATTACGAGAGAAGTGTATGACTACCCTCAATCAATTTAATGCCACACATTTTTCATCCTTTTAAGAATGAACCTACTCTAATACCAAATGTAAGTTTGGTTTAGATTGCAAAATTTAAACACAAAAATGCTCAGATTGAACAAATAATAACACTTGATAAACATTTCTACATTCTTGTGTGAGAGACATTACATTTATGAGAATATATCTCCATAAATAAAGGAGATAACATTATCACTTCAATCTTACTCAATCATAACATAATCTCTTATGATTACTCTCAGCTCAAGATTATTACGTGAGTTGTTATAACAACCTTCGTAACATCCTTTATTAATATACAATTAACTCACACAAGTATTATTTACTCATATATCTATTTACGGTTAGTGATTTGTTAAACAACTCATGTAACCACTCTTACACTTATTTTATTATTCTCCACACATTATTATTTATTTTACTAACACATTTGCATGTGAGTACCAATAAACTATTATAATGATAGATAATAACACATTTGTAATGTATAATTATAATTATTTTTAGAGAGCCAAATAAATAGCCAATAAAAATGACACATGCATGCCAATTTTTCAAGAGATTGGCCAATGGACTTATGCATGTAGTCTAGGATTCTCCAAGATATATAAATAAATTTAGGGATTTGCCCTTTACGTACGTAGTCAAGAAAAACACTTAAAATTGTCTTCAAAGCAAGTGAAATTAATCACCTTAGGTATGATCACCCAAGGAGATGGTGTCACAATCTTGCTCATTGTGCAATAGATGAATATGTAATTGAGGACATTTAAAATTAATTTTAAAAAGTCAAACATATAATCAAATTTTTCTAAATGAGAATTGTAAGACAAAAAAAATAATGGACTAAAATATCGATGTGAAATACACAATTTCACTATTTTCCCCCATAGCGGGGACATAAATAAATTTATTTCAGTTATATATATATTTTTTGTGGTCTTTATTTTTAAGTTATTTTTATTATTGTGATTGAACCTAATTGAATAAATAAGAGGGTATTGGTTAACATTTTCTTATTAATCCAAGAGTTAGCAATAGATGGTATATTTAGATTAATATAAACATTAATGTATAAAATAGTATATATTGTCATTAACAATTTGTAAGATGGAACATGGAAAATATTGCCAAAACAAGAGGAAGTGGATGTACTTAGCTAATTATAGACTCGGGAAGTTGATCTAGCGGTGTGGAGTGAATGTGTAGGCAAGAAATGATATAAAAGTTCTTCATTTATATAATTGGAGTGCAAGAATAAACATGTATAAAACCTTCTAGCATGGATCTATCACATGGTTTGGTCCTTTGTGGACGGTTTCATACAATGATGCATTGGTGCTTTGTAACTTTTTATGATTCTATGACACTTATGTTGAATTTTTCTTTGAAACCCTAGGTGTCACATATTTGTAAACCCCTCATGTAACGTGGAATA
>CM031237.1:349031503-349092782 GCA_018340775.1 Taxus wallichiana var. yunnanensis
AATTTAACCAAACAACTCCCTTTTAAGCTTAACTCACTTGGGAATGTGAAGACAACTAATACTAAACCAGTTCAAAAATAAACCAAATGATAAACAAGTGTGAACACTCCAACAATCTTATAATATTGAAAATTATGTTTTTCGCGCCAAAACATTACCTAGGATTATATCCTTAATTTTGGATAGTAACATCAATTAGTTCCGTCCATATCATATAGTTTTGTCCCTATTGAAATTCTAAAAATAATTTTTATCTTTTTATGTTAATGTGTTCTTATACTCTATTCCTCTATACTATGTGTTCGTAGTATGTTTATATACCTAAATTGTATTTATTTTTGTGGGATAACCCCACCGAATTCCCCCTTTTTAAGTTAGTGATATTTTTGTAAATTAATTTCATCAAAAGAATATGAATGTTTCCATGTCAAATGTAGCATATATTCATTGTTGGATCACATAAAATATCTTGTAGATGATCGCCATATATAATAGAGCCCCGAAAGAGAGTGCATGGTAGCAACCATGACACTAAGAGATAACATAGATAACAAGAATGCAAATACATGAGCATACAAACATAAAAAGAACACAAGTATATGCCATAGGATGTTTGATGTTGTTGAAATATATAACAAGTAACATTTTTAGGATGCAAGAGGAGTAGTATTCACTAATGTGAATGAGCATAAAGAAAACAAGAAATATAAATATTGCATATACAACTATAGTATATGATAAAATAAAGCATCGAGTATGCACATGCATTGAGAAAAAGAAACATCTCGAACACATAAGTGTACAAATAAACATGACATTTAACACACAAGAGAATATCATACCGAGCATATAACATATAAGTGATAGGATCAATAAGAGCATGTGATATTGTAACTCAAACAAGTGTTAAAATAAACCATGGTCGTATTGCATAGTAATCGAGAAAAGTACACAGAGCAATCGATTCACTTATTTTATTACAACAATCAATAATACAACAAGAAATTGAATAAAACATTCAAATAAAGTAATGTCACATATCAATAAGGGATTACAACCCTTACGAGAAAACATAAGTTAAAGCAATCACTGTTACACAATAATCAAAACATGTAACACACAAGAGCATGGAGAATTCAAAGAAATTAATGTCAATTAGTAATCAAGGAAAATAGTCATGTAAGCTCATGGATTAGTCAAAGTAATGAGTAGTGTAAGAAATAAATGGTAGACAATAAAATCAGAGGCCAATATTAGTGAGCTAATAGGAGTAGTAAATTCAAGTAATCATATATCATAGTAAAGTCATTGTTTAGGAGTAGTCAACGTTATCATAAGATAAAGCATAATATAACATGTGTTGTAAATAATAAAGTAGCATATTGCACATAATGGAGACTTGGAGTAGTGTATATAGATTTGATTTGTATAAATTTTATTGTGTAGATGCCGCATGTGTAGGTATTCCTTCAATACATTTGGCATCCCCTAGAATAGAATGCTATCATAAGTCATAAATTACTAAATATGTAATCAACGTAGGCTTAGTATGTATGGTGCTCTTTACATAAACATGCATCGGGGTTTTAAGTTATAGTAGCCTTAATGTATGCAATGTCTATGGGTTTTAAGTAGTTTAATAATTCTATGACATTTAAATGATAAGGTAATATATATTACTAAACCTAAATGGTCATAAGGATTAAAGATAAGCAAGAACTAAACATATAACATACGGGGCCTAATTTTTTGTTTTTGTGATGTTATATGGTATTTTTATTTTTCAAATAGTAGCTTTGAATGGTAAATTTTGATACTAATGCCCATAAGGTTGGGTCCTTCATAAGTATTGTTACCTCAATAATCACAACAAACCCATGAAATGTGTTGTGTTGTTGGATAAAAACTCTCGAATCTAGTGTAAAGTTGGGCTCAATGTGATATTATGTACTATCATCTTTTGTAGTATAATGTGAATATATTCCAAGGTCACTAGAATTCATAGAAATGATAGGATATTGTTGTGAATTATATTGCATCAATACCCCTTGAGGATCATGCTTGCAGCTGGATATTGTTGGACTATTTTGTGTCACACACAAAAGATAACAAATGTACATATGGAGGCTAAGTTGTAATTGTTTCAATGGGGTAACCATATAGATGATTTAGATAGTCTAGTGTGAGATGGATTATTCTTTCAATTTCCCCATCACATGAACTTAAATATCCATGTCATTGCAAAGAAATTTAATGAATGCATGCTTGCAAAAAAGTATTTCCCCATTTCTTTTAACAAAAAATGGATGAAGCATGTACCACATTGAGCTAAGGTAGGGATGATGTGAAATGTGATAAGACAATTTTTGGCTCAAGTGTCATTTCAAATTGAATCATCTTCTTGTAGATAGTTGTTGTCTTAGTAAATAGTTCCACATCATATCTAAGGATTTCAAGAAATGATAGAATACACACAATAAATCCATAACCATTACTGACTCTTAGTAAATAGTTCCACATCATATATAAGGATTTCAAGCAATGATAGACTACACACAATAAATTCATAACCATTAGTAACCTCAAAATTATTTAAAGTGTGTCATGTTATAGTATGTATAATTAAAGGTTCCAAATAGGTTGATGAAGTATTTTTAGATGCATAAAACTTTGTGTATTATATACAAAGTGATTTGGTGATAATCGGAAAATGTTTAGCCTTGTTGTTGTTGTAATCTATATGTATGGAAAAAGTATATTGGAGGAAATATGATAATACCATCATTATAATTGTGATTATGTATGATGTTTTTTAGCCACCCAATGAAGGGGTAGGAGATGCTTCTCTTTGGGGTTTAGATTTTATGTTCACACATACATGATTATCACTAATGGGTCTATTCGGTGATTTTTTCTTACTTTTTATGAGTTGATATAATTCACTTAATTGTGAAGCCATTTGGGCTACTTGGTTCTAAAATTCATCAACAATACCTTTTAGAGAGAGAAATTCACCACAAAGGAAGAAACCATCATTGGTTGATGTGGGATGGATATTATATCTATTCATGATTGAATGGGTTGATGTAGTTATGTACTTTTGTAAGTGTTTTTCATAGAAGGTATATCATATGTACCAAATAAACCATCTATTGGGGGAGATGCAAATTAGGAAAAGAGTAGGCCTAAAAGGATTTTAAAATATTTTTGTAAAGTCAAATTAAATAAATGATTATTTATAAAAATTGGCGATCAATATTGGAAACAAGGGTTTTGAGAACATTGATGCCATATAAAAATATATAAGGGTTTTCAAAATAAATAAATATTTCACCCATTAAGTTCCTTTTAATGAAAATAAAAATATGGATTTCCAAAATTTCATAAGAAATTACAAAAACAAAAGGAGGTTGTCGTTTATCTTAATAAAGTGTAGAAAAACCTCAAAGGGTTTGTGAATAAAACCATTGTGATTTATATATGATTCAAAATGTATTATGAATAACAAATGATCCTACAAAGAGACCCTAATAGGAGTATATAACATGGAATCGTAAGGAAAATCCTGAAAAATAAAATTAAGGTCATGAGATATAGAGAAGTCAAAATTTAAAATCTAAAAACAAAGCTCTAGGAGATGAATTTTGAAATGCTAGGGGTGAGACACAAGGCCATATGTTGTGTGAAATTTTAAATGAGTGCATTCACCAAAAGTAATATGAAAATTAGGGTTTTCCTAATTTAGATTAATTACAATTTGAAAAAATGAGTTAAAAAAATATAGAAATGAAAATAAATCACATATTCAAATAACATGTATTGTAATTATACAATACCATATAAACTCTTCAAAGTTAGATAAAGGAAGTGTGAGTTAGGGATAAAATATATTGCACTTTGATTTGTAAATTGAGATGAAGTGGAAGTGATTTGGAAGTGTGTAAATAAGTTTTACAAACCATAATTGAACTACTAAAAGATATGGTGAGCTAAAACCGAGGGGAAGATCAAGTTGCTTGTGTAGGGAAAAGATGCCCATATGGATTTTCCTCATGGATGAAATTTTCTGCTAGGTTTCACTAATTTTTCCTTTGATAGTTTGATCTTATGTTTCTATAACTTGTATTCCTATGTTTTTATAATTAGGGAATCTCCTTCTTCAAACCCCAAATCTCCTTCTCAGTAAAGACCTAAAAGAGGGTTATTCTAATTTGGGTTAAGTTTCCCTGAAATGATGACATAGTAATTATTATAATTGGCATCAAAACCTTTTAGTTCCATGATTGAATGAATGTATGTAAAATGCTTAATAGTAATATGTTTGAAAATGAAGATCCCAATAAGACCTCCGAAACTTGGTAATGATATTTGGTGTAGGAAATAACATCAACGCAAAATGGTATAGGGAATATGTATATGACGTACGCAAACTTATTTACATAGTTTTTCTCGAGAGAATTATTTTACAATTGGGTGTTTTGTTGTGATCTCATAGAAAGTACCAAATATTTAAGATAAGAGGATATGTCCATAGGTGGGATAAAGGTTATTTTATAGGTGATTATTACAAAGGTTTTCCTCCACTCACTTGATGCTAGGACGACTTAGCTAACTTGTGAATTCAAAAAAGTGACCATTAAGATAATGGAGGATGAAACCATCCTCCTTAAGACAATTCAATCTAAACAAATATAGCCATCATGGTTGATTTTTTTCTACTAAGGTGAAAATAAAATTCTATTCATTAGTGAAGGTGGAAGATGTCTAAATATGTATTATATATTCGAAAGTACATATTTTATCGGTCAATGATGACTAGAAGTGTGACCTAGTGTCAAGGACTACTAAATTGAGAAAGATTTGTGTAAGAACTATTCACTTATGTACACAATGATTAATGGTATGAGATAAAAGAAAAGAATAATTTTCAAATGCCATTGGTTTAGATTTAGGGTACTACACGTGTATCAACCATGGTCATGTCATTGGTTAAAATATTTTATGATGTAAGGTCACATATCCCTATTTAAGGCCATCATTATTATAATCTATCTATACCATCGTCACATAGTTTTCTCTACTTTTGCTCACAAATATTCCCTTAAAGGTTTAATAGATTTACGGTTTATTTGAGATTATACTTAGAAGTACATATTTTTGAGCATCGGGTTTCCACGAGACACACTAGAAAATCCTACCAAGTTTTTGGAGAACTCAATATTGGTCTACTTAAGTCTTATAAATTTCCCTCATGCGATCCTCTAAGAACAACTCTCTCACAAGGTGAAACTAACCTTTACAAGTTAATGCACTAACAATGTTTTCACAAAGGTAGGTATCCCTAACATTATTTTTCCTTTTATGATGGTATGATTTATTGTGTTTGATTTATCATATATTAGACTATGGTAAAGTAACATAACTTGTTTATTGCATTATATCTTACAACCTTTTCTTATTACCACCACATGAAATTATAGCCCCTCACCTAGATATATTGGATCTTTCTTATCATCATTGTTATTTCAAATTTATAATTATAGTAAGTCCTCATCCCTCTGTCCTAGGCATAGGATTTGGAACCCTATGCATTTGATAGAGTGTGCATTATTTTCTTATAGGCCCATGAATACCAAACCTCTTGCTATCATATCATTGGATTGTTTGTTAGCACATATAATACACCATCTATATTCTAATCTATATTATTGAAAAGAGAGACATGATAATAATATTGATCATCTTAGGTAAAATATATCCAAACTTGAAAAATATCAAGATAGTTATGTTATTATTTAGTTTATTATGTTCCCAAAGCAAATTCTATTTTCCTTAGGTTTTCAAATGTTATTGTGCATCTATGGAAAAGAGAAGAAACCAAATTTTTGGTTGATCTAAGTTGCACTACCAAAAATAAGTGAGGTTATCATAGACCAAAACTATATATGAGCATATTCCTCAATAGATTTATGATATATATTACATTCTTCAGAATGGTAGTGACACTTTAGACATTCATCAATAGTGTTTACGATGCTTTGTACATCCTTATTTGATTATCATAAATTTTCTTGATGAGGTAACAATCACTTCCATGCATACATTTCAAATTTTAGATCCTAATGATTTTCACTAGATCTAGTGCAACAATATTCAAGATATACCTAGCTAAACCTCACATTTCACCTCTTCCTTGATTTTGAAAGTAATTAAGTAGGATTATAATGGCACTTTTCACATTTTTATCATACTTAATTAAGATTAATATGATTTTTAATAGAACATGATATATCAAACTATATTTAAGAAAAACTAAAAACCATCAATTGACACCTCAACCTATATTATTAGTTGCGACATTACTAAACAATTAAAAATTACTTCTAAGTCACGCTCTCAATATTTTTGCAATGTTTTTGATCAAACAACTTTTTTACATGAGACTACCTTCGATTTTTATACAACATCATTTCTTAGGATACAACTATATAGTTTGTTGAATCATCCTAAAAAATTCTATCCTTGAAACAATGGTACTCGACCGGATATACATTAGTACCACTAAAATTTTAAAGTCATTTGAGATTTCCTTATAAATTTTCAATGGGCAATTCCTTCTCAAGTTGAATTGTTTGATTAATTGTGAGCCCTCAAAATTCTTATTCAAATATTCTTCCCTCACTCAATAATTAACATACCCTTTTATTTAATGTTCCAATCCTTTCCACGTGTAATACATTATTCCTTTTATTTCATTTCATGCTCATACATTTCTATTTCTTCCCACCAACTTGACTTAGAAATTGTAAGGTTGAGCCTCATTCTAACTCCTAAAATTATATTAATGCTCCATGTAGCTTCTATTCAAATATTTTTAGGCATCCTCAATTCGAAAGACATTTATGGAAGAACCAAAAATGATGTAGCTAGCAAAGAAGAGAAACGTTCCATATGTTATTTTTCTAATAGAAAATTTATTCAATTTTTGAATCGCTTAAATTAATCAAAAATGTAAATTTTAAAATATGAATGCCAAAATAACTTTTATGAGCTAAACTTTCTTTGAATACAAATATATTGTAAATATCAAATAAAATGAGATTAAAAATGACTTTGGCTAAATTTTCTTGAGATTTTTTTGAAGAAATTATGTTCATTGGGTGGTGTAAAAGCCAAGGTTTTGAGCCCTGGACTCCCACAAGTTTCAAAGTGTTCGATCGCGACTCAATGGAACATGTTAATTAATGATGTTTAATATATTTTCTCTACATAAGGTTCAACAAATTAAAAGATGTATGGATAGTAAATACTTAAAAATAAATTTTTACAATGAATAATCTTGTTTAAACACATTTTTAATTAGATATTTCAAATTACTCATACAATTATTCCTATGGAAAATCTATTTGAAATATTTCTTAAAAAAGTGGGGATTTTTGATTTATTTCAAAGTATTTTTATTAATAATATAGTGTTGTAGAAATCTCACCACAAGACACCTCAACATGTATATAAATAGTTGTGATGTCATGTAAAACATTTAATTACTAAGCTATTTAATACCACCACAAGACACTTCAACCTATATTAATAATTATGATGTGACCTATAATATTAAATTATGAACACTTTAATACAATACGACGTATCAACCTATATTTAAGGAAAACTGAAAAATACCAAATGACACCACCTATATTACTAGTTGTGATGTTACTAAACAATTTAAAAAACTACTATCAAGCCATGTTCTCAATATTTTTGCAATGTTTTTTGATCAATCAATTTTTTTTTGCATGAGACCACCTCTTATAATATAGATTATATACTCCATTTTTATGTAGCATTATATCTTAGGCTACAACTAGATAGTTTATTGATTCGTCCTAAAATGTTCTAAATAGTATTCTCTATGATATTTTTTCATCTTTGAAATATAGTTATTTCATTGTTGTATAAATTACTTTTCTTTAAGCTATGATAGGGATTAGTCACATCGCGATTCTTGGTATGTTGATAACTCAATGATATAAAAATATATGACAATGTTGAAAGTTTATAAGTGAATTCTATTGAGTGGGTGGTAAGAAACATATAGTTTAAAGTGCATCGACAACATAAATGCCATAAAAATAATATCATAATTATCTGCAATCGATAACCTACACACAATGATAAAAATGAAATATGAACCTCTCTATAAATGACATCACATGGATTTTTACTCTTGTCTTATACATGATATTCTCACAAAGTGATTCCCTGCAGTGATATCTCTTACATGTTATAATTGAAAAAAAAATTCAATGAATAATTTAACATTTGTCATAAATTCGATGAAATTAGTGCAACAACCCTATTCGACTTAGGTTAGTCACAACACTACATAAAAGTACATATCACACTTAAATCACGATTAAGAATGGTTTTCCACATCATACAAGAAGCCCAAAAGAATAGTCTCATGAGAGATAATTGTAGAGAAACAAATGACAAAAACCAAAATACTATACCACGAAATATAGATTTATTTATTTATTTTGATGAAAAGTAATATTAACTTTAATAATTCGAAAATAAAACTTTATAAAATTTAAACAAATTTGACATGATAAATCTATTATGTAAAATAGAAAATAACATAGAAATTTTATATTCAAAAAGAAAAAGGAAGAATAAATAATATAAAAAGGTACAAAGCATGTGTAAAGTGAAATCAAAAGTATGAAATTTATAAAATAGCAGGGGTCCTCATTGATTATCAATAATCAACACTCGCAAATTTCTAGTTTTTTCCTTCTAACTTACTTGACTACACAATATTTCGTGCAAGATGTCCACTAAATTATCATATATTTACACCAAAGTTTTCTTAATTGTTCCTCTCGCCATATTTTCAAACTTTACTAATTGAAATGAACCCTCGGTTGGGAAACAAACAATCCCACCTTTGGAAATACTGTATAAATTACGGACAATGAAGAAAAAGAAAAATGTAATAATCACATTGACAAGGCCACCTACCAGCTAAAAGTCAATGCACTTCTCGCTTTAAATATGAATCCCACTTTTTTCCGTGAAACAAAATTGGAACATAATATACATGTTAAGTGTGCACTATAACACTTAAGATAATCCTCCATGCACACTTTAACGAGAAATCCATAAGGATCCTCCAAATGGATGTTAGTACCATCATGATCCACTTTTTATGCAAGATAATACCTCCAAATGGTCTCATATAATTGATTTATTATAGTGGATTTTTTTCCACAAAATATATACATCTTTGTACTAGTGAGTGCATCATATTAACACAATATTGAAACACCACAATAAAAGGTATTAATACATGTATCTCTAATCTTTATCTCATATTATGTTTTATGCACCACCCCATAAATTAAAAAATCCCCATCACAAACAAATACAAAACATCCAATTCTAGATCTATGACATTATTTTTTCATTTTGTTCATCTCCTCCAACACAAATACCATACTAAGATACATGTCAACTATAAAAAACATGATAAATAACAAAAAACCCTCGAAAAAAATGACTGATATTCAAATGATCAATATCCATCAAACTAGGTAAAACAAAACCATGACATGATATATCAACATCACAACAAAATTTATAAGAAACTAATAATGAGGCTCTTCTAAATAATCATTTATTTTTATTTATATTTTGATGCATGTTTGCACCTTGTTCTAAAGACCTCATTTTTGAAAAATATGAGAGGATGCTAACAAAGTTGGATGAGTTGGTTTTGTTAATTGCATTTCCTTAAATGTATCTATGCCCTTTACTACAAACTCATTATGTACATATTCTTCATAAATACTATGCTTCTCTAGTTAACTAGTTTTTGGGTTGTCCACTTTTTTAGAGTGTTGCTACATATTCTTCTTCTTTCCTCCCTTGGTTCCAACTATCGGAGAGATATACATACTACAATATTCAATGTTACAAATATGGACACTTAAATTTTCCCTCTATTATATCATATCTTCTACCTACCAACCAATAATTAGTAATCAACATAATAAAAATTAGTTAAAAATGGGTGCTATAAATATATTTCGATCATACCGATATGAGAGGATACACGCACAAAATTGATCAAATTGTCTACAATTTTGATTACACTACTAGAAAAACATAGATCTCATTCGGTGTTTCTAACACACTTTGAACGAGGCTTAATAGACTTTGTATGCAAAAGTAATGGCTCTTTGAAGTTTGACATCAACAAGAAAAAGTAATGGAGTAGGTTGCACAATGATGATGTGGCCACATGGGATAGCACTATAAATAGCTAAAGGAGGTGGGCTTTATCCTCTAAATACATGATAAAACAAAGAGAAGTGTAAGCGCATTTGGGGGATTCAAACCCCTCACCATGTAAAAAATATGGACCCAACCACTAGGTCACGAGACTTGAGAGTGTTATTCAAGGCACTAACTTTATATTTGAAATGATAAATTTTAAATGTACAACCCTTAATTAGGAGATTTTGAGTGAGTTTTGGAGTGTTTTATTTTAGGAGAGATATTGAGATTGAACTATGGCTAATATATAGAGTGTGTATGCTATATATCGCAAAATCGAAGAAATTTATGTAATTATTGTTGTCAAGATATTTTACATCAATAATTAATTGGTTCGAGAGTTTTGGACCCAAAGACGTAGCCCACATCGGGTGAACTAGAAAATTGGTTTACATTGTCATTTTGTATTTTCTTTATTTTCTCACTATTTATCGCTTTACTTCTATTTTAAATTTATCAAGCTAATTGTAGACACAAATTTGGTTCAATTTTCTCCCATCCCACAATCGCTCCTCTCCATTGTCATTGTGCACATTCACACCCCCTCTTCATACTCAAATTCCTATTTCCTGCTAAACCCCATTTATTTCTCTTAGTTTCCTAATGAAATATATTTTAATCCCATCATTATTTTATCCCTCATCATCCCTAATCACATTTAATCATCCCCAAACATTATTAACACCTTAATTACATCCCTAAACCCACTATTTATTCCCCCTAGACTCTCATCTACCTTCATTTAATGTTTTCAACCATCCAACTACCATTTATCATCCCTATGCAACCCTAATCCGTCAAATCAACTCGTAACTCGTAACCCTAATCTAACCTTAATAGGGCCTCTTGTCTCGAGTTGTGCATCATCCCCATCATTTAAATCAATGGTCCCCCATAGTCGACGGAGATTCCCCTCCTTAAAGAGGATGAAACTTTAGAGATTCTCGGATTCTTGTGAGTCATTATCAACATCTTGAAGTCGTCTTGATCCCGCATCAATCATTTTTAGAGATCTTAAGGTTAATTTTTTCTTAGATCCCTATCTTGTATTATCATCTTTTCATCGCCTTTGCAGACCCGTTGGTCGCCTTAGAGCTATGCCATTATATCAGCCATCTTTTTTTCTTTCCTATAATTTGTTTTCCATCTATCAAGCTTTATCAAACCTAATTCAAATCCGGTCACATTCGATTCTCCTTGGTATCCATCGACCCAATCTGCATCACTCCCTTTTTTGCATTATGTCGCTTCTATCATCGGTTGTTTCCCATCCTCTCGCAACATGTAGATCTCCTTATCTCTATGCTCTACCCATCTCGACATCCTATATCTCACTTTTTCTGTCTCGGTCATCGTCGAATGTCCCGGATCTATCCTTGGTCATCGTCGAACCTATTTCACATCCATTAAAGTTTCATCTATTTTCTTGCAATCTTGTTGGCTAGATTTTCTGCACAACTGAAAACCTAGGCAGTCATGAGATAAATCTCCCTCATTTACCGGTGAGGCTCTCGTGTAAGATTTTGTCAGTTATATGTCCTAATATCTATTTGTTGGTATTACTTTAACTATATAGCTCATGAACCATAGCTAGACAATTTTGCAGCAAGTAAGCAACTGTAAGAGAAAGGAAATATCTGTAGAAGAGGAAAACAATAGAAAGCAGGAAGAAAGGAAAGAAGATGTGCAACCCAATCAATAGTTCACAAAGTTGATCACATGCACATAGATAAAACAAATAGATCTTTTAAATACAAAATTTAAAGAAAATGATAGTTTCAGATCAGATCTATAATAACACAAAGTTTATGAATAGATCTAGAAAGAAATAAGAAGAAAAATGCACCATTGACACAAAGTTCTCTGAAAATCTCTTCTCTATTCCTCTGCTTGCAGAAATTAAGGGTTTCAGCTCAAAGTCTGGAACACAAGAATGCTAATTACAAATTCCGATCCTTTAACCCGTAGGTTCTTCCTCTACTTATAGTGTGTAAAGGGGAAAATACAAATGGTAAACTCAGAATCGAACTAGAATATGAAGAAGTAGTAAAGGGAACATTTGGAAATCATTTTCCTAGAATTCCTCTTTTAGTGACATGCATTAGGAGTTTAAGAAAAAATTGTGCACATCTATCACCTATCTTAAAGAATATTTCCAAATAACTTAAAGTAATGGTTTTTAAACCAATAAATTTAATTTTACATTTTCATCCGAGAACATAATAAATAAGAGAAGGAAGAAGAGAAGAAAGAAGATCTGCCAGCTGTAACATTTATACTTTCTTTTTGTTCTGATATTGAATATACTTGTCAAACATGTAATTCAACATCTTCCCATCTGTTTTAACAATAACATCTCTCTCGGTTCTGAACTGCAACAACCCTCTGGAAAAGCAACAGTGCTAGCCTTCACCTTCTCTAAACTAGGCCCATATCCCTCAACATCTGCCTGAAGCTTTATGAGTTTGCCAATTGAATCCATCGTGAAAGGTATGGTGGCTTCATCAACTTCTTTCCGCACAACCAAAATAAATTCCTCATGGGAAGCAGGTAATTCATCTGGGATGCTCTCCGACACTTCTCCCATCTTACTCTCCAGCAACTGCATCCTTTTCAACATGAGCTTGAGGATCTCTACGTGGAAGGAAACTAAAATTTCTAATTGCTTCCCCTTTTCTACCAATTCACTAGGCACAATCTGCTCTGCAATCAACACATCCTTTGGCAATGAGTGTATCTTAGCCAAAGTATCTAGATGAATTTCGACAACTATGTTCTAATCTTCTATATGTATCATCGGGCTTATTTTAACGAGATACTTGCCTTGTCATGCATGTTCTCCAATTCAGCCAATATTGGTTAGAATTGCTCTGAAGCCTGCTAAATGATTTGTTCCTTCCAGTGGGCAATAGCTTTGACCTGGTCCCTTGCATATTCTACCTCCTGCATCAGATGATTAATCGCATGCTCATGTTCTAAAATGGGCTGAGAGGAAGGTTTGGAAACCTTAGTAATGATCGCATAACTGCAACACCTACTTTTGAAGCTTGGATCTCTCAGCCTTCTCTTTGTCAAGCTTAAGGAATAAAGCGTTCATTAGTGTCTGCGTATCCTGCTTTAATCCTTCTATGGTAGTTTGACCTATTGGCACTTTGGTCACTGTTATATCAGCTGCCGTGAGCTCTCCCTTGTGCTTTCCTTCTGCTAGAACTAATAACTCAACGAACTTCTGTCCCGATTCCTCAATAATCAACCTAGAAGTCATTTTGGCAACTTTAGGTCTTCTATCTCTTTCGCCCAAACTCAGGAGCAGCTGAAAGTCATGTTCCTCCATGTTGATCTCCTCTTTGGCTTCTGGGATTGTCTGCAAAGCTAACCATGATGAAAATTTGCTTCTTAGGGAATGATAATTCGCCGAGTGCACCACCATCTCATGCTCTTATTCTCGCTCTATCATAATTTGCCACCATGCTATGACTGCCACCCTCTGAATTGTCTAAAGAAAGCTTTTTCAAACTCTCGCCATCTATGCTTTCAACTTCTCCACATGGATAGGTGAAGACCTTAGTGGTTGAGGAGAAAATACAAATGACATTGGATTCAAAGGAGGAACAACAAGATCTCTCTGGGTTCTGGGGCTGTTGAAGTGCTATGAGTTGATGTTGGAGAAGTTGAAACTAGCACGATAGCTGTAGATTTGGCCTTCTCCTGTATGTGAGACTTCTTGTGAACTTTAAGCTTTTTCGGCCTTCTGTTGCTTTCACCTTCGTGCTTTCTTTTGCTGGAATCTCCTGCGGTAAATTTGCCTGTGATATGATTCATCAAAGCTTCATCCAGGCAATACCCCTTTGTCGTAAAACCAGTTCGAAGTGTTAACCAAACTGCGGAAGATCTTTCTTCAATCCTCTGTCAGCCACCAATATTTTCCTGAAGCGCAACTCTATCCCCTCCCATTTGATGATACGAGTCAAGTATCACATGCCCATCATCTGTGAGATCTGCAGGTATCCATGCCAAACCATAATCAGACACTTTTCCGCCGATAACCTGCTAAAGTATTTCTTTTTGAGTTCATACTCATTCCTACATTTCATCTAGAAGTCTTCCAACGAAGGCACATGTGATTATTCTTGGGAGATTGTCTTCCTCGCTACCCCATATGGGTCAAAGTTCAGCCTTCTTTGGGAAGAACTCAGGCTCATACTCAGAAAACATTTCAACTTTGACTCCTCTAGCTTTGTGGATGCTCGGTAGATGTAGTAACCCACTGTGATTAGAAATAAACCTGTAGACTTGTGTCGCTTTGATTGTAAGTCATGCATCTCCATGAGTTGTTTGCACAAATTTATGATGACCCACTTGTCATTTGGATACCTCGGAAACTTTATTGGTTCTCCCGAAAAGCCGGTTACCCTGAGATAGGTGAAGTCTGCAAATTGGATGAAAATGCAGCCATGCTGGGATATAGCTTCCCAAGCTTCTTTGCTTACCCTGTTGGTCTTTAGATCACTATTTAGTTTGCAAATGAATTCATAGAAAAACCCATCGTTGACCTCTTTGTAATCTTTGTGGTATTCACGAACTGTCAACTATGGGTAGAACTCAAAGATATGATCTTTTTCCAAGACGCACTGTCTATTTAGCTTGGAAAATATACCCTGCGAGGCTGCTGCATATACCAGGTATGAAGTCATTTTGAAGTTGTAAGTCCGCCTCACACTCCGAAGTTTCTCACCGATGTTGTCACTGATGATCTCTACCCAATTGATTATTGAATCAACTCTATTGATCTCAATAGTCCTCATGAAAGCATACATCCATGAGCGAAAGTTGTGAGTATTGGCTTCTCCACTTAACCTGCAAAGCAATTTAGTGATATCATCCACCTCCTGCACCAATTTGGATCACAAAAGATTCCTAGGGAACTTGTATGGAGACCTGGGATTCTTCATATATCTTTTGTTCATTATGCCCACACAATCTGCTTTGTGTTTCTCCCATCTGTTTCCTGCATCCAACATGCTAATTGCAATTACTACCATTCGTGTCAGAATCTTCAGACAATAATTAATAAACTGTGCATCCAACCTGATTATTGTCTTTCCAACACCATCCCAGATTGTTCTGGAAAAAGAATGATATGATCTTGCACACTCCATGACAAATTTGGGCAACTGAAATTGTGATTGGGAATGTTGATGCTTGAATAATTCCACTGCTTTTCATTGCCCGTATGAGAAATGTCTTTCCGAACCTGGATTTGTCAATTATTTCAGAGATGGGTTCATGGCCTATGTCCATGTCATTGATATTAGTAATCTTGAAACTATGCATGATTCTGCTGATCCCTCTCTTTCATCACGCTTCATCATGGATGGAGCAATATTTGTCTAAGCAATCTTTGTCTGTGTTCTTTTTATTTTAATCCTACCGGAATTCTTTGTAACTGGATCAATTCATGCAGATCTAGCAATTTCTTTAGATTCAGAAGATATATTTAATGTACCTGACATTGATTTGAACTCCCTTTCACATGTAATGAATACCTGTAATTATTCTAGACAAAGATGAAGTCCAAAGCGTGAATACTTGATTTCTGTCACCAAAAATCTACATATGAAGCCTACTGCCCTAAAATTTGAGGATTTGCTTGCATGCAAAGCAAGCATAAATATTTTTAAATTCATTTGGGCACTTATAATAACATGCAGATAATTCTCATAGCATAAATTAAGCTATTCCAACCATAGACGCCAAACCTTGAAGCTTCCCGACAATGAAAAACACCTCCAGATGGACAAATCCTTCTTTCCTTGGTGCCAAAACTATCTGGGCTGCAATCCTTAGCAAAAAGAATTAATTGCTTCTTCATTATGGCAGCTCATACTTATATAACTCTCAACATTCTATTTCTAATAATTGTCCTTCCTATTCTTGGCAATTTAATTAATAAACAATCATGTTTATCCACCTAAATTGGGTGCCCAATTATGCATGCTGCTGGCTGCCATTAAATAAATTTATTTTATTTATTTATAGCATGCATCCTTCAGTTGTCTTTGGCTCGACTTCTTGCTTTGACTTTTCATTCATCCATGGCGTCAAAATTAGGCAAAAAATTATTAATAAATACCATTAAAAGCATTGTTTAATGCCTAAATGGGTCACACTTTTTGACATGGCTGATTTCTAAAAATAAGAAGTCAATTTTGATGGGATTATTTACCCTGCAGCGCAACTCCAAAAATCCCTTCTTTCACTTAAGTTGTTTGACTTCCATAATGGGGATTTTTACCTTGTAAGGCAAGTAAGAAATTCTCGTCTGCCTCATCCAAAATTCCCATTATTAAATTAAAACATATCCCAAAAAGTGTGACTTGCATTAAAACTGGTCTCCTTTGATAAAATGCGACTTGCATGGGTGAATAAATCTCTTTGGTGGGAAAAGTTAGCCTGTCAGGTAGGCAGAAAATTCCCATCGGTGCTTTAAGTGATTTTTCTTTATTTTATAATGGAAATTTTTACCCTGCAAGGCAGGTAAGAAATTTCCACCTGCCTGCCACCTCTAATTTTCCCATCGCAGCTTAAGTGACTTTGAATTCATGGGAAAAAGTATCCTGCAAGGCAGGTAAGAAATTCTTGCTTACTTGCCACTACAAAAATCCCATTGCAACTTACACTCATTCATTCCAAAAAGTGCGACTTGCCTGGGAGAGGGTTTTTGTGCATGACTTCATCTTTTTTGGTCAGAAGTTTGCATTTTGAGGTTGATTCCTTCTGGTTCTGCATCAATAGATGATCTCTAGATGCTTCAAAAAATTAAACAGACTATACTGGACAAGGAACAAACCTAGGGGAATTTCACAGAGAAATTATGGAGAAAACTAGAGAAAAACACAAAAGAAATAAATAAAAGTGAAAAACGTTGCCAGAAGTTGTAGACAATGCCCTGAATTCATTCCTGGTGAAAACCCTATTGAGATGAGTGAATACTGGCATGCAAAAATTCAACAGGATTCAACTGGAGCACAATTTACTTCAAACGAGACATTATTTATTCAATAAATAATTAAATAAAAATTTCCCACAAACAAAACTTGGCGAGGGATAAAATGAGTTTGGGCATCTGGGTATTTGTCAAAATTGGCTCATATGATTCACTGGGAATATCCTAACATAATACAAACATATTCTGGCAATAAAAACACAAAAATACATGTTATTTTAAAATAACGATTTTTTTCAAATGGGTAGTCCCAGATTTCAGGGTGAAATCTAGGGACACCAAATCTACATCTTTTCTATTTCTTAGTGCTTATGTACCATATCCAGGACATCCTCAACATCCAACAATCAAATCCAAATATGTTATTTCTAGCTTCAAGATACTCTCTATTCATAGTTGTCATCGACTTATTTTGATTGTTTTGGGTTGCCGTAGATCCCGTTAGGTTTGCATACTTTTATTGCAATTTATCGTTATCATATGTTTGTCTTAGCATATCTTTTCATATCCCTGTTCTTCTTGTTTTTTGCATGTAATTTATCCATTATTTTCAAAAAATATTTTAATGACATGGTTTGACATCATCCCTTGGAAGTTCATAACTTCTCGACTAACTTAGGTCGGGTAACCCACCATATAATTTACTAACTTTTTCTTGTATAGAAGTCCTTTTTGTGTGTAGGTTATTGAGCTTGCTTGTAGAGAGGATATTTGTGTCCGTATCTCATCTTTATAATCATCACACACTAAAGGTATCATCAAAACCTCCCATATTTTGTACTTTCTCATTTTCTTTCATAGCATTTTATACTTTATGGAAAGTTGAGATCATTTTTGATGTTAGAAATTCTAGGCACTGAGAGGGGGATGAATAAGTGCTTTTAATTTTTGAGCCGATCCATAGTTATTCAATCAATCGAGACTTAATTATATCAACCATGAAAATAATTAACATTCAATGGTGAAAGATAAATAACAACAGACACACATGAACACATGAGGAGACAAGATTTAAGGTGGGAAACCCGATAAGGATAAAACCCACCAAATCATATAACTAACTTGGACAGCTTTCCTATAGGTTACAATGATTTCACCATGTGGTGAGCATTGACTCACCTTGAAGCACCCACTCCATTTTTGAAGAACCTACTTCAAATCAATGCCAAGCACCCACTTGACTGATGTTTTACAAGCACATTCTTGCTAAGATGCTCACACCTAAATTGCTGAGAAACAACTCATACTTCTATTACAAATTTTTTTTGATCACCTTCACAATTTTTTTTCTTTCATCAACATGATGTCATCACTGTTTAAGATCAATTTATTTCTCTTCTCCTCTCTCAATTTTCCATGGCTTTAACATATTAATATTATCCTTATTTTCTCAATACTAGCATTCATCTCTCCTCACTTTCAATAACAACTACATGCTCAAACATTAAGCTTAAATAAACAAGCATAACTCCTAATATGAATCTTAACTTTTAAGTCCAACAAATATTCACATGACTCATTCTTTCATACGTATAAGAGATATGAATAGGTCTTCACAAAAGTACCTCTCACTTTGTCTTTTTGCATATGAAATTTCAACAGCTATGTCATTAAATTTGCAGGCTTATTTCAAGGTTCTTTGAAGACAAATGATGAAGAGTAAATCCTTTTGAAGCCCCTTTCATTCTACCACACTTGACAATATTCCTTCTATCCCTAGTAACCAGTTGTTTTGTAATCACAAAATTTTATATAGTTTTGTCTTCTAGCTAGTGAGTTCAATTTTTATTCAAGAACCTTTTTGGAGTATGTGCCAAGTGGCACATGCATGCAACCACATTATAAACTCCTATATCATGTCTTATAACACCATTTCATCTTCCATCTCTCACCATTTAGTCTCCAATTTCATGAGAGCACATAAAGGAGCTAGATGCTAGACAAGCTATCACATATTTTAGCATGATAGATGAGCTCTCATCATGTTTACACTTAAGGTCTTTGGAATTTAGATGAACTTCACATTTATAGGAGATTAGATATCATATTCAAAACACAAAAGAATCAACAAGACTTCACCATTTACATGTATACTCGTTTTTGCATTAAAAAAAAGAAGCACCTAAATTGAAAGTGACAAAATCTGCATATTTGATCATCTTACCATGGATTCATGAAATCATTCCTAGAAATGTGGAGAATTTTTCATCACATCAGTCACAGATTAATTTATTTCATTGACACAAGTTCACCATTTTAAGATTTTCAAGGCACACTTAGAAATAAGACCTTGAGAACATAATCCATAGTTTTGAGTTGAAACACCCACCTTTTGGCATTGTCATGCTTCTAAAATTTGTGAGGGCATGTATCAAATAGTATGCTTGATCTCAAGATTATTGAGGTGTTGAAGGTTGTGGAAGAAACCCCTCAGTTAACTCCATTTCCCAACCATGATCACAGAGATCAAGGTTCTCAAAAACTAGTCTTGATACAACATACCTCCACACACCAAGAACATCTCTTAAAACTTTGCCATCACTTGAAACATATCAAGAGAAAAAAAACACACTATCTCATGCATTCACACCTTTAATTTTAGGTTTTTCAAGAAAAAAAACTCATCTTCATATTAGGTTCAGACCACCTTCTTGAGAGACCTACTTGAGCATAATATGCCACTGATTTCTAGCCCTTATTAACACACCACCATACTACCTAAGATCTTTAACATGATGTTTTAGGACTATAGAGAGTGTTCATGTACTTCATACACCTATACAAGTGGCATTCATACAAGGACCCCTTCAACTCACTGTGATTGGTTCTTGCATTCGCTTCTAATGGTAGGAGGAAGAAAATCACTTGCAACTTCAAAAACATCAACACAAATTGTCCAAATATTTTTGTGATCACTTATTAGACATCAATATCTCTCTAAGAAACTAAGGTTTTCATCATGAATCCTCAAACTCTTACATGTACCTGAAAATTTCATTAAAACCTAAGTTTTTTATGTTCCGTACAGTCCCACATGTACCTACAAAATATGTTTTTCTAAATCCTTGGGAATTACTTTACATGTATATCACATAAAAATATATTTTCCAATGTAAAACATGCTCATACTATTTATTTTTCTCCTATTGCTTAAGGATGAGGGTTTGGAGGGTTTCAAACTAGGTTAGAAAAATGATTAGAACTTTTTAAATACTTAACTAATTGATCTTAGAACTTTTACATTTTATTTTTATCCAAATTCCCTGAAAAAAATTCTTCTATGATTTATCTTAACAATCCCTCACAATTTAGAACAAATGCTAAGAAGTTAGGGTGCTTAATTTACATTTTCCAAAACCTAGTTTTGGAAAAACTTCCATAACTTGCACAAAACACATCCTTAGGTCTTGAAATTTTTACCACATCTTAGAAAAACACACCTAAATGAATTAAAATGACAAATTTATCAAAATTTAATCAAGAAAGCTCTTCCCCATCTCATTTGAGTAGCATTAGTTCTTGATCCAGATTGTTATACCAACCTATATGATTTCTCAACTCACCTCCTTAAGAATTTTTGAAGCTTTGTACACCTCATATATAATCATATTATGATCATTCCATGCTTATTTTGCATCACCATGCCTTAGCTCATCACCCTCACTTTCCCACTAGGCCTAAGTTACACCTCGAAAAGCTCCAAAATTCCCATCTTCATGCCCTATAACCCTGATTCTTGACTTGATACATATCCTCTACATGATATTCAAGCTCATACTACTTCAACCATGATTTCCATGCTTTTCCTCAATCCATTTCTCATGTTTCCATGCCAACCTACTTGATTAGGACCAAGATTAAGCCTAAAACCACATGACTATTCTTGAAATTAACCATGTTGACCTACTACAAACTTGTTAACACCTCAAACATACCTCATTGACCATGTTTGACCTTAGGAAGCCTTCATATAACCTTGGGAAGACACATTCACATAATTGGTTTGTTTGACTATGCACTTAGACCATGTTTGCATATCATGACATCATGATTTGACACCTAAGATTGCTTGCGGACACTTTGACATCAATGAATTATTTTTACACATTTCCCAACAAACTCCCCTTTTTCATTTATGGTAACCACCTAGAGACATTGATGGAAACCAAATAAGAAAACACCTACAAGGCCTCTTTTTCTCATGTTTCTTTATTAACTCTCACCCTTTGACATCTATGGCAAAAAGGCACCTTGACCACCTAACATGGACACAATGAAAAGCAAGAACAAAAATGCATGAAAATGAATTACTTGGTCACATGGTCACCCCTAGGACTATACTTTTTATTCTTGACTCCAATCAACAACAATTTGAATTCATGGTCTTGTCTTGGGCATTAAAATAACTCTCCTTGAGAGTGTGCTCCTCTTTCACCAACTTGGCTCTACACCTTGAACTCATCTTGTCTCTACATCACTTTTTAGAATTTTCCTTTCCAAGAATTATTGGAAAATCATCATATTATTTTCTTCGTACTTTTTTTTTCTCAATGTTTAACACTCATGTAATATTTTAGAAGATGCATTGAATACTATACCAAGCCCCCTAGACATTAGAAACTCCTTGAAGGCAATTGACATGACTTACAATATTTCCTTTCATACCTTCTTGGTATCTCATCATATTCATCTTGGTCCAAATTGATCTAGGAATCCTTGTAGTAGTTTTTCAAAGTACATTTTGGCCAAGTTTTGACAGCCTCAAGAAGCATAACCATCACATGTATCATTCCTCCAATGTTTCCCTTCAGTGCAAATCATCTCCATCTACTTGAGAACACACCATTTTAATCACATGATATGATCATCATGTCAAGAGATTTGTTACAAGTTTTGGCAAGGACATAGAAGCTTTTACAATGTTCTTAGTCAAAATTGACAACCATTTCCAAATGTCACCTCATACTCTATTAACATGTCTAATCAACTAGCTCATCCTTGGCACAAGATTGGATTTGATTATTTTGAGGGTGTTAATCACTAACTTCTTATTGTTTAAAGCATTTCACCATGTTAGGTGCTACATCCTTAAGGCACTCAATATCCTCTTATTGTGTATACACATATTTTCCCAAGATATAACATTGTTTTAGCCAATTTGCGCCACTTAGGAATCATATGAACATTTTTCAATATAATTATTACCTTTTAAGGGTTATCGAAACCGATATCTTCATTTAACATCGTAGATATCATCCTTATATCACAAATAATTTGTATTTACGGTTGTAATGTAGTGAGATAGAGAACACAATTCATCCCCTCTTTACTTTAATTGTCAAAGGATGTAGTCATCACTATATTTCATGCATGCAAATTTATGAATCACATCAATGATCAAACACACAAATTTAATAATTATCTAAGCTTTCCTTTCTTTGAAATCCACTACTATAGGCTTAGTATTTTTAGTCATGGTCCAATGGACATCAATCTCATCATTTTACTTGTTATACATCTCTCATTCATATGATTTCTTGTAAAATGGAGGCACAATACATATTACTTCTAATCATATGAAGAATCTTTACGTGCTTTCACCCTAAAATCATGCTCATCTTTTCTTATCCTCTCTTAATATGTAATATCCCCTTTCTCAAGCTTTATAACAACCCATGATTCACATTGAGGGAAAACTGTGCATTCTCAGGGTAATGTGATACCATGTCAAGCCTCCTCTTGTCCTTCTTATGGTGCAAGCAAGGTATATTGTCTCGAAACTCTAAGTTGAAACTTTATTTCTTCCTTATTCTTCTTGAACCACCAAACTTCCTAATAGCCCTTCTTTGAAGATTTATTAGATGTACCTTTTGATCTAGGAGATTTTCAAACAAAATAGAACCATTTTGGAGTACCCATTATGGCTTACCTTTTGTGTGCAAAGTTTTGTTACAACTTCCTTTGTCAAGTATGCTCCAAAATCTCAATTCAAGGATCCAAATTAGGTCATCAAAGCTTAGCTACAGGGTTTCTGAACACTATCATGAACCGCTCACACGTGGGAGAATTTTGGAGTTTGAAATCACTTTAGTCATTTGATGCATCCTTTGGCAGATACTTGCTCCAAATATCATGAGTTTTCATTCATAAAAACTCTAGTTATTGCACTTTTCATCAAAACCCTAGACTAGGGTTTGAGGAAGGAAAAGAAGGATTAAATTTCAAATTTTTATGCAAAATACATGAGTTCATCTCTTGATTATTTCTACTAGGACTCGAAATGGACCTCTCCATATTTCACACCTTGGCACTCATTCTTGAAGTCATTCAAACCTATTAATTTGACATTATTTCTTGATCTAGGCCTTACATTCCACTGTTCACTGTCCACAATTATATTTGATTATTTTATATACTTGATCAAGATCCCCGAGATGCCTTTTTACCTTTTACCTCTTTGATAAACTCGTCTTTTCAACATGAATTTTTCATGATTTAGTCTCCTTTGGAATGAAGAATGCTTCTCATCATCACTGTGGATGCACCCTTTTGAGTTTCATACTTCATCAACCACATTGTCACACTATAGATCTCTCGATATTGTTTGGATTAGGTTTCTTCTTGTCATTGCATACACCATGCATATCTTGAAATTGAGGGTTATGCTATAACTCTCAAAATTTTAATTTAGCTTCCCTTTGGGCCTGTAGAGTTGTTTATATTCTCTTAACCTCAAGCTAATCTTTCTGGCACATGCCTCATTCTTTTGTGCACACATTATTAGTTCAAACTTTGATACTTCACTTGAAAGACCTATACACTTGGGCATTTGGATTTGACAATTGATTTGAAGACTTATCAAGATCCTTACACAAATCTCAAGGGTTTATAGAATGATGAGCTTCATTTTCACCAACTCAAACCTTATACATTGAGTTCATACATTGTTTTACTTGACACAATCAGTGAAACCTCTAAATAATTTACCCATACAAAATGCACTTGTACTTGACTCATGAAACTTTTCCTACTTGAGAATGACCAATCCTCTTGTACATTCATGAGAGTTATATACACACCTTTATGATAAGATATAACACCTCAGACTCATACCATGCCAACTTTGATAGTCTTGACACACAATGAAAAGCTTTAGTTAACTCCGTGACAATATTGATACTTTTGACAACCTTTGAGTAACTTCACGAGACCCTTTATGCAAAATGTTTATGCATCACATGCAAGAAGACTATTTGATGTTCATCATGACCCTATATACATTTTGCGGAATCTATAAGAGAGCTTGTCAACACATACCACGGGCCTCAAGGAATTTTCACAATAGCCTTTCCATTGACACATAACTTTAAGAATGCAATATACCCTTTCTTTTGTTAGAACATGAATGATAAAGGGAAAAAACAATACCTACAAAAATTGAATATTCTTTGAGTGCAAACAAAAAGGGATGACCTTTGGCATACTTTACTATATGTGGTGAATCAGACCTTGATTTTTTCACTCTAACTCATCATGGAGAAGAAGACTTGTTTGACTTATGCAAGATGACCCATTTCTTTCAAACTCTCATCAAGTTTCCTTTAAGAGGTAATTTACTTCTAGAAGCCTAGAGAAGGCATTTCATGCTCCTAAGAGCATTAGAACAACATGAATTCCTCAAAGGAGTCCAATGAATCCACCTTTCCTTCCCTCTTACAAATTTACTTTGTGATTCCCTTACATGGTTGTCTTGGAATGATGACTTTTTGAGTTTTTCTCATCTAGCACATATGTTCCTCCTCACAAATGGACTTGTTATCAACTAGAGAAAACATACCTCTTATAGAGCTTACTGGCTGATTGATCTTGATGGACTGCACCAATCCAAATTTATCCTTCTTAGCTTTGTTTGTGCATTTTGTCACCTCAATTGATTTTGGATCTTCATTTTTGAATTTTGATTTTCCCTTGTCTATTTCTATAGGAGTAAGATTTACTTCATATTTCCTCTTGTAGATGAGCTTTCTCTTGCTATAGTGTCTTTCGAGTGGCCTATTTTGTTACACTTAAAACATACAAGATGACTCTTTTCTCTAGATTCCTCCTTTATCCTATCATGCTCCATAGGCTCTTCAAGAAAAAACTTGGCTTTGTGACCATTTTCATCCCAATTTAAATAGATTCTATTATTTTCAAATACATTCCTGCAATATCTCAATGTGTGTTCTTTTTATGTTCTCCTTATACAATCCCTAGCTCTAAGTCTAAAGACATGACATGAAAACAAATCCCATGAAACTTACCAAGAAATATCCTTACATTTGGCTGCTTGATGGTGTTCTTGTGTCCTTGACATGATATATGAATTCATTTTCCCTTCAACTCCTTTTACCTTGCTTGTTCTAGTTCCTCTCTTAGTGTCATTTATTATGCATTTCGTGTCTTTGATGGCTGCTTGGCATGGCTCATGACTAGATTCATTCTCTAGTTCACACTAGGTTGTTTCACTTTTAAAACCAAACCTGATATGTCATTAGGGTGTCTTTGATTGCTTGAAATTTCCTTGGTTCTTTGATATGTCATCAATTTATCTTTAACTTTTTCTAGCTCATCCTTTGAAGTCTTCACTTCTTCCTCAAGTTTGACATAATATTTTCCTTGACGCTTAGATCTATTGACAACTTACTAATAATTGATGCCACACATTTTAGTTATTCAAGATGATTTTCATCCATGAGCTTCATTTCGGTATTTGATTCTTTAATAAGGGATTGAGAAATCTCATATTTATTTTTCAATATTACTTCAACTTGACCACCCATGTTTGTGCCTCAAGGACCTTCTCTTAAGTTGTTAAATTTGTACCAAGAGAACCAACTTTGATACCAATTGTTAGAAATTATAGACACTAAGAGGGGGTGAATAAATGCTTTTTAAAACTTTTGAACTAATTCATAGTTATTCAATCAATCATACTTAACTATCTCAACCATGAAAAACATGAACATTCAACCATGAAAGAGAAAGAGAAAAAAACACACATGAACACATTAGGAGACATGATTTAAGGTGAAAAAACCAATAAGAGAGAAAACCAATTGAAATCAAAAAAATATATTGGAAAATTATCCTATAGGTTACAATGATTTCACCATGTGGTGAGCACCCACTCACCTTGAAGCACCCACTCCAGTTTTGAAGCACCTACTTCAATTCAATTCCAAACACCCACATGACCGATGCTTTACAAGCACCTTCTTGCTCGGAAGATCACTCCTAAAGTACTCGAGCATCAACTCAAAATTTTATTTCAAGGATTTGTTTTGATCACCTTCACTAATTTTTTGCTTTCTTCAACATGATGTGATCATTGTTTAAGATTGTTTTCTTTATTTTCTCCTCTCTTAATTTTCCTTGGCTTCAACAAACTAATACTCTCCTTATTTTTCGATACCAACACTAAGCTATCCTCACTTTCAACAACAAAAACATACTAAAAATTGATCTTAAATAAACAAGAATAAATCCTAACACGACTCTTTGAATTTTCATGTATAATGATTCTTCACATGACTCATTATTTCATATGTATAAGAGAGATGAATAGGTCTTCACAAAATTGCCTCTCACTTTTTTTTTTAGCATTTGACATTTTAGCAAAGTAATGTCATTAAATATGCATGCTTATTTCAATGTTATTTGAAGGAAAATTATGAAGAGTAAAGCCTTTTGAACTCCCTTTCATTATTCCACACCTAACAATATTCCTTCTATCCCCAACAACTGGTTTTGTAACTATCACAATATAGTTTTTCTTCTAGCTAAGCAAGTTCAAATTTGTCTTCTAGCACCTTTTGGAGTATGTGAAAATTGGAACATGCATGAAACCATGCTAAAAGATACTATATCATGTATTATAACACCATTTAATCTTCCATCTCTAGCCATTTAGTCTCCACTTTCATGAAAGCACATAAAGGAGCTAGATACTAGACAAACTATCACAAATTTTAGCATGATAGATGAGCTCTCATCAAGTTTCCACTTAAGGTATTTGGATCGTGGGTGAACTTCACATATACAAGAGAATTGATATCATCTTCAATACATAACAACAATAAAAAAACTTCATCATTTGCAGGTATACTCAATTTTTGCATGCAAAATAGAAACAAATCTTGAAAGTGATCAAATCTGCATATTTGATCATCTTACCATGGATTCATGAAATCATTCCCAGAAATGTGGAGAATGTTTCATCACATTAGAAACGACAACTTAATTCATTTCATGAATACAAGCTCATCATTTCAATATTTTCAAGGCACACTCATAAATAAGACCTTTGTAATGCCCCGTTTTTTTTTAAAAATAAAATAAATAATAAATAAAATAAAAGTTTTTAAAATTCAAAAGGCAAAAATTTGGGCGATTAGGGAAAAACGGGGGCTTTTGTGTTGTTTCTATTTGTCTTTTTTTTTTACTGAGTGTGGAAGAGAGCCACCGCCATGGGAAGAGCTCCACACCCATTCATTGCATCTCCTTTTCTAGTGCCCTCATGGCTCATGTGTCTCTGCTTGATCGCCCAACTCGTATTAAAATGGGTGAAACCCTTGGAAGCGTATGGACGTTCATCAAAGCTAATGGAGGAGAATTACATTCTGTTTTAGCTTGTCACATTTGCTAGTATCCTCCTGCACTGTGCCAAAAATGAATTTCGAACTGCGTGAGTGTAATAGTGTAAAATGATAGGGGTTTTGTCTCGATGTTGTTGTTGCAAATCTTTGGGGGCGCTGCTTTCCGTGTTTGACCAAATGAAAGAACGAGACAACTTCTCATAGATGTGGGTGCCATTTTAGGTATGCGAAAAGCGTTGGGGGGATTTTCCTCATTAGGCATTCACGCCACTTCTCCATGCGACAAACGAGTCCTCAACTCCGATCGATTTACATTTAACAAAGAAATACCCGGCCTATGTCAAAAAAATGCGCCTGACCAAGCGTGACTTCTTTCAACGCATGGAAGATAATTTTTTTGTCGATGTGTTAGTTCTGTTACCTGGCAGATACTTATGCCAAAATGTGGAAGCATGCAAACTATTCATCTAAACGCGTGGAAGAAACGCAGTCAGGACTCTGCAATGATAGCAGGATATGCAAAAAAAAAAAAAAAGAAATGGGTCTGTTTTAAGGCATTGAACTGTTTGATATAATGCCTCAAAGAAATGTTGTCTCATGGAATGCCATGATGGCAGCATATGCACAAAATGGATGTGTAGAAAAGGCACAAAACTGTTTGACAATATGCAATTCCAACATCCTTAGTGTTTGTGCCAAAATGGCAACGTAGGAACAGGTTATGGACGTCCATGATAGTTCAGAAGACCACATAATCACCTTGAAGCTCGTGGTTGTTCCTTCAAATGCAAACACCTAGTGTCTTCATAGACATATTTTCCATTGCTAGTATATCCCAGACTATGTTAAAATGGGCGCTTTGGATCAAGTCTTATGGATATGGCCATCGCATGTAGTTGTAAATGCTTTGTTAGACCTGAATGTAAAGCCTAGACTTAGAGACAAAGCACATGAAGCGTTTGACAAAGTTCCTCCAAGAAATAAACACAGATTAGCCCACGTGGATAGCTGAAATTTCATGCAAGGATATGCACATAATGGAGTACATTTAAAAGGTTTCGTAAATGCACAAGCAATCTGCTTACTTTCTGTTGGGAAACTTCAAGTGATCGGGAAGTTGGTGTGACATGGTGGGGGTTAGATCCAGGCTCGTGAACCGGTTGGCAAAGTGCCCGAGCAAGATGCTAAACCCAAGCCTGCGGCTTCGACCGACTTCGTTCTCCAGGCATGGTCCTTCTTCCCTTACCTCTCATAATTCTCGTGTTTTAGTTCTCTTTTGCAATTAAATAGAATTTTAAATCATTAGGACTTTTAATATAGTTAAATGTCCCTTCAACTCATTGCAAAAAATAATATTGTGTTGTGTCACAACTCTCAAGCCATTATAACTCGCCTACTTTAAACCACGAACTATCACCCTCGCTTCGAGATGATCTAGAAAACTCTTACTCTTTTGATCGCTTCAATATCGTTTTATCGACCAGAAAAATTTGACTCTCCATTGATTAAGTTGACCTTCTTCCCGCTTAAAATAGTTAAATTTTACAATTTTTGAGACTCACTAAGTACCCTTCGCAACTCGGGAAACGAGATGTGAAGTTTCATTCGGTACCTTGGTATACGAGGATTCGCCTTGATTTTTGGTTTGACCAAACGATCATATGACATCCTTTTGATGCCCTTATAGGAGCCCCAACACTTTGGTTTACAACAGAGAAAGTTGTTAAAACTAGAAAGTTGGCTTTCGTTTTGGATCACCATTTGAAACCTGGAAAGAGAAATCACTTCCCATCTTCACAAACCTCTAGCGATTATACTAGACAAATGCATGGGACATTCAATATAGGAAAGAGAACTTTTCGGGATAGTTTGGCGAAGCCATTTTGTAGGCCTCCGGTCACAGTTTGACGAGGTCAAACTGGTCCAGTTTCATCTTGTCGCTCCAGAAAACTTGTCGCCATTTGAAAATGGTTTACTAGTTCTCAGCCCCGTCGACTCTGATGAACTCTCCTTATGTAGGGGAACTAGTAGGAGATGTCTCATTGCATGCTTCTCCTTCGAACGTCAGTTATGGACGCGGTTTCTGGGCCCTCGAGTTAACTTTTGGCATTTTATAACTGGGTGAACTACGACCAGTGGCCCCAGAGAACTAACCGCCAAACGCAAACCGTTCGCTCTTTTTCAATTCCGTCAGTTGCTATGAATTCTTGGTATATCTGGGGACACGTAGAAAGTTAATCGTGACGTGCGTGCTCATCGGAAGATAACCTTTGGAAGTAGTTTCTTAGCCTCCGAGCCCATTTTGTACGTTTTGCAGCTAGTGAGAAAATGTAAAAGTAGAAAGTTGCGGACCCTCGTAGGGTTGCCAAATCACCCTGGAAACTTTTAACACACGTAAATAACTATTTAAAACACTATAATGAAACTTGTTGTGTGTATTGGAACTTTAGACAAAATGATATTTTCTCTCTCTTCCTTTCTCTCTCTCTCTCTCTCGAGTTTATAAAATGAAGAAAAATGAAATGCAATGATTACATGTTTCTAGACCTTTTTTATTTCGATTGCATATTGTAATTATTGTCAGATGTAAATGGGAACTGAAAAATGATAATTATGATTGTTTTAGGGTGGATGCCATGCTGCGTGATTTATCGATATCATGCTCACGTGGGTTTTGCAGGATGGAAGTTCGACGACGAAAAAGGTGATGTGTAATTTAATTATTATTATTGTAATTTTTTTATAGGTCATTGTAAAATGAATAACTGTCTAATGCAGTCTCTTGTTACCGAAAAGTTATAAATGAAATTTGTTAATATGCATGATATGCCAGTTTTAGGGATACTTAGGGAATGTGCATCTAATCACCGGTTTAATTTGTTTCTTAGTTGTGTATGGCAAAAAGTGTTTGATTTATACATAGTAAATTGAAATTGAAGTTAATATATTGTAGTACTTTCTCAGCATTCAATAAACGATTAAATTAATCATTGGGTTATCTTCTTACCTTGTAAACGTAATAAAGAGTTTTAATGGGAACACTGAACCCTAATAAAATATTCGTGCTTAACTTGCCTGCATGTGTGATCCTTTTTACCTTATAAGAAATTTAAATCAGTAGAACGAACTTAACCTTTTCACCCGATGGAGCACCTTGGTTTAGGCAAATAAGATCCCAAGAAGAGGGGTTTATCGTCTTATAGGTACGTTTGGTGACATCGACATAAACTAGACACATAGGAGCAACACAGTCAAATAAATCTTCTGCATCGAATGAATTTCTTGTGAGATCCAGATGACATCTTGGAGCTAGTGAAATAGTGGTTCTATCACTTAAAATTTTGCTTATGAATAGATCCTCCTAGCTATAGGTGCCATCTTTGGCTAGTGACAATAGAGTGCTTTGATCTCTTACGAGGGTTTATAGGGTGAATATGTTTAAAACCTTAATCTAATCTATAAGAGAGCGTAAAGCCCTAAGTGAAAAATTGGAATGGGACTAAACCCTAATTGACTAGGATGTTCACTTGTGGTTAGAAAACCATAATCTAACTCCTTGCATACGAAATTGTGTTGAAAGATGTTGTTTTTAGAGAACCTTAGAAACTGCATTCTTGTCTCATAATCCCTTGTTATGTCATTCTATGGCATTAAGGAATAAAGAATATTCCTTATGCGGAAACATGCTATGCAAGGATATGAGATCTTCGTGAACATAGATCATTTGTGGTTATGTGTAGTTTTAATGCTCCTAGCCTTGTACTTCCTTATGATGTCAGACAAGTGCTGTCGTAACTCTTTTGTTTTAAGACGATGCTAAGAACGAGACCTTAGTGCGATATAAGAGCATATCATATGATGTTGCACACGAGATTTGAGATTAGGATTAAGGTCAATCTTAGAGTCCTTATCACTTAATTAAACTTTTTCATGCATTGCAAAGAATATAAATTATCTTGGTGCGACCAAACTTCGAGCAAACAAAAGATATATAAATATAAAAAGGAAGTCCATAAGTTATTGAACTTTATTAACTTTGGTAGCGAAATAACTATTCCGTGATCGATGGAGGTTCTTGGGGAGCTATCTCGACTCTATGTCTTCCTTAATCCCAATACCTCATCTGGACATCACGTTAGAATCTCTTGTGTAGCAAGAGTAAATTTTATACACTAAATAAAAGTTTGAGAAGCAAAATCTTAACATAAGAATGAGAAAATTAGAATCTTGTAGGCATTTTGAAATATGGAGAATACTTATGTAAGTCATGAAGATTTTCATAAGGGTAAAGAGAAAATTAAATGGTTGAACAATATGTGATCTGTGAAACAAATTTTCAGAACATGTAGGTGGAAAAAGGGAGAAAATCATGCTTACCTAATAAGGATCTTGGAAAGTTATCTATAACTAAAATACATTTAAAGTAATGATATGTCATGGGTTCATCGTTCCTAAAGTCACGTTTCTTGTGGTTGGGTCTTTGCTAGTATTCATTCATTGGGAAAAGTGTGGTATCGACATGCCGATGTCATCTGCACGTGTCTATGTGATTCGATGACTTATGTGATTGTCGCAAGCTTGTCGAGTTCTGTACTTGGAGCCCTTACTGTGTTGTATGTCGTGAGCAATGTAAGTAAGTCAAAAAATTATCCTAGTATTTTTACTGTTGTATTTGGGTGTGTAAAATGTGGGCACTACATATGGTATCAGAGCGGAGGTTCATGCTCTCGAACCTCTGGATGGATTGGAGTTGTGATGATTTTGTGATGTGATGATTCTACATGATGGTGATGGTGTTACATGATGGTTTCATGATGGTGATGGTGTTAATGTGATGGTGATGTGATCTATGTCGTAATTGTGATAGTGTGAATGCACATGATGTGTATGTCACTTAGTGCGCATTTGTTATCATGTTGATGTGCTGGGGATGGGAGTATTCCCTCTCCTTCATGTGGATTCTATGAAGAATGCATGTGTGAATTACTGCTTGTGATGAGAGTATTGACTCTCCTTTTTGTGGATCCAATGAGGAATCCGTGTGTGATGTACCACCTTGTTTGGTGTGAAAGGAAAGATATTGTGAATTGCGGAGTGTTGAAAACATTTTGACCTTACGTGATGTGAAGATGTAGTGATGTATTGCATGACAAAATTTATGTAAAGTGAATGGAAGTTTATCATGATGTCGAACACCGTATTGTGATTGTTGTGGGCCTTGTCGTGTTGTATTACAATTGACTATATGTCCTAATGTTAGACGTTGTGTTCCTCATATGTGTAATTCATGTAATATGTGATGGTTCATGTCGTAATTTAGGGGCATATGGTGAGTATGATCCCTAATGTATAGTGAATGCACCTTGGGTGCAAGATGTGGTAATGTGATGTATCGTAACTTGTGAAGGTAATGATTGTGTTGTACCACTGTATATATTTATACCATGCGCAAGGCATTATGGTTGTTGTGTGTGAAATTACCATTGTGTTTGTGATGTAGTTATGTGTATGTTGTGGAACCTTACACTAGACAACCCCTGAGGGGACAAATTGTCAAGAGTGTATGTGTGTGAGAGAGGAGGTGTGGACCAGGTTTTCATAATCTTGAGCCGAGTACAAGTGAGGAAGTGGAGTCTCATGTAGACTAAAAATCCACTTCTATCTATTTAGTATACTTCGAGCTTGCTCAGTATATTGTGGGTGCGCACCACCTTAGGCTCAACTTATGCAACCTTGTGTCCCCTGTTCTTTCCTATTGGATTGTTCATTGAATAATCCTATGTGATTTTGACTATGTTGATCCTTGTGGGAGTATGGAGGAATGGTTCAGGCAGAGATGATGACAGTTACATTATTTGATTTACTCATTTCTGGTTACATGTATATTTTCACGAGCTGAGGCTCGATGTCCGAGTGCCAGCAACTCGATGAGTACCCCTTTGGTGGCGGTATGAGGCCACATAGTGATTGTGATGTGCTATTTTCTCATTACGTATTTTATTCGTAAATTAATCTTTCTCTTTTAGCTAGAACCAGCCATTTTCTTGATTGACATGTTCTTATATTTTGGGCATTTATTTGATTGTTGCACTAACAGTTGGATTTTACACTAACCATGGCTAATTAGCCACTTGTTTTTCTTGGTTTTAAAACTTTCTTTCCATATTTGAAAGATTTGTAGCCTAGCCCAAGGCTTTTGATTTTGCCACTTGGCATTTGATTGGATTGTTATGCTGGTTCTAATGTCGTAATGTGTTGGATTAGGGTCATGGGATTAACCATGGAGTGGTTGGACCTATGGACCCGCTTCGTCGTATGGGGGTACGCCCCAAGGAGTTATAGATAACTAGCGGGTTGTTGAACCACGAGTTATTATGTCACTTGGGTTGGGGGTGATGGGGCTCTATGTGCCTAGGGTCATAGGGTGACCCAACCTCATTTAAAAGGAGAAAGGAGACGTGCCTCTATGGTTGAGTGACCTATTATTATTTATGGTGCTCTATGGTTGAGTGACCCGATATTATTGATGGGGCTCTATGGTTGAGTGACCCGACTTGGTTTTGACACTATGTTTCTTTCTCTTTGGGAGGCATATGGAGATTATCTGGTGATGCTTTGGGGAGTATATGGAATTGCTTTATGATACTTCGGAGATATATGGAGTTGTATTTTGTTGCTTTTGGATATATCCGGGAGTTGTTTCATGATGCCTTGTGATGTGTGGAGATTGGTATAGTGAGTTATGTGTACTTGTATGATTCTTTTAATACCTTGTTATGTTGAGGCTTGACCCTCCTCTTGGTTGGTATGGACTATTGGGTATTGTTTTGGCACTATGTTGGTTCAGTCATGGATTGTTTTGGGTCATGTGATACCCGTTGTATATGTATCAGCGTGTTGACCTAGTTTGTCAGTCATATGTGTGTACTAGATCTATGTCTAGGGCGTAATTGTTGGAAATTAATTGTTATGTGGTCTGCTTGTTGTCATTCCATGGTTGGTGAAACCCTTGTGATGTGATACGGTCGTGAAAGTATGTAAAAGTATGTTGTGGAAATTTAGTGTTGCGTATGACCCTGGTAGGGTGTTGTGACTGTAGTTCATGATGGGAACCCACAGGAATGAATAAACTAAAATTCGATAAAAATGAAATTTTAAAGGACTTGAATTAAAGAATAATGTCAATGGAAAGAGATTAATGAAATAACGAATAAGAGAGAACTGCCAATCTTCACAGAACCTTGAAAGTTAAAATTTCTACCAATTGTTCCTAGGGCCACCCCGTGACCGTGCTTTTGGGTCTGAAATCTTAACCCTAGCACGTGCCTTCGCCTTATTCGTTCCTTGTTGTTTACCATTTCTCCTTCTTCATTGTATGTCACATCGAGGACGATGCTTTCTTAAGGGGAGGAGAATGTAATGCCTCCGTTTTTTTTTTTTAAAAATAAAATAAATAATAAGTAAAATAAAAGTTTTTAAAATTCAAAAAGGCCGTGAAATTTGGGCGATTAGGGCAAAAGGGGGCTCTTTTGTGTTGTTTCTATTTGTCTTTTTTTTTTTTGAGTGTGGAAGAGAGTGCCGCCATGGGAAGAGCTCCACACCCATTACATTGCGTCACCTTTTCTAGCACCCTCATGGCTCGTGCTGTGAGTACGCTTTAACTTTGTATTAAAATGGGTGAAACCCTTGGACAGCGTATGGACGTTCATCAAAGCTAATGGAGGAGGATTCTGTCTATTTTAGTTTGTCGATTTTCCAGTATCCTCAGCACTTGCGCCAAAAAATGAATTTCCCGAACTTTGTGGGTGTATGCTATTATGAAAATGATAGGGGTTTTGTCGATCTTTGTTGTTGCAAATCTTTGGGGGAAGCGGCTGTTGCCGTGTTTGACCAAATGAAAGAACGAGACAACTTCTCATAGATGTGGGCACATTTGTGTACATAAAAGCGTTGGGGGATTTTCCTCAATAGGCGATCACGCCACTTCTCCATGTGAAAAACAGTCCTTAACACTCCGATCGGTTTACATTTAACATCAAATACCCACCTATGTAAAAAAAACGCGCCCAGGGACCGGCGTGACTTCTTTCAGCGCATGGAAGATAAATTTTTTTTTGTCGATGTGTTAATTCTGAAGCACCACAGGCGAGATACTTATGCCAAAATGTGGAAGCATGCGAACTTTTCGTCTAAATGCGTGGAAGAAACGATCTAGGGATTGCGAATGATAGCGGTATGCAAAAAAAAAAAAAAAAAAAGGGTCTATTTTTAAGGCGTTAACGTATGCGATATAATACCTCAAAGAAATGTTGTCTCATGGAATGCCATGATGGCAGCATATGCACAAAATGGATGTGTAGAAAAGGCACAAAACTATTTGACAATATGCGAATTCCAACATCCTTAGTGTTTGTGCCAAAATGGCAACGTAGGAACAGGTTATGGACGTCCATGATAGTTCAAAAGACCACATAATCACCTTGAAGCTCTGTGGTTGTTCCTTCAAATGCAAACACCTAGTGTCTTCATAGACATATTTGCCATTCTTGACAAATTTTTCATAGTTTACTCTGGAAAGCTCTGTCCCATCTTGTTTGTATAGCATTAGTTCTCTAGTCTGAGCCGATTGCTATACCAATCTATTTGATTTCTCAACTCACCTCCTTAGGAACTTGTGAAGCTCTGTACACCTCATATATCATCACCTTATTCTTATTCCATGCTTATTTTGCATCATAATGCCTTATCTCATCACCCTCACTTGCCTACTAGGTCTATTTTACTTGAAAAGCTCTAGAATACCCATCTTCATGCCCTATAACCCCAATTATTGACTGATACATGTGATTTACATGATATTCAAAATCATACTACTTAAAACATGATTTATATTATTTTCCTCAATCCATTTAACATGTTTCCATGCCACCTACTTGATTAGGACCAAGATTAAGCCTAGAACCACCCGTTCATCTTCATGAATTTGACCATGTTGACTGTTATAGATTTGTTAACACCTCACACATACCTCATTGACAATGTTTGACCTTAGGAAGCATTCATTAAAGCTTGGGAATATACATTCACACAACTAGTTTTCTTGACTATGCACGTAGACCATGTTTACATATCATGACATCATGATTTGCACTTGAGGCCGATTGGGGAAACTTTGACATTAATGGAGACTTGAAATCAATGAATTTTTTTGACACATTTCTCAACATTTTAAGTATATGAAAATTGGGAATTTGATAAACGAGTCACTTAAATTCCTTTTATGAATCAATTTTGGTATCATAGATGTTGATCAAGGATATTTTACTGTTGTTTTTGGGATTTGCAAGTTTCCATTTTGAATGCTAACCTGGACTAAATCAAAGTGAGGTGAAGTATCACTTGAGGAGTATGATCTTGAGATTGGTTCAAAATGTACAAGTTGAACCAGAGCTATGGAATCTCTAGAAAATATCATAGGTAAAGAATGGATTTAGAAATTATCTCCCATTAATATTTTATGTAAATGAAGAGTACAGTGGAAGAGTCATACTTAGAATGGAAGAAATAAATTTAAGGTAAATTAGAGGAAGAAAATAATTGTAAGGATAAAGGTAAAATATAAGAACCTTTTAAAACTCCATTCATTTTTGAACCTTCTAGTTCTCCCATTGGTGATAAAAATATATTTTTTGATGTATCCTCGTTTTAAAACTTAATGTTAATTTTTATTTTTGATTTACAATGGAGAGATTATTACAACAAATTGGATCAATAATATTGAAGTATACTGTATGTTTTAGAAAATCATGGATGATGAAGCAATAATTTAGTTAACTACTCTTTATTTGGGTGGTACAACACTCATTTGGTGGGAGAGTAAGACATAAGAAGATATTTTGAAACATGATAAAGTGATTTATTCTTAGAATGAAATTGTTTCCTCTTTGAAAAAGTAATTTTATCCTTTGGTTATATGTAGCAAACTACTATGGATTGGAAAAACTTAAGAAAAACTAAGGGTCAAAATGTACAAAATTACAATTAGGAGTTTAGGAAAATGGATTTGATTTTGGGAATTCCCCTTTATCCTCACAATAATATTTTAAAAAACATTGGTGGGTTACACAATTATTTGAGAAATACTATACTCATGTTTAATCCCACTAACCTTGATGAAGTTTGTGTCCAAGCTACCCACATTGAATCAAGGGGTAAGAACACTAAGGAAAAATTCATAAAGATACCAAATAATAAGACTATAGGAAAAAATAAAGGAAAGCGCAAAATTAAAAATACTTGAATGTCGAAAAGAACATGAGAATCATGTTTGTTGACATTGCAAGTAAGAAAGAAGGGCATGTAGAACTTAAGTGTTGGAAGCTCCATTTGGAACTCAAGCCAAAGAGGTTCAAGAAAGGTGACAAGAAGACCACTATAAAAGTATAATATCTCGGATTTGATTTAGGTGATGAGACCAAGATCATAACTATGGGTTTGTAAGGTTCATCATCTTCCTCCTCTAGCACTTATTATTATACTTGTTTTAATTCTAAATCTATGCATGAAAATAAAATAAATGAGATATTCCACATTAGATTAATCTATAGATATACGAAAATTGATATTCTTTTTAATAGCGGATCTCAAGATAATCCCATTTCTGAAGAAGTTGTCAAGAATTTGGGACTTAAAACTAAACCACATCCTAAACCTTACCCTTTGGGTTGGGTATGTGATGATGCTAAACTTTAGGTCACTAAAACATGCAAACTTAGATTTGTAATCACCTCTAAATTTATTGACGAGTACAATTAGGTGTGATTCCACTTTTCGAAATGCAGGGATAGTTAATACTACATATTTATATATCCACCAAAATAAATAAGCCGTGAATTATAGTTTGTGATTGAACAAAAACTTAATATGAATTATATCACAATATGAATGATATATTAGATTGCATATATGAACATGAAAATAAATGAACACAACATTGTTAGAACTATAATATTAAGTTTTCATAATATTAGTTTATTATCCTCCTTCTTTTGGCTTCGTCATTGAAGCTAAGGCTACCAAGGCTATTCTGCACTCTCTACGAATGCCTTACGGGCAAGAGATCAATTATGATAAAAGCTCCATTTTCTTCTTCAACACTCCTGAAGAAAGACAACTTAAAATTGCTAAAATTAAAGAGTTTGTAAAATAAGTGTGCTTCCGACCACTTACTTGGGCCTTCCTCTCGCACTAAAAAGTCTCTAGCAAGGTGTGGGATGATTTATTAGAGAGATTTAAAAAAAAATGGCTGGTTGGAAAGGAGCCATTTTGTCTAGTGTCTTCAGTAAGTGCTGCTCATAAATAGTACTCCTCAAAATCACCTATTTATATCATGTCACTCTCTGAAAGATCCCCTCTTCCTTCGGAGAAAAAGATTGAGAGGATTCATAAAAATTCTTATGGCGGGGCATGGAAGAGAAGTTTAAATTTCACTTAGTTGCTTGTGATAAGGTTTGTACCCAAAATCTATGGGAGGATTGGGTATAAAAGACATCGAGAAAATGAATGAGACTCTCATTGCGAAAATGGGCTAGAGAATGATTTGAAAAACAACCCTAGATTGATTTAATCAAAGCTAAATACCTAAATCAACAAGTGTCTATTCTTTCTGCAGATGAGCACCTCCCCTATGGTTCCATTTTTGGAACAATTTCAGTTAAGAGCAGAAATTTCATTAAGCGAGTGGCGGTAAATGGAAAGTGGGTGATGGTTGGGATATAAATTTACGGGAGGATAATCTGGTTTAATGAAAATCTTATGGACAGATTTGGGATAGTTAAGGGCAGTCTTATAAACAAATATGGCATTAAAATTAAGGATTATATTGAGGGAAATGGCAATAGAAAGAAATGGAAAAAACTTTCGATGGAGCGAGATGATCCGGTAAAAATTATTTCCTCCCTTCAAGTTCGGTTAGATCTTATTCCCTTAAGTAAACTAGATACTAAGGATGAGCTGGTCTAGCATAATTCCATTGATGGGGACTATTCTGTCAAAATTGGATATAATACTTTCTTCGACAGTGAGTCAAACCGAGTTCAATTGGAATAGGATTTGGATAGCTGAATTAACTCCTAAAATAAATTTCTTCCTTTGGCCACTGCTATCGAGGCAAGATTCTTACCACTTGATGCTGATGAGAAGAGGTTTTATAATGCCTAATAGATGTCATCTTTATAAAAAAGACTCTGAGGATATCAGTCATTTGTTTATCCATTGTGATTATGCTACCAGAATATGGAGTTTTTCCCTCTCTAAATTTGAAGCTCTATGGGTGGTGCCGAAGGATTTCAATCAGCTATGGACTCAATGGAACCCACCCTATAGGCATTGTGTTGTCAGAAGGATCTGGAAGCTGGTTATCCCTCATATCATTTGCAGGATATGGAAAGATAGAAATGATATTATTTTTAGAAATAAGAATCAGAACTATAAGCTCAGTATTGGTAAAATTTCTAATGATATCAAAGAGAATATAGCTAGATTTAAACCCCCCAAGAATAAGAGTTATCCAGAAAATGAAGAGTATGTCTTATCCAATGGCGATTGAGTGCATCAATATAAAATAATTTCAGGTAATAGTATTGATAGATCTTTGATTCAATGGAATCCTCCTAATTTTAACTGGTATAAGTTGAACTTTGATGGGGCCTCTAAGGGTAACCACAGGGCTGCGGCGGGGAGGAGTGATCCAGGATCATAAAGGTAGTATGATTGCTGCGTATGCTAGAAAAATGGGAATTCAAACCAATCATTTTGCCGAAGCATTATCTGCTTTATGGGGCCTGAGAATTGCCCAGACTCATAATATCCAAAACCTCATTCTTGAAGGGGACTCCCTGAATATCATTAATCACCTTAATCAGTGCTCACCTCCAAGTTGGAACATCAAGGATTTTATCTTAGAGTCCATAAGTATCTACCAAACATTCACTAACATCCGGATCATACATACTTACCGGGAGGGTAACAAGTTGGCAGATGCATTGGCAAATTATGGCATTAATGTTAACCACATTGTTTGGGATAATAATAGCATTCCTAAACAACTTCAAAGCAACATTCAAGTGGATATCTATAAACATGCAAATTCAAGATTTGGGATATGATCATTGGGAGTGGATTAGTATTAATAAAGCTCCCACACGTGCTGACTTTAAAACTAAGCTTATACAAATCTTGTCGAACAATCAAGATTGTATGAAGTATAATGGAAAGTTCAAGTGGATTTATATTGAAATGAAAGGCACGCATGCAGGCAACATTATGCTCTATACAATCAGTTTTTAAGACTCTCTGAGATCCCAGATTTTCAAATAATGTTAATGATGATAGGGAGCGGGCTAGACAAAGGGCCATAGTTCCCACATGCGAGCTTCCACAGTTCAAATCAGCAGTCACGCGGGTATTCGTGGGAAAAGCAATGGCTATTCTCATCAGCAATTTCAGTTTACTGCGATAACAATAGTAAAAGCGGTGGTATTAGTGCTCTTAAGGTTTTGATATTTTTACTTTCAATCATTAAGCACAGTGACAATGGGGGGCCCCCCTTGCCAGATTGAGCCCAGCGTGGATCCAGGATTGGAAGGATAATGTGGAGCTTTGGAATATTCTCAGCTAGGGAGGCATCACCAACTTTATGGAGAAGGTTCAGGGCCACGATCAAAGTATTTTAGTGCGTTTTGCGAAGGATTGGAAGGATCACACTGTGGATTATGGGGGGCAGAAGATTTCGATCAATGAGGAGTTGATAGTCTGAAGCTGACCATGCCTTGGCATGGAGGGGTACCATTTTTTTAATAAAAGGGTTGACAGAGAAGCTGAGGAGAGGAGATTTGTTGAAGGAACAGAGAAGCTGATCTTTGTCATGGTGGGCACTTTGTTAGTTTGATCCCTTCGCCTATGATGAGGTTACCCGCATGATGGTGCGTTTCATTTCTTCGGAAGGAGGTTCGTCACTTGTACTCAAATTAAACATCTTATCTTCCTCAATCACTTCCGCGAGAATCACACTTCATGTGTTTCCCCCATTATCTGCTTAGCTCTCTTGAGCGCTTCATTTTGGAGTTTCAAAAGCATGCTCGTGCAGTTCCTTTTCACCAGGGGCTAATTTTCTTGCTGCATAAATTATGTCTTCTTCGATCTCCTGGCTTCCCTTCCTCCCCTGGCTCTGTTCCCCCTCTGCCCGGTTCAGCGGTCGCCGCTAGCCCCATCTCTCCACATTCTGTCCCCATCACCACTGCTTTCTTTGTCACCCCTCTCCCGGCCTTCCCGGCTCCATCTCCCATTCCCCCACCTCTGCCCCCACCCCTTTGCTTCCACTTCGCCAGGCCAAGTTCTAACAAGGCCCTCTAGAAGATCAACCTTAATACCCTATTTGTGGGAAGGGTCCTCAGGAGATTGAAACTGCCCATAACCTCCTTCATATTAGCGGTGCTAGTTCTCAGGAAGCACATATGGAGAGCTCCACAAAAAGGCTGGAGGCCTTAGAAGCTGACATGAAGCTGTTGAGGGAAGAGGTTAAAAACATGGCAAAACAAAAAGGTAAGAGGAAGAAGGAGGAGGAGGTGGCTATGGATAATAGCCAGCTTGAAGATATTTACAAGAAGTTGAACTCCTTAGACTCCCGTTTAGGGAAGGCCAAGACTCGCCATGATTATAATATGGCCATTTTTACTGCTATTGAGGAGTTCATTGAGCAGCATGTCCGAAGTGTCTCCAATCTCAGTGGGGTTCCAGCTACCCTTTGGGGCACTGATAAGGAAAGCAAAAGGACCATTGATCAGCTGGATATTACTGACTCTGCCCACATGATGACTTTGGCTATGTTCAAATCTTGGCAGATTATCAAATCCAGCATCGACAAAGCCACCAAGAAGTAATTGGGGGTGCTTTTGCTGCACTTTTGTGTAATTATTACTGCTATTTTTTTGCTTGCTTTTCTGCAGTGTTCGTTCTATTTTTGTTTTGTTGTGGTAGCTGCTCTTTGGCTACTTTGGGCTTCATTGTCCCATCTAGATTTTGATCCTTTTTGTTCTGGTTCTCATTCCTATTCTGGCTTCTAGGCCCTCTTTTGTTCTTAAGGGTATAGTCCCTTTCAAAAAACTATTTGCCAAAAAAATAAAAAATTTTAGTTTATTATTAAATAATATTGATATAGGTTATATTTTATTATTTAATATAAAATATATATTAGGTTATTATTTATTTATTAACTAACTATTAAATCGGGTGTGCCCATCACTTAATAGTCATAACCCTTAGTTATTTAAATATGATTTGGGCCATAATCGGTTGTATTGTATTTACTTTCATTAAAAACATGGAGACAGGAAGGGAGGAGAGGAGTTCTTGGACTAGCTGAAAAGTTTCTCGATTAATGGAAAATATTCTTCCATGGTTTTTACCCCATTGGGGTTTTCCACGTTAAATATTGTGTTAATGTGTTATGATGTCAATTTCTTCACTTTGTATTTATTTATTTATATGTGAACATGAATTTTTATTAAATAAGGTGAATATAACGTTACCTCGTCCCGACATGTTATCAAAGTGGGATAAAGATTTGGTTAAATAATCTATTTAATCTTGAAGTTCAATAGTTGGGAAGTTAGTTGGTTAGTTTCTATTTAACCCCCTTCCCTCTCCGGATGTATTAATGTGAGTGTGTAGGCTAATTTAAATTTGAGATGTTAAGAGAGGGTAAAACTCAAAGTGAAACCCATTTCACAAAGGAGAAAAGATTCCATGAGAATAGGGGTTTCAAATTTTTTGTTGGTCGATCAAACCTCTTGTCCCTGGTGATGTAAATTTGTTTTATTATTTTAAACTTTGAATATCGAAATATTCTTGGACCCCCTTTTATAAGGGTTGCACATATAGTTTATAGTTAATATAAACTATATTTTTATATACATTATAGATTAAATCTATAAGACTGTGTTTTATAAAAAATAAAAAATGAAAATAAATATAAAAATATATAGTTTCTATAAACCTAATTTATATAATATATATAATCTTTAATCTATAGTTTATACTATAAACCATACAAAATAAAATTCATTATATATAGTTTATATAAAACTATATAATACCTATATACTATGCGTCCCAATTTGTATAAATCAAAACCTTACATCAAAAATTTTTCATGTAAAGGGGGCGGCACCCTTCCAACCACCCCCATCTTCCCTTGCGCCAAGTGGCGCACTCTATATAGCCTCCACCCAAAGTTTTTGCTGTGCATCTACCACGTGCCCATCGGTCCCCCATACTGTCGACCACCACCTTGGTGATTCCCCATGATCTCTCCATGGGTGGTTTAATCCACATGGGACAACATAGGGAAAACAAAGTTTGTATAAGTCTTTGGGGTTTTGTTTAGACTTGTGGGAATTACATATAAACTTGTTTTGCCACATTACGTGGCGATTGTGTTATAATGGTCCCACTTTTCTCCCCCGAGTTCTCTGTGCTCGACCATGTTAAGAGGGTGTTGTGTGAGTTGGTAGTGGAGCTTTGTTTGGTATATATGTGGTTTAGTTGGATTGATTGGTAAATATAGCTTGGTTATTAATATGATTTGACATATATTGATTAATAGGATTTAGTTTAATTACAAAACACTTATTTCACTAAATCTAGACATATTCCAGTAAATCTAGACTCTACTATTTCAAGTATTAAAAGAAATCCATCTCCCTTTTTTCATATATTGGATTCAATTTTTGTCTATCTTTTTCCATTATTACTATTATTGGAATCCATTAATTCAAATTAATATTGGATTCTAATATTGTCATTATTGGACTTATTCTAGTTCCAATTTCACTAATATTGGATTCTAATATCGCTATAATTGGATTCCAATTTTGTTGTTTTTCATATTTTCAATGTTGGGAGTATATAAGGCTAGTAGATGCTAACAATTATAAGGCATGAGCCCATTGGATTAATAAAAAAATTAACAATAACTTCCTGCAAAAGCAAGTTCAAAGTCATGAGTTGTCGCTAACTATTATATGATGACCACATTGTATTAAGGTGAACAATCGCTAACTATTATAAGTCATGGGCCTCAGGTGAGTGGTCGTTAATCTGTTATAAGTGTGAGGCTCTTAGAATTTTCAAAGTGTGAGCTCCACACTCTGAAAAAAATACAAGAATATCGCACTTTCAAAATGCGAGCCTCACACTCTAAAAAATATGAGAATCTCGCACTTTCAAAGTACGAGTCCCACACTCTGGAAATTCTAAGCCTTGACTTTAACCTAAGTGTGAGCCAAGCACTTTCAAAATTTTAGATTCACACTTTGAAAGAGTGAGCCTCACACTTTGAAAGTGTGATCCTCACACTTTAAGGATCACACTTTCAAAGTGCGAATCTCAAACTTTGAAAGAGTGAGGCTCGCACTTTCAATGTTTATTATGCACAATCCTTAAATTTGACATTGGCCTTAAATGCTAGTGGTGTTATTTTGATTTCTGGTGGAACTTACCATAAAATTATGTTCTCACCCCGAAATATACCTTATAAACTCAAGTATTGTTTTCTTAGATTGTACATAGCATTAAGTTCACTATTGTTTATTATTATAAACTATATCTCTGAGTAATCATTAAAAGAAACAATATATCACAAATTCTATTACTCTAAAAGATAATAGAATTTATGCTTGTAAATTTTTCCATTCTCCATATAAACGATGAGTCACTTATGTGAGAAAGAAAATGAAATAATCATTGACACAATGCAAGTAAAATGTTTGTGAGAAATGTTGTCTTATGCCCTCGGAGATACATTGAACCAATATTTTATAGTTTACATCATTCAAAAGACTCATTGTGCCACAATTGTATTCTTTGTGAGTCAAGAAATAATCTAAGCTTCTGTATCATCTTTACATTGAAATGTTCTATTTATACATTTCAAATGTGTTATAGATTGATGTATATACAATTGTAAATCTTATATGAGGAGTGGTGCCTTTTGTGGAAAATTTTATTTTCCCAAAACATGAATACCTTTGTTGCCTCTTGAACAAGACTGTCACTTTGGATACAAATAGTGTTGAGTAAAGTAGCAGTGGAGGTAATATCAAAGTAGAGACTAGTATTTACGAAAAAAACAACAAAAGTTAAGTGTACTACTACTAGTATTGTGCTCGCCTTAATCATATATCTTATATTGGATGTATATAGCCAACTTGTGGCTATCATAACTTCTTATCATTATGTATCTCTTTCATATATGTTATATTTTCATTAGTGGGTCGGCCTTGGTGTTGGCCATAGCATAGAATAGTATATATAGAGGTTAGTATGTAGTAGTTTATCATTCATTGGAGCATTTGAGTATTATTGTATGTTTTGGAGGTTGCCCCTCGAAGTGGCGAAGCTATTCTAATTGCATATTGAGATCATTATTCTAGAATATTGTGTTATTTGATGTTATATTTCTGCTCATGATCTGAATTATACAAGTAATTTCATTACAAGTGGTATCAAAGCTTGAACTCGGCCAACACTACGTCAAACCCCAAATTGTAAGGTTCGTCCATATCTCAAAATTGGTAGTGAATTTTTCTTCAATTTTTTGTGGTATGGAGCAATCAGATCAAGTAAGCTTCCTCAAATTTTAATAATTTTGACTTGTTTTGCAAAATTTATATCAGGTTTTATGTTTTTTCTCATAATTCACTACATAAGATGTAATTTGTGGAATTTTTCAAAGTTATTTACATTTCTAGAAAAGAAGATTAAAAATTATTTTGAGTTTTTTTTAGTTTTATAAAATTTTGGCCTTCCTATTGAAACCCAAACCCTAAATTTTGACCTTGATCCTTAAATCTTACCATTTTGGGCCATCATGGCCGGGCCTTTGACAAGAGGCAAAGAATCCCATCACTCACGGGTAAAACCTCGATAAGGATGAGATAATAGTTGAGGAGTTAGAGTTAGAAGGGGTATCTGAGAATCCTCAGGGTTAGGGTTTACTTCAACTGACCATAAGGTCAGCTATCTTGAGTTAGAGTTGCGAAACCTCGAAGGTAGAGTGACTAGCAAAGAAGATGTAGGATAGATTGACAATGATTGGAGGATTTCATTCAACAATTTAGCTTCTGATATCATGGGTCATCATGAATTGACTTGACTTTACAGCACAATTTAGCTACAATATTCAGCTCGAGATGTCAAGTCATGATCGCTGATGGGAAAAGCTGTTAGTTGTTTAGGAAAATGCCATAACATCAATCTCGGCCCAGTGGGGATATTACTTGCCTTCACAGCAATATGTATGCCATTGCCATAGGAGGAGCAGACATTGTGTTAGGAGTTCGGTGGCTTACCACCTTGGGAACCATTGAAATGAATTTCCAAGAGTTGTTCATCCAATTTCAAATCGAAGGGAGGAATTTTAAACTAAAAGGACTAAGAGCAAAGTCCCCACAGATGGTAAGTTCTCATCAAATGCAAAAATTGCTTAGAAAGGGTGCAAGAAGGTTTGTAGCACAACTATTTTCATTGGAAGCACATCATTCCAATACATTTATACCACGATATGCTCTGGCGAGTTATAGATGAGCACTCATTGGTGTTTGGAGAAATGCCTAAGGGTTTGCCTCCGAAAAGAGACCATGACCATGCCATCCAAATTAGTACCAGGAGTCAACCACCCAACATCAGACCTTATAGGTACCCCTATATGCAAAAGAGTGAGATTGAGAAGATAGTTGAAGAGATGTTAGAAGCAGGACTTATTCGTCACAATCAAAGTGCTTACTCTCCTCTGTAGTGATGGTACGGAAAAAGATGACAATTGGCGAATGTGTCCAGACACAGGGAACTCAATAAGTACATAGTTAAAGATATGTTTCCTATTTACTCGTAATTGATGATTTGCTAGATGAGTTACATGGTGTTGCATTTACTTTACAAAATTTGATCTTCATTCGGATATCATCAGATTAGAATCAAGGATGAAGATATTCATAAAACACCTTCACGACACATGAAGGACACTATGAGTTCTTAGTAGTGCCTTTTGGACTAACAAATGCACCCTCTACATTTTAAAGCTTGATGAATTCATCTTTAAGCCATTTCTTGAAAGTTTGTTTTAGTGCTCTTTGATGATATATTAATCTATAGTAAAACATGGGAGGAACACCTACATCATGTAAATAAGGTGTTGAAACTCGAACAACATCAACTTTATGCAAAGCCTTCTAAGTGTTCTTTTGGTGTCAAGGATGTTGAATATTTGGGTCATATTGTCTCTTATGAAGGTGTTAAAGTGGATCCTAACAAGATAAAAGCCATGCTTGAATGGAAGGTTCCCAAAACCCTAAAAAATCTTCGAGGATTTTGGGGCTTACAGGTTATTATCGTAGATTTGTAAGGAATTATGGTAGCATAGCAGCACCACTCACAACTTTATTGAAGAAGGACTCTTTCCATTGGAATGAGCAAGCTACTATGGCATTTGAGAAGTTGAAGGAGGCCATGTGCACCACTCAGCAATCTAGCCACCCCATATTTTTCAAAAACATTCATTGTTGAATGTGATGCTTCGAGGGTATGGTATGGGGGCGGTACTCATGCAAGGCGACCCATTGCTTGAGCCACCATTCAAAGGTAAGAATATATCTAAACCAGTTTATGAGAAAAGAAATGTTAAGCATACTTCATGCGGTGAAACAATGGAGACCATATCTAATGGGAAGACATTGCAAAGTAAAGACAAATCATGATAGTTTGAAATACTTCTTAGAGAAATGTTTATCATCGAAGAAGAACAATATAAATGGGTCTCAAAAATGTTGGGGTATGATTTTGAGATAATCTACAAGAAAGGGAAGAGAATGTAGTTGTTGATGCTTTATCTCGTGGAAGGATGAATCAACTGAGCACATTGTTGTGTGTCATATCACGTATTATAAGGAGGATTGGATAGAGGATGCAAAGGTCTGAATGGAAAAATGACCCAGTACACAAAAAATCTCATTTAGAATCTCCAACAAGATCCAAACATGTCTAGAAATTTTTTATGGAAAGGAGATGTTTTATGGTATAAAGATAGATTATATCTATCTAAGAATTCAAACCTTAAAAATAGGGTTCTATCTGAGCTCCATGCTTCTCCAAAGTAGGGGTCACTCGGATTCTGAAGACTTATCATCGAATCAAGCATGATTTTTTCTGGGAAGGGCTAAAAGGAGATGTCCAAAAGTTTGTGGCAGAATGCATGGTTTGTCAACAAAATAAGGGTGAAACAATTAAGTCCCCGGGTCTTTTACAACCTCTATCTATTCCTAGCTAGAGGTGGGAAGAGGTGTCTATGGACTTCATCACAAGATTGCCTAAATCAGAAGGTAAAATGTAATCATGGTGGTGGTGGATAGACTCACCAAATATGCCCATTTTTGTGCTTTATCACATCCATTTGTTGTGAGTACAATGATAGAACGGCCTTCAGAGGATACATATTTGAAGCTACATGGGACACCAAAGATTATAGTAAGTGATCAGACCCTATCTTTACTAGTAATTTTTGACTGACTTGTTCTCATGCTTGGGCACACAATAGCTAGCTCGTAGTTCCTCTTATCATCCCTATCTGATGGGAAAAACAGATGGTTGTAAACAAGTTCTTGGAGGGATATCTTAGTTGTTTTACATCGATAAGCAAGCAAGATGGGTCCAATGGTTACCACTTGCGTAAATGGTGGTATAACACCTCCTTTCATACTTCATCTAAAATGTCTCCTTTCTTGGGCATTATATGGGTACCATCCACCATCTATCACTTCATCTTTGAGAGTCCAACCAAAGGTTCGAGTAGTTGAAGAACATATTCAACACCAACAAGAGGTGCTTTGGTCTCAAGGAGAATTTGGCCATGTCACAAACCACATGAAGCAACAAGCAGGACAACATCGTAGTGAAAGACAATTTTGAAGTCGGGTGATTGGGTTTTGTGCATTCTGACCATATAAGCAAATGTCCTTAAAAAAAACACAAAAAAGGATAACAAACTTTCACCTAAGTATTATGGTCCTTATCAAGTGTTACAAAAAGATTGGCAATGTGGCATATAAATTAGAACTTCCTCCATTACTTTCGAATTCATCTAGTCTTCCATGTATCTTGCCTAAAGAAGGTAATTGGACAAATAATATCAACCCAATAGTGTTACCTGAGCTTGATGAAGAGGGAAGGAAGTCATCCACCGGAACCGCAAATGCATCCTTCAGACACGCACTAAGTGGTTGAGGACAAGGGTCATCACTGAGTATTTGATCAAGTGGAAAATCTAGACAATGAAGACGCAATCATGGGAGGATGAAATTTCTATGCAGAATATCCAGATCTTCTCAACATTGGGGACAATGTTGTTCAAGGGGAGGGGCATGCTACGCCTCTTAATCATATATCTTATATTAGATGATATATATGCCGACTTGTGGCTATCATAACTTCTTATCATTATGTATCTCTTTCATATATGTTATATTTTCATTAGTGGGTCGGCCTTGGTGTTGGCCATAACATAGAATAAGTATATATAGAGGTTAGTAGGTAGTAGTTTATCATCATTGGAGCATTTGAGTATTATTGTATGGTTTGGAGGTTGCCCCCTCGAAGTGGCTAAGCTATTCTAATTGCATATTGAGATCATTATTCTAGAATATTGTGTTATTTGTGTTATATTTCTCTCATGATCTGAATTATACAAGTAATTTCATTATAGACAGTAAATTCATCACCTCAAGTTGAAAATCAAAGAACATTTGATGTATGTGGTAGAGTTGTAATATCCATTATATGTGAGGAGTGGCCGCCTTTGTAGAAAATTTTATTTAATGGTCATGGGAAATACCTTTGTTGCCTCTTGAACAAGATGCCACTTATACAAATAGTGTTGAGTACAGTGCAAGTTAAGTGGAGGTAACATCAAAGTAGAGACTGCAGTATTTATGAGAAAACAATTACAAAAGAGTTACTACTACTAGTATTTGAAGTGGATTGATTTATATATGATGAAAACGATATTGATTTGTAAGGTGTGGAAAATGGAACAAAATGTATCATCCACAAAACTCAAATTTTCCCTTCTAAATAAATTCGGAAACACTTTTATTTGTTTTAAGGTTTAGAGTGGTATGAATACCATCTGTGGAAAAAATCTGAATAAATGTATAGTTTTGGTCATTGTTCACATGAAAATCAGCTGAGCATTCGTTTAGAAAAGTAGATCATCCAAAACCGTTGGATAGAGAGGATTCCCAGGGTTGATTTTTTTTGTTTTTTATGTCGTCACCTTCTAGAGACATCTTTCCAAGTCTCATTCAAAGCTTGGCCCAAGTCCATTTTGTGAAATTCCGTAAACTCACGTAAATATCACAAACAAATTCCTATTTGAAAATATCAAATCATGTACTAATGCTTGCACATCGTTGTGCTTAAGTTCAACTTATATCCATCCAATTATACCTAATTTAAGAATATTATTAAAATATTCTTGGTTTGGATTGAAGTATTACTAGGAATTTATGTAGGAGGCGAGGCCCGACAACGTAAATTTAGCTCCAAGTGCAACATCATGCATAGTGGGTTGAACATTATGGCCATTTCTAGTTTGGTGCAAAGAAAGGCCAAATCGGATTTTTCTCATCTTACAATCCCAAGATTCTTACATGTTTCTCTAATTTGAATTAACAATTCTCCATGATTGTGTTGTTTTCTACTTTTGATAGAATCTAGGTTCACCTACCAATGTTAAAGACAATTCCAACACAATTGAGTGTTGCTCTAGATAGGAACAAAACTTAAAAAGTGATCTTAAAGCTATGTAAAATGCAGCTCAATGAACATTAAAAACATAAATCTTACCAACTTTGGTTGATTTGAGTTATTGGCTAGCTCAACTTCCTATCCCACGTCATCATCTCGAAAGGAATCCTATACCTATATACATCAGGATTTATAATTCAGCCTTGATGTTCTTGCCATATTTGGGTCAATTAAAATATCATCCTCAATAAATATGTATCAGGTAGATGTCATTATTAGGAAATAAACTTGGCAATGCCAAGGATGACTAATGTGTGTCATGATTATAATCCAAAATGAATTCGTTAGAAGTCTTCACATCCCCAAGTGAATCAATGCGTGGGCCTTAAGATTCAAGAATCAAGATTATCGGTTATCCTTCTTAGGTATTCATACCAAATGTCAATCTCTAGTAGTGTTCCTCGATTGATATAGCTTTATCTTCTTTGATGATCCTATACAAAATAAAATAAAATAAAACACTTGTTAGATTTTCGACAATCCATTTTAATACGAAGGTTATAGATTGATTCAAACACTTTAAACATTTCTTTTAAAATGAATCATGAAAGTGTACAGGAAATCCATTTTCTTAATAACAAAATCATTTTATCTTATTACACCATATAGGATCCACAGACTTCCGTTTAATGAATCATAAAACATCTTATTTCCGAAAGTGGAAAAGTCAACATCTATTCAATACTCTCACAACATCCTCGATGTTGTTGATGATTCCAAAAATAGTATCACACTAAAGTTTGAAATAAACTAAAGCAACCATTTCATGAATTGTAAGATTATCTTTGCATTTAGAAATTGGCTTATAATTCTTTAGATCACATTTATAAATAGTACTTTTTGCACCATAACCAAATTACATATTTGCCCGCTACTTTTACGATTTTTCAGTGATTACTCATTATGTCCACTTTATCGGTGCCATGTAAAAGCCATGTCCATGTGCGAATGTACATAACCTTGGAGATACTTGAGGCTAAACCATTAAAAATAGATGCAGTCAAGAAAGAAATTGTAATAAGATATTGGAAGAAATGATTTGTTGTCGATAATCCCGCATAAACATGAAATCATCATAATCCATGTTAAATGTTAACACTTTGCTCCATGTTGCTTGAGAGCCTTTTGTAAATACCTTTGGATGATTTGAACTGGCTAGTGGAGGAATTATAAATATGAATTAATAGTAGTAATTGAACTCTAATGGATGAAAATTGTTGGTGTTGAGATGGATGTTGTTTATTTCATTTATCACCAATTTTGTTAGAAAACATCATATTATTTAAGGCTTAATGTTTGCTATAACATATATAATAATTTTCCTAGGACATCATGTCACCTGTTTAAAATATATTTATATTTCGCCATATCATTGCTGATATCAAAACCAAAAGGATCCACATACAAAAAGCCTAGGTACACAAGAGAGAACCAAGTTGTGTTTATATCTACACCGAGCCATGGAGGAAATTGAAACATTTAGTTGTAGACATGACAGGATATTTCTACTTCGTGGTATTATTGTAGGAGAGGTTCTCAACTAAGAAATAAAGCCATTCCACAATATTTTCTATTATTAGGGTCTCAATTAAATTTATTCTTTCTGGCAACCCCTCCATGATACAATACCTAGATTAAGAATTGAAAAATGCCTCAACTGGTCATTTTATCCATTCATATGATTTGCTAAAGTGTTATGTTCATGTAAGTATTGGAACTTAGCGGTCATTGAAACATTTTCAGGAATACTTACTTTTTTTAATCTCTATTTTTGTAATTAAGAAATAGTTTAGCCTAGATCCAATGGACCGTTAAACTATTCTTCTCAATAAATAATAAAAATAAGTGTAGAGTGCTATATTCTCAGAAGTATTCTGCTTTGGGCCGTCAAAGGCATATTCTTTATACAAACTTTGTTTTTATCTCTATTTTTGAAATTAATAAACAGTTTAGCCTTGAGGCCTAATCTATTACTTTCTCAAAGACCTCCATAGCTTTCCAATAGTAAACAATTTTCATATCTCACATATTTATCATCTAAATATTTTATGAAAATTTCCTAGCGCAAATAATATCTATTACTATGATATGTTATTAGAGCGCTATGTTCAAAATAAGATATTGTTTAGCCTAGTTTCTACCAAATCATTCCTTTTGTCAAATATTCGAAGCTTTAGAAGCGATAAGAATTTTATTTAATACAAAGGATTTAGTTTGATCTTATATATTCAAAGTTAAAAATCCCTTGATTTCGCAGGGGCACTACTAATATACTCCTCCTAATAAGTATTGATCGCTAATATTTTTCATTGATGCTCACCGATGTGTAAAAAAAATAATCGATGCAGTAGGTGTGTGCTTAAAGCTTGGTCCACTGTGATGTTATATGAGCACCACTCATAGAAAACATTTTGTAATAACCATCTTTCTTCTCGACTATAAAAGAACTCCATAGTTTTCGATAATAAATTTTTTCCATATCTCACATATCTGTCATCGAAATATATTATGGAAAATTCCTAGCGACCGCTAATATCTATTACTATGATTTGTTATTATAGCGATATGTTAAAATTAAGAAATTGTTTAGCCTATTTTTCGCACAATCATTCCTTTTTGTAAGTATTTGAGCTTAGTGGTCACTAAGCATTTTACCTTAGGTATCACATGAACTGTTTGATTGATCTTGTTCAAGTAATGGAGCTTAGCGGTTCTTCAAGTATTTTACTTCATGTACTGACCAATATTTAAATTTTGTGTTAGACACAAATAAACTTATGAGTAATATAGGAGTTGTGATATCTTTCAAGGCTATGTAGTTTTGCACTTGGTTGTGCAAGGATTGTATAGCCAATAAGATAAGATTATAGTTAATGAAAATACTAGTGATCGAAAACTGTAGAGATATTTATTTACATTGAAAGTAGGAAATGAAGGCGAGGAGTTGTAGAGGATAATGAACACTAGGCTTCTGACTCAACAAATAGAGAAACAACATACGACATGTAGAGTTGTTCATTAACATGTAATGAAGAGAATAACCTTATCCCCTGTAAAATATAAGTATTTATTATTTTGATTTTGGTGTTGCAAAAATATCATTCTAATAGAACTTAGCGATACTTATTTCTTTCCTATCCATAAGGTACTCTCGAATTACTAGTGAAGCATAAATTATGATTTAGTTTTTTTTTCTAGAGTAAAGCATAAATAACTCCAAAATATTGACGATCACAAGATATATTAGAAATTTCATGCCAATGTCAACATTTTAATGGATTATAGCATGAACTTAATAATGTGGCATTTTTATAGGAAAAAAATTATTTGTTAATTCTATAGCATGCAATTAAATATTTCTTAATAGAGGTGCATTATATAATCATGTAATTAATCGGTTTAAACTTGTAAGATGCCACATTTTATTGGAATTTTTTTGAATTAACGATGACACGATAGTTAAAAAAATATCTTAATTCGCACTGAGAATGTATCCAAAATTAATAATAAACAAGGAGTATATTGCTCTCTTAAAATTTAAATTCTTTGTTTCCTAATGTTCACATCTATTTTCTAAATGGTTTTTATTATGTTTAAATTAATATTTGTCATGTTTCAGAGTTCACAAAAGATCTAATATTTTGTCATTTTCCCAACTTGTTTCTAAAGTAGGTAAAATTAATAAATTTGATTTCCTCGTATCACATATCCCCTAATTAATGCAATTATATTTAAAAAACATCAAATTCACACTCGATAAAAATTAATAATTAAAAGGCGTATATCGAATAGGCTCTTAAAATTTAAATTTTTGTTTCCTAATGTTGACTTCTATTTTCTAAATTCAAATTTTATTATGCTTAAATTAATATTTCATCATTTACTCAGGAGTTCATAAAAAAAGAAACTTTTGTCGTTGTCCATCTATTTTTTAAAGTAGGTAAAATTAATAAATTTGATTTCCTCAGTATCCCCTCAAATTAATGTGAATTATATTTAAAAATATCACACGATATCCTCCTTTAAAATTAACGTGCTTTCCTAATGTTGACTTCTATTATATTTTTGCTTAAAAATATTTGTCGCTTAATTCGTAGTTCACAAAGAAACTTTGACCATCCCACTTATTTTTAAAGTAGGTAAAATAATAAACGTGAGGCTGTATATCGCTCTCTTAAAATTTAATAATTTTTGTTTCTCTAATGTTCACTTCTACTTTATCTAAATGGTTTGTTATTTTGATTAAATTAATATTTGTGATTTTCTCAGTGAGTTTCAAAGAAACTTTTATGCTGTTGTCCCACTTGTTTTTAAAGTAGGTAAAATTAATAAATTTGATTTCCCTTTTCGTATCCGACAATATCTCCCGAATTAAATGCAAATATTAATGATGGGTGGATTCAAAGTACGTATATGCAAAATCCTCTTCAGATTAAATGTACAATATTTCAAATACTGCGAAAATCCCGCACTTTCTCTTTAAGAAGTCAAAATCCAAAATTGAAATTTCCTATTCCCACTTTTTTCAGTTTTCCGCTTAGGAATTTCTTTCATTGAATGCATTGGGAAAAAAATAAATACACCAAAGAAATATATATTATGGTTTCTTTTTTATTTCAAAAGCGTAGAAAAATATACTTGAAATCGAATGCAACATGTGTATAGCACCACTTTATCGGGCGTGAGTGCTGGAGTCTCACGGTCATTTTTTGAAATGGTAAGTCAGGGCAATGATTGTAATCTCATTTGGGGCGCATAAAAAGCGGGACAAAAAATAGTGATTTTGGATAGATCACGGTGTAGGTGAGTGCAGATCAAGAGGCCCGCGAAGGATGGAATCAAAAAAGAGAGATAAGAAAATAGGTTGTAGATAGAATCTACGAACGTATCGTGTTTTTAGAGAGATTACGAGAGCTTTGGTGAGACATTATCAAACACGTAAGAATTTAGATACAACTAAATCAAGTATTTATTAAAAACATATATGTTATCAGATGTGTGCCATAGTTAGATGGTGGGCACTTCAGTATCCACTTTGTATTCACAATTTCAGTTAGCTTGTGTTTTACACATGCAATTCGTCCTTTGCGCTTTTCCCTTTCGTGCTATATGCAGTTCTGCTTTCCCGTCTTCTTGTCAAAAACACGTTGATCTATACTGAAGCCACATTTTTGTCTACCCATGACCAAATATTTTGTAATCCCTTTTACAATATTTATTCTTTCCAGAAACCCATTTTTATGTCCAAACTAGTAGCTCAAGTATTCATTTCCTCGTTAAATGGGTTCCCTTTTTAGCCCTTCTATCTATATCTATGGTACTTCTTTTTGTTGATTTTTCATTCTTCCCCATTTTATTTATTTTTTTTTTTCTCGTAAAGTGTTGTGCATCTATCCCATCAGTACAATGTGGCTGTGAGTCACATATTCTTTTAAAAAAATCGTAATGGTTTGATTTTGTATAGCTTTAGCCCGATCATTTTGACCTCCTTTAAATAATTTTTTTAATATGATAGAAATAGTCGTGACTAATTATTCAATATTCAATGCTCACATGATTGCTGCGTTGATATATATAGTTATTTATATTTGTTTTCCCACATAGAAATAATTAAATGCAATGTTTTCACCATTTTTTATATTTAGTAAAAAGTTAAGAACATTATATGTGATAGAAATATTACTAAATAAAAATGTTAATCATTCTATTTACAAACAAATATTTCATTTTGCAGACCTTATGCCATGCCATATATTTTATATTTTTATGACTTACTTGAAAATGAGCCAATCTAAAGTAACAATTTTTAAATTCTAAAATAACATATTCCAAGACTAGGCAGGTTCTTCAAGGCTGGATGTGTATGACATTGCCTATTCTTATAAGACAACACAAAACAACAAATATTCCAAGGCAAGAAAAATATTAAAGATTTTCCTGAATATATTTTTTGAAATGAGAATGGAGACTAGTGGACTTAAGATTCTCGGTTGACTCTCGCATGGCAATCTGACTAGTGATCGAAGCCTGCGCACAAAGCATGAGGCTATACCATTATTATATTTATATTTTCGTATTATGGTATCATGAATCCTATGCATCATATTGAAGCCTAGTAAGTGGGTAGCTATGTCGAAGCATTATTAAATCATCATTGAAGTGTAACCTAAAAAAAGACTTGAGATTAGCGAGCCCATCAGGATACTTTGTTTCCCTTTTATCTGAAGACATTTAGTAATGACCCGAACGAAAAACTAACTAAGCTCTTTTATTATATCTTGATTTTACAATACTACCTTATAAGACTAGTGATCACTAGGGCGGATGTTTACTTTCTTTCTTTGATGTTCCAAAACAAAAAATATTCCAAGATAAGATTTATTTAAAACGATTTTCTAGAAATACACATATTCTGAAATGAAAATTTTTACATTACGCCATTGAGTTCAATATGTTATTCGAACTCTATCACATGATATTCAAAGCCTAGTGGCCGTTAAGGTCATAAATTATTCCAATTGCGTTGGTGTAACATAAAAAGACTTGAGATTATGTCAAACCACTAGGAATAATTCTTGTCTTGTATTTAAGATATTGATTAACAAGGCTAGGTGAAAACTAAAAGCGAACTAAGCTCTAACACTAATTTTTTAGATGGACGACCTCTGCAGTACAACATGTTATTTTGAATTTATTACATGATATTCCTCAGTGATTGCTATGGCCCAAAAGATAAATTACAGCGCCTGTGGAAAATCACAAAAGACTTGATTCTAGTGCATTCAGCCAGGATATTTTGATTATGTCTTAAGGATAATGGGGATGTATGTAGTAAAGATTTTTAGTGGTGGACTATCTGTAAACTAAATACACAGTGACCACTAGATTAGGTGAAATGCTTACAACATTTCTGGGGGTCCTCAGACAGCGTCCCTATAACCAAATGAATACATAGATTTTTTTATAATGACGACTAAGATGTCCTAGAATATGATAGACATTAAGTCTAGCCACTAATCTCCACTTCTATAAAAAAAAGCCTGTGATACCCAGGTTGATTAAAAACAAAAACGAAATTTAATCATAAAAATTATTTAAATTGCTTAGTCAGACCCATAACATCGAACTATCTACTCATTAGTGTTTCAGAATTTGCACCAAAGGAGGCTTGAAGGGTTAGAATCCCACTAGGATAGTTCCCATCTTACTCACGGGACAATGAGTAATGACTCGATGGAAAAACCCAAATGATCTAAGCAATACGTTGCTGAAAAAATGAAAGGGCCTATACCAAAAAGGAAAAGCTCTCAGAAATAGCGAAAATACCTCGGGTGGACTGTTAAAGACAAAAAAATGGATGATTCAAATGCACAGATAGATCGGTAAGCTACATAATGTTTCGAAGGTACATATATAGCCCATGATTAGAACCACTTATTTATCCGACCAGATTAACATTTTGTTGTAACCTGCACCCCACATGGGCCTAAAGAATTGACATTTCTCGACCCTGGTGGTCTGCAGGGATAGTTGTTTCTCAAATACGTTTCGGAAAATTATGCCAGCTCGGATACACCCCACCAAATTTCAAGGAATAACTAAACTTCATTCTCACTTGTTGTGATTATGATAGACATTACAACCTTCTTAGGTCTAGGGAACGACACCACTCTTGTTGGATAGTGTCTCATTCTTACTTGTGCAATTTGATGTATTAGACAACAAATATTACATGAAATCTAACCATTTGTGTAGCTCGAAAATCTTCATTACACATAGTGCAGAAATGAATATTTTTATCTTAGTTCATCATTGAGTTGATATGAATTATTCCAAATTCCTACAGTATGAAAATGAATTATAGGGGATGATATTTTAAAATTGTATGAATCATTTCATCACATTGGGGTAACACAACTTAGTCTTGTTAGTGTATGAAACTAATATGATAATTCTTGTCTTGCCTCTAAGATTCCACTTATAAATGTAAATCTATACGGATTAATTTATTTAAAATCTGATGGAAAGTTATCCTAGAATATATAAAGACGTTAGCAGGGCATTAATCTTCACATTTACCAATAACAAATTGACAAACTTGGAAACAAATGAAAGTTAATAACAACTAAGTAGCTTAACTTACTTAGATGCAAATAAATAATATATACTTCTAATACTGATTTCTTGTGAATTTATAATTAAAGAGTGGTTGAAGGGTCGCTTTTATCCCTTACATTACGGATACAATGAGTGGATTATTCTAAACTCAGAATGATACATCAATAATTTTTTGTGTCATAAGCATATGTCAATAATGTGTCAAGAAAACATAAGTGGTCAGGGAATATAAAAAAACCATACCACGATGCTCTGAGTATAACATGATTGACAATAATAATGGAACGTGGAAATGTTATATAACGAGCCAAAGCAAAGATATCTGACGTAGCGGATGTTAGAAGCACTTCACTTTATACTCGAAACACGACAACACATCATAACCTCTACCTTAAGAGAGCCCATTGAAAATGGTTTCACCGTTGGCATTTTAAAAAGATGTCTTTTCTGTAGATAGATTCCGACTTGCCCAACTGTCATAACCAACTCATCAGACGCCTTCACGTCTAGGCTACTGTAATAATATCCCAATGTTTTGGTTTTATTCTGGTGGAGCACACATAACATACATGTTAGCAAGAAATTGAGGTCCCACCTACCTCCGTCACCGATGATCCGCTCTATTTGTCGACTCTCCAAACGAGAAACATATTTAAGGACATTAAACAATTTTTAAAACTCATATAAAACACCTGTACGCATCCATAAACTTTCCTTTTATATTGAGCATTAGAAAGCTATGCATTATGATAAACTCGAGGTTTTATTCCATTTTCGACTTCCACCTGCTAACCCTATAGGTTGACTTAATCTGAAGATGACCCATTTTGAAGATTAATCCTTTGTCAGGATGTATGATAAGGATATGCCAAATAAACACGAAAATTACACATTCACCCTCAGACATACCTCTCTGAGAAATATAATCATCTCAAGAACTCCGCCCAATAGAAACTAGGTCTTGCTTTGATTGATCAAAAATGGATTTAAAATGGCAACGTAAAATTTTGGTATAGATCCTATTTCCGCGTACCCATTGGCAAATTACATGAAAAGGAAACATTGTTCCAGCTGTGATAGAATAAATGAAATCTTGTGAAATAAAAGGTGTGAAAATAAGGGAGAGTGAATAGATAAATATATGGAGTGAATATTCCATCGCATGCTTGTAATTAATGCAAACGATAGTAACTTTAATATCAGCCTTTGTGGAAATGGTGATGAGTTCAAAATCAACATATTTATTACCAATCTTATCACA